>JAJJWW010004802.1:0-71343 GCA_023531295.1 Papaver armeniacum
CTCAAATTTGAAACTTCTTTTTCCAATGAAATTCAATGAACTATTACAAAAATATTTATCAAATCAGCTGCCATTACGCTACCACATAAAACTGATTTGTTTTTATAGAGGTAAACTAGTCTCACACAAAATTCATTGAGTGTCATGCAATTTTGAAGTAAACATGAAACCAAACATTTGTTTTTCTTAAGCGGCCATTCCTTGATGTTCATCCTATCATCTTCTCGATGTCAATTTTTTTTTTTTTGTTCGTTCGTTCGTTCTTTCTTCTGTTCTTCTTCTTCTCGCAATTGAGCTATTCAATATTTTTCAAGAACGTAACTAGGATGGTGGGATGTCTAGTGATAGTAACACAATGCCCAGTGTATACATTTAGTTTGTCTTCTTACCGCTTTTGGGTACGATGTAAGGGAGTGGAGATGGGTCCTAGTGCCGTGCGACCGTGAGTTATAAAGAATTTTTGTTACAGTCAAAATCCTATCTTAGATTATTTTTTATAGATAAGAAAAGAGTTTACTGACAAAAAGATGGAAAGGGAAGATGCCTCTCACAATCGAGGACTTTGAGACCTTCCCGCAACTTTAGCTAGTCTTTGGAGGTGTGGGAAGTTACTATGCTTATAGGTTTTACAAGTAACTTTTTCAAAAGAGTTTAAATTGAAATTAATGTATCTGGATGTGGCAGGGTGATAATGTAGTACATCTTCCCTGTCTATTTTGATGTTAAATCGAGCAAAATCCTTGTCTGCACCCACAAAATTTTCAAAAGGAATACACAGAAACAAAATAGCATGTCCTGCCATAAACGTGAGCATTTGCAGTTATGCTTCAGCATTTTGAGCTATATGTTCAACTCTGCAAGTTAATGTTCCATAAGCAGTGAAGACGTGCAAATAATAAGCCACACAGACTTTCTGACAAAAAAATTAAAATGATCGTAAGTTTGTAACAAATTTTTAAAATATGTAATAGCATTAATAAAATATAATTACGTTTTTAGTTAAGATAATGAACCTTAATTTGAACAACAAAAAGAGTTAAATAAAAAGAATTGGATTCCTACTGTAATGTATTTTTTTCGATATTCATTCATCTGTGTATCTTAAAGGCGCAAGATGAATGTTAGTCGTCGGTGCTCATACTTGAGTCTTGAACACATCCATATGTCGTTTCAAGTAATGTGGATGCACCTCCGGTTGAATTTTAACGTTGTCAATGGGGTGTACTAGTTTATTGGGAGGATACCAATTTGCATATAGAACAAACTAGAAACGACTTTGTCTTATATGGAAATTTGTACCTCTTCAAGAAATTGGTACACCCTATTGGCAATCACGTTGAATTTGCACTATAGGAACCTAGTTGGTGTGTATAGGTGTAAGACTAACAAAGTGTCAATAAAGATTAATTAAGGAATTATTAGGGAAAATACGGGCTAGAAAGAAACCGGAAAGTAGGATTGTACAAAAGAGAAAGGCGGATAAAAATAATTCTCAAACAATTTGATTGAAATTCAATTCACCGATTTCAGCAATAAGTCAAGACATTCGACATCTATAGAGATATTATAACCACTGTAACATTAGAAGTGTAATACATCAAATCACAACCGCCAATATGGCATTTCGTGTGGCCAATCCGAGTAATGTATGATAACGCAATATTATTTTCAATATCCTCCATCACCTCAAATTTGAAACCTCTTTCTTCCGGTGATAAAATTATTAAAAAAATTAACTATTAAAAAATAATTAACAAATCACTGTCAATTATGCTACCACATAAAATTGATTTATTTTTATAGTGGTAAACTCACCTCACACAAAATTCATTGAGTGTCATGCAAATTTGAGGTAAGCATGAAATCAAACATTTGTTTCTTCTTAAGAGGCCATCCCTTCTTCAGAAGTGGACAAGATGCAGGAGCAGCTAACAATTTAGTCTTGGTTGTTTGAGATATTTATTTTGGTGTCCCATGTAACCAAACACAATGGTTTCTGGTAGATGCATCATCTTTAAATTGTAACCTTTAATTTAATCGTCTTATGTGATGAAACACAATGGTTTTTGGTGTCTGGTGCATCATTTTTAAATTATAACCTTTATCCAAAAAAATCTTTCGATCCAGATTACCCACAAACTGCCGAAATAACTTTCTTCCGAGGTATTGTACTAGTGTGTTAGAGCACCGTCGGGTCGAACTCGCATGCGTTGCTATCTCAAGCATATTTGTCAATATTAGTGATAAAAATATATGTCTTGATTTCTAGTTTACTTATGACTAAGTCTCGGTCTAGGATAGTTAAGTGTAGTCGAGCCTGCACTCCCATGGCGATCATCTTACGAAGACGAAGAACTACTCGAGGAACAAGTGGAACTTCATCCCGGCAAAAGGTATGTGGATACTTGAACTTATCTCATCACTCAAAAGTCTACTCTATCTCCTACTCTTGAGAAAATAGTCGTATAAGTATGATATTTTTCATACATACACATTTGCTATTTTGTTTGTAGTTTACTCACCTATCTTTTTTCGAAATATGTGTTGGTGAGCTTTCGCTTTAACCATTTTCATCTTTACCCGTGATTTAATGTCATGATGACGTTCAATCTTGAAAATAGCTTTGATGACGATAGTCGTGAATAACGATTGTTAACATTATAGAAGAATGTTTCAATGATTGAAATGTAGAGTTACGATTACCAACAACGGATATAAGCATATATAGTGTGTTCGCATATTAGTGTATAAATCCATGTGCCAAAACCAAGTGTGTGCATATGTGTGCATGCGGTATTGTGAAGGAGACAAAGTTGAGTATGCGTAACCGTGACGCGTACTGGGAAGTTTTCATACCGAAAATTTATGCTGAGTTTGTAAGTTTGCAAACTAGTCCTCCCATAGACGTGAGCATTTGCGCTTATATGCTTCAAGATTCGAGCTATATGTTCAACTCTGCAAGTTAATGTTCCATGAACAGTGATACATGTGCAAATAATAAGCCAGCCTTTCCATAATAAACACTTTTACGATAAAAAAATAAAATGATCGTAAGTTTGTAACAATATTTAAAATAATGTAGTAAATTTAATAAAAATTTCTACGTTTTAGTTAGATAACGAAACTTAATTAAAAAAAAAAACATAAAAACATAAAAAAAAAAAGGATTTGTAGTTCTTACTGCTATTAAGCACAAAATTCACAATAAAAAATTAATTAAGGAATAAATATGAAAAAGCGCGAGCTAGAAAGAAAGTGGAAAATAGGATTTGTAGAAAAGAGAAAAACAGATTCAAGATAATTCTCAAACACATCAAGTGCTTTATATTTCAACTAATCTCAAACAATTCAAGTGCTTTATATTTCAACTAAAAATGAGGACATTCGAGACTATAGAAATATTACAACATCGATAACACTAGAAGTGTAATGTAGAAATCACAACCGCCAGTATGGCATTTCGAGGGCCAATTCAAGTGATATGTCGTAAAAGCGATATCCTTTTCAATATCCTCCATCACCTCAAATTTGAAACTGTTTCTTCCAATCAAATTCAATGAACTATTAAAAGAATATTTATTAAATCATCTTCCAATTACGCCACCACACAAAAATGATTTGTTTTTATAGAGGTAAACTTGTCCCACACAAGATTCATTGAGTGTCATGCAATTTGAAGTAAGCATGAAATCAAATATTTGTTTCATCTTAAGAGGCCATCCCTTGATGTTCATCCTATTACCCTCTCATGTCAATTTTTCTTTTCTTTTTTTTTTTGAACTTGAGATATTCTATATTTTTCCAAGAACGCAACTAAGATGTGGGATGTTTAGTTATAATAACACAATGTCCGGTGTGTAGACGAGTTTTTTTTTCTTTACCACTTTTGGGTACGACATGGGTGAGTGCCGTTAGGACCCTTGTAACCGTGAGGTACGATATTTATGAGTGTTACTAGACCCCTTGCGACCATGGGTTATAAAGAAGTTTTGTTATAAGTGGAAATTCTTTTTAGATTTAATTTTTAGTTATCTTTGGTGTTTATGGGTAAAAACTGTTTCTGTCGGTTTTTGTAAATTTGAGTGTGTGGATGAGAAACGAATCTATACCTTAAACAAATGCACTGCACGGAAGTACTTTAGATTCGAGAGATCAATCTGCATAATCCCGGCCTAAAATAAGAAATGGTCGTTCCATTCTTGCCTCGGTCACAAAGTGAAGGAGAAGGGTTGGTCTTAGGAGGAAAACGAAGAAGGTGTTGAGACCGAATGGTTGGTTGAAGGTGTGGCTATTTTATGACTTGTATCATAATTTGGAACAAGCCATAATGAAAGCTATCGATTATTTGGTATTTTTAAGATCTTTGTGTTGTTGTTCTCACCAAAAATTGTTGTCTGGTCGAAAATAGGTAAACCTATTTATACAAGTCATATTGAACGCCCCCTGATCTCGTAGAAAGTAGGAGTGATTAAGTGATGGAGAAGTGGGGTTATGTGTAACTGTCAGAAACCACGTTCCCACTATGAAGGAAACTGGTTAGTTTACACCCACTACTTCTTGCCGCCACTAACTGCCCTTCTTTCTGACACTTTCTTATAATGGGCGTATTGCACGCCGCACGTTGTAAACCGCCAGACCAATACCCTGATGATCATCCCCCAGTTTGTGACATGTTTGATGTCTCGAGTGTTTTCATGGAAAACATGTAGCCGGTTGCTATGTGTGGCAAGTCAAAGTCAGGAGACTTGCCACAAGAGAATAACACGTGATGTTATTTGGCTTGTCTTAGTTGGTCGCCCAAAACTTGCCACAGCAGCCCGCTCAATTCGTGCGAATTTGGACTTTATTTGAGATAGTAACTCATGAGAAAGGGTGGCCATTGATTATGGCCACATTATTTTGGCGCCTGATGGTAGCACAGTGGCGTCATTGGCACATGCCAATGGTGTAATGGAATAGTGGCGCCTGGTATAGCCATGGCAGCTATTTTGGCATATTGGTGTTAGACCCAAATATGGCTCCGACAACATTGGCCCTGTTGTTATATCAGACTTAAGGCCTTAAGAGAACTACTTGACCTAGTTGGCGTGGAAACTTTAGATAAATTAGGGTTTGGCATATCGAAACCGTAATTAGCGCGTGTGGCATGGCCGCGGCACGGTGGCGCTTTATGCAATCGGTGCCATGGCCACATTAAAGGAATTTGGCAGTCCATAATATGGGAATAACCACAAAGCGCAAGGATGGCCACGGTGATTATAGAATGACGCCGTTTTTAGGTTTGGCGGGTCCCATATGGCTCGTGGCATGTTGTGGGGCCAAAGTGGCGTAATTGGGCCACGACTGGAAATTAGGGTTTCGACTAATGCCACTAAGGAAGAGCCGTGTTTAGAATACCTAATTGGAATATGTTATGGCGTTTGCCACGAACAAGAAGTGGGTTAGCACGTTAGCGCGCTATTCATGGTACGCCGCCACGTTCGGCATGCTTCGTGGCAAAGTGGCACGTTTGGCATGTTTAGCATGCCAATTAACGTTTTGGCGAGGCATGGCATGTTCGGCATGTCACTAGTATGCCGGAGCGGAATGGCTTGTTTGGCATGCCAATTAGCGTATTGGCTCGACTTTGGAAAGCCAATTTGGCATTGTGACCATCCGGCGCAACTTTGCCTCTTTGATACTTGTGGCAGGTTTAGAGAGACCTGATTGGTCGATTAAAAAAGAGGGCCGGCCAAGCATGGGTGTGGCCACACTTCTAGTGTGTGTGTGGCGGATTTAAAACGACCTGATTTGTCGATGTAAAATAGGGCCGACAAGTATGGGCCCAGCTGATGCGTGTCGTAACCATATCAAATTAATCAATATTTTCCCACTTAATTAACAAGTAATATAGTGTAGTCAAGTTCGTTCCCACGAGGAGCAAGATTTTTTAGTTGTTTAATTGTCACAATAGGGGGTGTAAATTTTAAAAACAAAATAAAGTAAATAAAGCAATTAAAGTTTAGGTTTAAATAAATAAGAGAAACAAGACCAAGGAATCCTTCTTCATTGCGAAACAATGAATCAAGTTATGTTCTTTTCCACTTTTTATTAGTCACAGATTATCACCAACCGTAGGTTAAGCAGCTAGATCAGTGTTAAACCCCTAAATCCCTTGTATCACCAGATACGGAAGTTCTCGACTATCGGATTCTATTTACCAAACCACCTAGTAGTAGATCACTCAAAATGTAATTTAAATAAACGCATTAAGATTTATGAACTTATTAGGTTGATATTAGTAGTTAGACTCTTAGATCAAGGTCTACTTGCTAACGTTGTTTTCACACACAATTGCTCCACGGAAAATCCGCAAGGTCTCGTGTTTGCTACTTATGTAAGAGTCAAGAAACGATTACTTATCCCCTAACTTTCACTAGCTTTAGATCAAATTAACAAATCAATTTAGCGTGCACTCTAAACAATCTATCAATCAACCATGAATGTATAAACATTCCTATTAGTAAAAACAAACAATAATCATGTGAAAAACTTTAAAAGTAATTGAAAACAAAACTCAAATCATATGTTAAGAACTAGGAATTCATCCTTAATCAATAGAAAATTATCTACTCATGCTAAGGAGTTCACACAAAGAATGAAGAAAAGAAAAGTGTTGTGTGTGTAGAAGGTGCGTAAAAAGTGTGTAGAGAACTTCTCTATTTATAGGCTTCAATGCTCTCCAAATCTTCCAAGGAATAGAATCCTCATTCCATAATAACACCACTTTCCCTTTGTAAGTCTTCTTTCCAAGTCCAAGTCTTTCTCAAATCTTCCATCTCCTCTTTTCAAATCCAAGTCCAATTCCTCAAACCCATGAGTCTAGATGAGTATAGAGAATTCTTCACAAATTTCTCGTATTTTTGGTCGCCCGAAAAAGTTCTCGTGGATCAATGGAAATCATCCCGCAAAGTCACCGCAACTCCGAGTCAAACTAACAACGACGTTAAATTAACGGGTCAAGCGACGTCTTCTAACAGTCAAGGTCCGAGTGGAGTCACTCGGTCGCCTGTCAAACTCGTCTTACCGGGTGACTCTACCGAGCATAGTGGCTAGATCATTTATAAACAAGACCGTGTTAACTCGCTCGAGAGAAAATCCGGACAGAGTTCCGTTTGTTTACAAAACATTCCCTACCTAATTCAGGCCTCACTTTTCAGCTTCATTCCCGCTAAGAAACCTAACATACATCTAAGCAATTTCAAACATTCATCCTCGTACCTGCCAGTAAACACTTCTCTTCAAGCCATAAACCATTAGTCTTCACTTCCTTCTATTTCTTTGATCGAACTCAAAACCATCGTAACACCACCTTGTCTTGACATCCATCCATTCACTGCGATTCAACCCATTTCATCTTCACAAGATCACGAATTCCGCCAATTCTTTCTTATTCCCCCGAGTTTCTTAATTACACACGCACCCATCAAGCTCAATCAACAAATTCCAACAAATCTCGCCATCGAACTTCAACTCAACCTCATACCCATCTCGTGTATCCGAGCTTTTATACTCAATTTCTCATCGATTCCAAAAACCCATCATCTTGATTTCCCTGCGTTCAAATCCCTAAACTCAATTTCGCCATTAAGACTCAAACCCAAATCCAGTTCCATCTCCGCAACAAGACCCTTCTCGTTGATCTCCATTCTTCTTTGTAGATTTGAGCAGTAGCAGGTCTTCTCTGATTCAACTTCTGCAGCAGCACAAATCAAACCCATCACTACCATCTCTATCACCCTGAGTTCAATTCTAAACAACAGCATCAAATCCATTTATTAACAACATCAGATTCATCCTCTTCCCTTTTAGCTCACAATTCGAACATAATCTGCTCTTATTCATCTCTCAATTTCTCTATCAGAGTCTCGATCAGTCCTGTTCGGATTCAATAAAGTGAGGTCGCTGCTTTTATTTCTTCTCAATTTCAAGTTTACAAATGATTGGAATTAATGAAAGACGACTCTCAAATTTAGGGTTATAAATTGGGGATAGATATTCGCACCCCGGTCACTTCTGATATGCCACTCATCTGGCAATCCCTTAACCTCAGCAGCCCGGCTTTAGTACTCCACCAAAAGAGAGTTTCCTTAAGCGTGGGCTCGGCTCCCAATAGTGTTTTCCGTGAAATGACAATGTTGCACGTCTTTTCCAATTTTGGACGATTTCTCCTTCTTTTCTTCCGCATAACTCCAAAGTAGCTACAAAACTCAAAACACGCGTAAAATACAAAATTCATACGAAAAATAGCATAGAAAGCATAACCGATAGATATTAAATTATGGTGTATTCTACACCTATCAAATTCCACCACACTTAGACTTTTCTAGTCCTCGAGCAAATCAAACTAAAACTTACAACTTCAAAGCGTTCCAGTCGTCCCAAGCATCCAAAGAGCTATGAGGACATAGAGTTTTCGCATGCTAGTAATAAGAAGTTCGAAATACTAAAGAACATATTCTCATTCTTAAATGTTGATTGATAAATAACCACACCATAATGAGAGAACGCGTGTTTGAGAAACGATCAATAAGCATTTCGCCTCGACTTCTGCCTCACCAAAAAGGATTTTATGATAATTGCACTCAAAAAGACGTTTTTTTATAGGTCTCACATGTGTGCAGGTAGGAATGAAGAGAGAAATCCTGCAACACGTTGAATGGTGGGAAGGACAACTTCCGAAATATTTTAAAAACCCACATCTTTTAACATTTTGAAAAAAAAAACATTTTTCTGACGATCTCTAAGAAAGGAAATCAACCACTATTATCGAGGATGAGATTAATTACTCACTCACCTTCACATCCGATCGCCAATTATGATAACACCACTCTCACGGCATCCAATAGAAACGTCTTCCGTTCCTCGTCTTTATCTTCTTGGTCTTCGTATTCGGCTTCAACTATTGATGATAAACTCTTGAATTTCGTAATTCCTTGACAATTTGTAACCTTTTTCTTCAAAATACTTGTCGCTTGAAACTTCCTTATAGATTTTCCTTCCCCACGGCTTATTAAATAAAAATAAAAACAATGATAAAAAAATTTTCTTGTCTTTTTTTTTTTTTCATTTTTTTTTTTGATGGAGACAAAAGAAATAAAATACAAAAAAAAGTGAAAATAAAACAAACCGTGGCCGTGGAAGAAGTATTTTACCGTTTGATTCTTCACAACTTGTATCGTCTCGAAATCATAACTTCAACAATTCTCACCTTTTTATTTCTTCGCTCTTGTGAATAAGTCTTCAACTTGTATGTATAGAATTACCTCATTGTATTGTAAGTCCTAAACATAAATGTAAAAATCTGCTCTTTGTATGTTGCTTTACTTGAATTTGAAATTTTCTCTTTTCTTGTTCCGTTGCTTATAAACCTTGAACTTCTTCAACTTTCCTTGTAGATTTTTATGTCGCTCCTTGTTGATGATGATGGTGTTTCTATGGACCCGTTGTTATCGAGAGAGAGAATGGTGCTAACTGCAAATCGAACTACAAGAAGGAGGCTTTCATCTATAGACGTCACCCTCATGATTGACAAAATTAGCACTCAAGAGATCAAAGAGTAGTGCTGAAAATTGGTGTGAAGTTGGGTAGCTCACCATTCTACCCGGAATTAACGTACGGTGACACACACTTAAAAGAAAGCTCTTTAGTCAGCTACAAAGAATATTTGGTCGGTGCCTCACATGATATAAATACGAGTAGTCTCCACTAATGATTGATCAAATAACTCCAATAATGCATTTCTCCCCGCTCCTAATTTGCATCACCGGCATGATTAAATCCATTATTTAACACTCTAACAAGCAAGAAATCCGAATGTAGTTCCCTAACACTTCCAAGTTCATTATGTCTGGCCAGAATTCTCTATGTAAACATACCTAGAAGTATGCTAGTGACTCTAAAATTTCTAAAAGTTGGAGGTTTTATGTAAATTTTTTTTTTTTTAAATACATGCTTAACCACTCCCCCACACTTAAACCTTACATTGTCCTCAATGTAATTGAATCGTCCTAGTAAAGTCAAGGTGGGAAATTTTAACATGATATGGAACAAGAAACATAAACAAAAATAAAAAGCAAAAGGATAAGAAATACAAAACCTATGGGTTGCCTCCCATTTAGCGCTTGTTTTAAAGTCGATTTACCGACTTAGATCTTGCAAGACTCATTAGCCCGCATCAATCTCTTTAATGGGAAAACATGACTTCACATCACTTGGGTATCTCATTGTCTCGAAGATATTGAAGTGGATGAGTGCACCATCAAACTCCATAGTCAAGGTGCCATTTTGGACATCAATCTTCGTTCCGGCGGTACTTAAGAACGGTCTACCCAAAAGCAAAGGTGTAGACTTGGAAGAATTCTCATCATTCATGTCTAAGACATAGAAATCGGCCGGGAATACAAGCTCATTGACCTGCACCAAAATATTCTCAACAATCCCTTGCGGGTAAATATTAGATCGATTAGCAAGTTCAAGAACTACCCCGGTCTCCTTAAGAGGACCAAGATTCAAATAATCATAAATCGAGGAAGGCATAACATTAACCGATGCTCCCAAATCTAGTAAAGCTCGAGTAAACCTTGTTTTACCAATTGTGCAAGGTATAGTGAAACTACCGGGGTCCTTTAATTTTGGTGGGAGTTTCTTGAGAATGAACGCCGAAGCATTCTCCCCCACACTCATGACTTCATTACCTTTTAACCTTTTCTTCTTCATGCACAACTCCTTTAAGAACTTTGCACAACGAGGAATTTGACGTATAACTTCAATGAGTGGAATATTGACTTGTACTTTCTTAAGGATGTCCCAAATATCCGTGTATTCCAATTCTTTTCTTGACTTAGCAAATCGGCTACGAAACGGGGTTGGAGTTGTGAAAGTAGGAACCGTCTCCTTGGTTTGGTTGGTTGGGGATGTATTCTCCTTTGGTGCGGTTTGAATTTCCTCTTTCTCATCATACACCTCATCTTGTTGATTTGGTTTCTCCACTTGTTTCCCACTTCTCAAAGAAATCGCATTAACACTCTCTCTTGGATTCACAAATGGTTGTGAAGGAAGCTTCTTGGATGCTTGAGCTTTCAATAGGTTCACATCGGTCGCTAATTGCCCCACTTGAATTTCCAAAGCCTTGATTGCCGAATCGGTCTTTTGTTGTTGTTGTTGAACCAAAGTGGTGATACCTTGCATACCTTGCATCAATGCATTGAGCTTGTGATCAATTGAAGAATCTTGCTCCTTGAATTGTTGTGGCTGGAATTGTTGTTGAGGTTGGAAGTGTGATTGTTGGAATCCACCTTGTTGCAAATATGGATTAGGAGCCTCCGCTTGCTTGTTTGCATAACTAAAGTTAGGATGATCCTTCCAACCGGGATTGTAAGTATTCGAGTATGGATCGTACCTCGGCATTTGATTTGGATATAAAGCATTTACTTGTTCGGTCTCATCATCCGGAATAATAACCATGCCAATCGTTGCATTACCCTCTCTATGCTCCCCATCCTTTGATCAAGGTGTGATGATAAATTACTAACTTCATGCACCGACCTAATCATTGTTTCACCTCTTGTATAAAATTATTGCGAGTTCGCCGCCATGCTTTCAATCAACTCGGTAGCTTGGGCGACCGTCTTGTTCACTAGTGCACCACCACCCGCGGCGTCAAGAAGAGATCTATCACTTGGTTGGAGTCCTTCGTAGAAGTATTGGAGTATCATAACGTCACTGAATTGATGGTGTGGACAACTTGCCACCAATCTCTTGTATCGCTCCCAACATTCATACAATGACTCTCCCAAATTTTGCTTCATCCCACAAATCTCCTTGCGAATTTGAGTAGCTTTTTATGCGGGAAAATATCTCTCGAGGAAAAGTTTCTTCATCCCATTCCATGTTGTGATACTTCCGGAAGGCAAATAATACAACCATTCCTTAGCATTGCCCGCCAAAGAGAACGGGAAAGCTTTCAACATTGCTCCATCCTCATTAGTCTCCGTGATGCGTGTCGTAGGTGCAATCAAATTAATTCAATATTTCCACTCGATTAAAAATAATATAATGGAAGTCAAGTTCGTTCCCACGAGGAGCAAAAGATCTTAGTTGTAAAAGTTGTCACGAAAGGGGGGTGTAAAAAGCAAAAGAAAATAAACAAAGCAATTAAAATCGAAAGTTGAAAGATGAAAGCAATAAAAGAGACAAGATCAAGGAATCCTTCTTCGTTACGAAACAATGAATCAAGTTATGTTCTTTTCTACTTGTTATTAGTCACAAATTATCACCAACCGTAGGTAAAGCAAATAGCTCAGTGCTAAACCCCTAAATCCCTTGTATCACCTGGGATACGGAAGTTCTCGACTCACCGGATTCTATTTACCAAGCCACCTAGAATTAGCTCAACCTAGATGTAACTTGTCTCATGCATTAAGTTTTGTGAATTTCTTAGGTTGATATTAGTAGTTAGACTCTTAGCTCAAGGTCTACTTGCTAACGTTGTTTCTACACACAATTGCTCCACGGAATCCCTCCGCAAGGTCTCATGTTTGCTACTTATGTAAAGAGTCAAGAAACGATTACTTATCTCCTAACTTTCACTAGCTTTAGATCAAATTAACAAATCAATTTAGCGTGCACTCCAAACAATCTATCAATCAATCATGAATGTCTTTAAGATCACTCCTATTAGTAAAAACAAACGATAATTATGTGAAAAACTTCAAGATAGAATTTGAAAACAAAAACTTAAATCATATGTTAAGAACTAGGAATTCATCCTCAATCAATAAGAAAATTAGCTACTCATTCTTTTGAAATTCACACCAATAATAATAATTAAAAGAAGAATTTTCAAATTCACACAAGTAGTTAAGAAGAAAAATCTTAGAAAAGCAAGCAAAAACACAAGTGATGTGTGTGTAGAGAGAGGTGTAGAAGTTGTAGAAAACTTCTCTATTTATAGGCTTCAATATTCTCCAAATCTTCTAAGGAGTAGAATCCTTTTCCTTTTGCAATTCAATTTCCAAATCCAAGTCTTTCTCTTCTCTTCATCTTCTCTTTCCAAATTTGAGTCCAATTCTCCATCTAATTCCTAGCTCAAGTCTTCACACCCATGAGAGAAGTCCATAGAAAATTTCTGGAATTTTTGGCTCACGGAAAATCGGGATTGTGGTTGAATCCTAGGAATAGTCGCCGCCGGTCACCTGAAAAAGTTCACCGTCCATGGGATATTCCGTTTAGATTATGTTATATATAACGGTTGACTAACGGTCGTTAACTGTTGACCGGGTCAAAGTCTAAGTCACTGAGTCAGAACCGAGTCAGTTTGTTGAGTCATTGACTTTTCTCAGCAGTGCCACTTTGCACAAAGCCAAACTTGTTGCAAGACCATCCTTGTGTATCATAGCCGCATTGCCACCATGATGACCCCGCTTCTTCTATCCCATATCCTGCCATGGCACTGTCACACAGCTTCACTGTCATTTTCACGGCTCCATAACAATACCACCAGTTTCCTTCTCCATTTAAAACTGCAGCAACATCATCTCAGTGAGCTTCCAATGGCAGCTCCACCTGCAATTCATCCTAGGCCAACACCAGCTTCTACCAACAACTCCACCAGAACCTCAACAGCATCACAAACCTACAGCTCTGCACTGGCAATTCATCCAGCTCCACTCTGCCATGACACTAACACTGCTCTTACATACCCTGCACTACAAATGCTACAGCTTCAACTCAGAGTCGACTTATAGCTCAGTTCATCTCAACTGCAAAGATTAGCTCCAAAGAATTTCACCTAGCAGCACCTCCTGAGTTGCAACCACTCCATTTCAGCTGAATCACAACATCAAATAGAGAGAAACCCATCTGTCACTCAAATCCACACAACCATTCTCACATGACTGAGTTCAACCTCACTGCCAGCTGCATCACGGCAGCACCGTAAATTCCTAATTCATCCCAGCAGTAGCCAACACAACCTCAAGCCTGTAATCCATTGCGCTTGCACATAAACAACAATACCAAGCACCAGTCTGTAGCCTCACAACCCTGCAAATCCCTGCACAACTTAACTCAGTACCACAGCCGCGACACCTCCAGCTGCAGCTCAAACAAGCCATCAACCTGCACTTGCAAACCCATTCCATTATAACCTCAAGCCTTCAAGCCATCACTGCACACAACCAACATTAGTCACAGCTGCAATCACAGGCTCATTAGCTCATCCGTAGTTTCTCAGGGCCACAAACTCAATTGAATCGTATTGTTGAGAACCCCAAAAATCATCATTTATTTGACCTTCTTAACCACCAGCCATACCTCCTTCACACACTCATACTTCCCCCGTAATCACCGGACTTCGAGATCTTCAAATCCATACCTCATTCTGTAACCTTGAGCATCAGCAGCAACTTCAACCACAAACCCTCACTGAACTACTCCTGTTCTACCACAATCATCCACCTCTTGGACAGATAAGAGCTGGAACAAACCCCAGCAAACCCTAACTCTGAATCAGAAGAAAAACCCGTCTCAAATTTCTTCATATTATACTCAACAACAGCATCAAATTTCTTCAATTAACTCTATTCAGATCCATAAGATTCAAACCCATCTCAATTCGAGTCAGTACAATCTTCAATTTCTCAATCTTCTCTCATCCATCTCAGTTAACTCCTCCTCGATATGACCATCATCTTCTTAACCCTCATCTCAATTGCTACCCTCTGATTCATCAACACAGAACCCTTTTCATCTCAAAGATCATCTCTCTCTCGATGTAGTAATAAAGAAATTCCGCTGTCTTTCTCAATTTCGATTAAGTGTGAAAAATTAATGAGAAGAAATAACTTCTCTGGATTTCAATTTTGTTGTAAGAAGTGTAAGTGGATAGAACCACTCAGGTAAAGCAGATAAGGGGTACCCAGCTGGTAGCCCCTTAACATTGGCTGGCTGTCATTTAACAATCCTCCAAAATAGAGATGCCCCTTAACCTCAACTGGGCTCCATATATCAATCGCCTGTAAAATGACCTTTTTGCCCTTTTGGCTCAAATTGGGTGATTTCTTCTTCTTTTCCTCCGTGCGACTCCATAGTAGCTATAAAACTCAAAACAAGCGTAAAATACATAATTTACAAGAAAAATAGCAAAGAAAGCATAAACTACTAGATAGTAAATTAGGTGTATTCTACACCTATCAAATTCCCCACACTTAGACTTTGCTAGTCCTCGAGCAAATCAAACTAAAAACTCACAACTTCAAAGCGTTCAAGCGTCCCAAGCATCCAAAAAGTTATGAGGACATAGAGTTTTCGCATGCTAGTAATAAGAAGTTAGAAATACTAAAGAACATATTCTCGTTCTTAAATGTTGAGTGAGAAATAACCACACCATAATGAGAGAATGCGTGTTTGAGAAACGATCAATAAGCATTTCGCCTCGACTTCTGCCTCACCAAAAAGGATTTTATGATAATTGCGCTCAAAAAGATGGCTTTTTTTTTATAGTTCTCACATGTGTGCAGGTAGGAATGAAGAGAGAATTCCTGCAACACGTTGAATGGTGGGAAGGACAACTTCCGAAATATTTTTAAAAACCCACATCTTTTAATTTTTGAAAAACCATTTTTTCTGACGATCTCTACGAAAGGAAATCAACCATTATTATCGAGGGTGAGATTACTTACTCACCTTCACATCCGATCGCCAATTATGATAACACCACTCTCACGGCATCCAATAGAAACGTCTTCCGCTCCTCGTCTTTAACTTCTTGGTCTTCGGTTTCAACTATTGATGATAAACCCTTGAATTTCATAAATCCTTGACATTTTGTAACTCTTTTACCTTAAAAATCCTTGTCGCTTGAAACTTTCTTACAGATTTTCCTTCCCCACGGCTTATTAACAAAACAAATATTTCTTTTTTTTTTTTTTTTTTTTTTTTTTTTTTTTTTTTTTTTTCTTAGGAACTAAGAGAAATTAAATACAAAAAATAAACCATGGCCGTGGGAGAAATATTTTATCGCTTGATTCTTCATTTCTTGTATCGTCTTGAAATCATAAACTTCAAAAATTCTCACCTTTTAATTTTCTTCGCTTTCATGAATAAGTCTTCATACTTGGATATAAAATTACCTCATTGTATTGTAAGTCTTCAACATATATGTGAATCCGCTCATTTGTATGTTGCTTTACTTGAGTTTGAAATTTGCTCTTTTCTCGTTCCGTTGCTTGTAAACCTTAAACTTTTTCAACTTTCCTTGTAGATTTTGATGTCGCTCCTTGTTGATGATGAATGTGTTTCTATGGATCCGTTGTTGTCAAGAGAGAGAATGGTGCTAACCGCAAATCGAACTACAAGAAGGAAGCTTTCATCCATAGACGTCACCCTCATGATTGACAAAATTAGCACTCAAGAGATCAAAGAGTAGTGCTTTTATTGGTGGGAGGTTGGGTAGCTCACCATTCTACCCTAATTAACGTACGGTGACACACACTCAAAAGAAGCTCTTTAGTAGATGGAAGAATTCTGGTCGGTGCCTCTCATGATATGAATACGGGTAGTCTCCACTAATGATTGATCAGCAACTCTAATAATGCACTTCTCCCCCGCACCAAATTCGCATCACCGGCATGATTAAATCCATTATTTAACACTCTAACAAACAAGAAATCCGAATGTAGTTCTCTAACATTTCCAAGTTCAATTATGTCGGTCAAAATCTCTATGTAAACATACCTAGAAGTATGCTAGTGACTCTAAAATCTTTAAAAGTTGGAATTTTTAAGTAAAACTTTTTTTTTTTTTTCCAAAATTTTTTAATTTTTTTGTAATTTTTGTTTTAAAAACATGCTTAACCACTCCCCCACACTTAAACCTTACATTGTCCTCAATGTAATTGAATCCTCCTAGTAAAGTCAAGGTGGGAAATTTTAACATGATATGGAAACAAGAAAAAGAAATAACAAAAGCAAAAGGATAAGAAATACAAAACCGATGGGTTGCCTCCCATTAAGCGCTTGTTTTAAAGTCGACGGCCCGACTTAGCTCTTGCGGCACATTACTCCTCCAGAGGGAGTGCATCTCCAAATGAAAGTTCATCCAAATTCACATAAGCGATGTTCTCATAGTATGGCTTCAACCTATGGCCGTTGACTTTGGAAACCGAATTGTCTCTAAAACTAGTAATTTCAACTGCACCATGAGGAAAAACATTAGTAACAACATATGGTCCAATCCAACGGGACCTTAACTTTCCAGGAAATAATTTAAGACGAGAATGATATAAAAGGACTTTTTGTCCCACGATGAAACTTTTTACGAGAAATCATCTTGTCATGAAAAGCTTGGTCTTTTCCTTGTAAATCCGGCTCTCGTAAGCATCATTACGTATCTCCTCTAACTCATGTAGTTGTAACTTCCTTTGTTTCCCCGCTTCATCATACTCCATGTTGAATTTCTTTATCGCCCAATAAGCCTTATGTTCAAGTTCAACCGGAAGATGACAAGCCTTGCCATAAACCATCCTATATGGAGACATACCAATCGGTGTCTTATACGCCGTTCTATACGCCCAAAGTGCATCGTTGAGCTTAAAGCTCCAATCTTTCCTCGTGGTATTCACCGTTTTCTCAAGAATGGACTTGATCTCACGATTTGAAATTTCCGCTTGTCCACTAGTTTGTGGATGATAAGGCGTACCAATTTTGTGTGTTATGTTGTACTTCTTGAGGAGAGCGTGGAAAGCCTTCTTGAAATGTGATCCTCCATCGCTTATCACCACTCTTGGTGTACCATGCCTATTGAAAATGTTTTCCCTTACAAAATCACAAACAACTTGAGAGTCATTAGTTTTGGTGTCTCTAGCTTCCACCCATTTCGAAACATAATCAACGGCAAGAAGTATATAAAAGTTCCCATTCGAATTGACAAAAGGGCCCATAAAATCAATACCCCACACATCAAAAATCTCAACGGTGAGAATTGGTGTGAGTGGCATTTGATTTCGAGCACCTAGATTGCCCGTTCGTTGACATCTATCACACGATTTACAAAAACATATGAATCTTCAAACAAGGTGGGCCAATAAAATCCACTCTCGAGAACTTTGAGAGCGAGACGTTTCGAACCAAAGTGGCCACCACATGCAAAAGTGTGGCAAAAGGAGAGAATGGATTGAAATTCGGAATTAGGCACGCTCCTTCGCATTATTTGATCAACGCCATATTTCCATAAGTATGGTTCATCCCACACATATTGCTTAGCTACCTTTTTAAGTTTCATCTTTTGGAAATTAGACATTGTACTAGGTACTTTCCTTGTCACCAAGTAATTCACTATATCCGCATACCAAGGTGTTGATTCTTCCATGGAGAAAAGTTGTTCGTCCGGAAAGCGGTCATGTAATGGAAGTTCCTCTTGAGACATCACAAGTCTACTAAGATGATCCGCAACGGTATTCTCACACCCCTCTTATCACGAATTTCTATGTCGAACTCTTGTAACAATAAGATCCACCGAATTAATCTTGGCTTAGCTTCTTTCTTCTTTATTAAGTGTCTTAGTGCGGCATGATCGGAATACACAATAACCTTTGTTCCCACCAAGTATGATCGAAATTTTTCCAAAGCAAAAACTATAGCCAATAACTCCTTTTCCGTGGTAGAATAATTGATTTGTGCATCATTAAGGGTCCTAGATGCATAATAGATAACATGGGACAACTTGTCCACCCTTTGACCCAAAACGGCTCCAACCGCATAATCACTAGCATCACACATTAATTCAAATGGAAGATTCCAATCCGGTGATTTGATAATTGGCGCACTTGTCAACATCTCCTTTAATTTGTCAAAAGCATCCTTGCATTCCTTGTTGAAGTCGAAAAGTACCTCCTTTTGTAATAACTTGCACATCGGCATGGAGATTTTGGAGAAATCCTTGATAAACCGCCTATAGAAACCTGCATGACCAAGAAAAGAACGAATCTCCCTCACCGAAGTGGGATATTGTAAGTTTCTTATTAAATCTATCTTTGACTTGTCCACTTCGAGCCCTCGATAGGACACAATGTGACCAAGTACTATGCCGTGGTTTACCATAAAGTGACATTTCTCCCAATTAAGGACAAGGTTTGTGTCTATGCATCGTTTAAGAATTAGTTCAAGGTTATTTAAACAACCATCAAAAGAATTGCTATAAACACTAAAGTCATCCATAAATACCTCGATGATGCGCTCCACATAATCCGAGAATATACTCACCATGCATCTTTGAAAAGTAGCCACGCATTGCAAAGGCCAAACGGCATCCGTCTATATGCAAACGTTCCAAACGGACAAGTGAAAGTGGTCTTCTCTTGGTCCTCCGGTGCAATAACAATTTGATTGTATCCCGAATAACCATCCAAAAGCAATAATAAGAATGCCCCGCTAACCGCTCCAACATTTGATCAATGAAAGGTAAAGGAAAGTGATCCTTGCGGGTTGCGGAATTAAGCTTTCTATAGTCAATGCACACTCTCCAACCGGTTTGAACTCTTGTAGGAACAAGTTCATCATCTTGATTTCGAACAACCGTGACTCGGATTTCTTTGGCACCACTTGTACCGGACTTACCCACTTGCTATCGGAAATTGGGTAGATTACCCCACACTTAGCAATTTGAGTATCTCTTTTTTCACAACCTCCATCATGGGAGGATTTAGCCGACGTTGAGCATCACGCACGGCTTCACGTTCTCTTCCATTAGAATCCTATGCATGCACATGGATGGACTAATACCTTTGATGTCCGCAATTGTCCACCCAATAGCCGTTTTGTGCTCTTTCAAGACTCTAAGCAAACGGTCTTCTTGTACCAGTGTGAGGTTCTTAGAAATAATCACCGGAAGATCATCTCCATCCCCCAAGAAAGCATACTTCAAATGGTCCGGAAGTGGCTTCAATTCTAGCTTGGGCGCCTTCACAATAGATGGTACAAGTATTTCATCATTCACGGGTAAAGAAATATATGAAACATCACCCTTTTTAGCTTTCTTGCAATGTCGCCAAAGCTCCACATATCTCCACCAATTCCTTGGAGATTTCAACATCCAAGTTAGACAAGCCATGGACATCCAATTCAATGCTCTCTTTTGCAACACCACATCAAGTTCATCCTCTTGGTTCAATTCCACCATTTGTTGCGCTAATGAATCAACCACATCAATGGAGTAAACGGAATGCACATCACTTTGGGTAGCGCATGGCTTCAAATATGTTAAAGTGTATTATCTCCTTGTCGAACTCCATAGTGAGTGTACCCTTATCAACATCAATCTTCGTCTTTGCGGTCTTCATGAATGGCCTCCCAAGAAGTAAAGAAGTAGATGCTCGGTTCTCATTGTTGTCCATATCCACCACGAAGAAATCCACCGAAAAATAAGCTCATTTACTTGCACTAGCACGTCTTCTACAAGTCCCTTTGGATATATGTTAGACTTGTTTGCCAATTGGATAATAACTCTCGTCTCTTTCAAAGGTCCAAGATTCAAGGAGTCATATATTTCGGCCGACATTACACTAATGGAAGCACCCAAGTCAAGTAAAGCATGTTCAAACCTTTGCTTACCAATAGTAATTGGCACCGTAAAACCACCGGGATCCGTGCACTTTGTAGGCATCTTCTTCAATAGCATAGCCGACGCACTCTCGCCAACTTTAGTAATTTCATTATCAAGCAACCTATCCTTCTTGATGCATAATTCCTTCATGAACTTAGCATACCTTGGAATTGTCTTGATAGCCTCAATGAATGGGATGTTGATTTCAATCTTCTTGAAGATATCCATAAGTGCCTTATCTTGAGCTTCTTTCTTGGATTTAGCAAAACGACTAGGAAAAGGAGGTGGAGTAGTGAAAGTAGGAACCGGTTCCTTGGATTGGTCGTTTGGTGTGGAGTTCTCCTTTGGTGTGGTTTCCTCCTTGTTATTGACTACCTCTTCACTAACTTCCTCATAATGACTTGGACCCTCCACTTGTCTTCCACTTCTTAAAGTAACCGCATTAACATTCTCTCTTGGATTCACAAATGGTTGTGAAGGAAGTTTTGTGGATGCTTGAGATTTCAATAAATTCACATCGGTCGCCAATTGTCCCATTTGAGTTTGTAAGTCCTTGATGGCCGAATCGGTCTTTTGTTGGTTTTGTTGGCTTTGTTGGAACATAGAAGTAAGACCTTGCATACCTTGCATTAACGCATTGAGCTTGTCATCATTCAAAGAATCACGCTCCTTGACTTGTTGTGGTTGAAATTGTTGTTGAGGTTGGAAACGTGATTGTTGAAAACCACCTTGTTGCTCATATGGATTAGAAACCGCCGCTTGCTTGTTTGCATAACTAAAATTAGGATGATCCCTCCACCCGGGATTATAGGTATTGGAGTATGGATCGTACCTTGGCCTTTGATTTGGATATAAAGCATTCACTTGTTCGGTCTCACCATCCGGAATAATTACCGCGGCCATCCTTTGAATCATCATCTCCATGTTACTCATCCTTTGATCAAGATGTGATGACGAATCACTAACTTCATGCACTCGCCTAACCATTGGTTCATCCCTTGTGTAGAATTATTGCGAGTTTGCCGCCATACTTTCAATCAACTCTCTAGCTTCGGTCAAAGTCTTGTTCATTAGTGCACCACCACCCGCAAGGCCAAGAAGAGACCTATCACTTGGGTGAAGAGCTTCATAGAAGTATTGGAGTATCATAACGTCACTAAATTGATGGTGTGGACAGCTTGCCACCAACCTCTTGTATCGCTCCCAACATTCATACAATGATTCTCCCACTTGTTGTTTCAATCCACAAATCTCCTTGCGAATTTGAGTAGCTTTGGATGCGGGAAAATATCTCTCGAGGAAAATTTTCTTCATCCCATTCCATGTTGTGATACTTCCTAAGGAAAATAATATAACCATTCCTTAGCATTGCCCGCCAAAGAAAACGGGAAAGCTTTCAACATTGCTCCATCCGCATTAGTTTCCGGTGGAAGCATGGCCATAACTATGGCATAGAAGTCCATAAGATGTTTGTTTGGGTCCTCATTCACCATGCCATGGAACTTTGGTAACTCTCTAATCAACCCCGGCTTGATCTCGAAGGTTGAATTAGTTTGGATACACCATTGTTGTGTATCAAGCTTGTGAGAAGCTAGGTCCTTTAGTGTACGATCAGCCATTGTTTCTTCCTCTTTGTCCGAATCACTTGATGAAGAAGGAGAAAGTGGAGTGTTAATCGCACGAATGAAATCCTTTAGTTGAGTGCCGGATCGAAGACGTATTGGACTCGGTCTACCCCCTTTAAGCATTCACCAAAGGTATAACACCTGAAACAAGATTCTCACAAACTAAGTTAGATACGGTAAAGAATCTAACAAAGCAAGAATAAAGCAAAAAGAAAAATAAAACAACTAAAAATCGCCCGTTGCTCCCCGGCAACGGCGCCAAAATTTGATGCGTGTCGTAGGTGCAATCAAATTAATTCAATATTTCCACTCGATTAAAAATAATATAATGGAAGTCAAGTTCGTTCCCACGAGGAGCAAAAGATCTTAGTTGTAAAAGTTGTCACGAAAGGGGGGTGTAAAAAGCAAAAGAAAATAAACAAAGCAATTAAAATCGAAAGTTGAAAGATGAAAGCAATAAAAGAGACAAGACCAAGGAATCCTTCTTCGTTACGAACCAATGAATCAAGTTATGTTCTTTTCTACTTGTTATTAGTCACAAATTATCACCAACCGTAGGTAAAGCAGCCTATTTCTGCTAAACCCCTAAATCCCTTGTATCACCGGATACGGAAGTTCTCGACTACCGGATTCTATTTACCAAGCCACCTAGAATTAGCTCAACCTAGATGTAACTTGTCTCATGCATTAAGTTTTGTGAATTTCTTAGGTTGATATTAGTAGTTAGACTCTTAGCTCAAGGTCTACTTGCTAACGTTGTTTCTACACACAATTGCTCCATGGAATCCCTCCGCAAGGTCTCATGTTTGCTACTTATGTAAAGAGTCAAGAAACGATTACTTATCTCCTAACTTTCACTAGCTTTAGATCAAATTAACAAATCAATTTAGCGTGCACTCCAAACAATCTATCAATCAATCATGAATGTCTTTAAGATCACTCCTATTAGTAAAAACAAACGATAATTATGTGAAAAACTTCAAGATAGAATTTGAAAACAAAAACTTAAATCATATGTTAAGAACTAGGAATTCATCCTCAATCAATAAGAAAATTAGCTACTCATTCTTTTGAAATTCACACCAATAATAATAATTAAAAGAAGAATTTTCAAATTCACACAAGTAGTTAAGAAGAAAAATCTTAGAAAAGCAAGCAAAAACACAAGTGATGTGTGTGTAGAGAGAGGTGTAGAAGTTGTAGAAAACTTCTCTATTTATAGGCTTCAATATTCTCCAAATCTTCCAAGGAGTAGAATCCTTTTCCTTTTGCAATTCAATTTCCAAATCCAAGTCTTTCTCTTCTCTTCATCTTCTCTTTCCAAATTTGAGTCCAATTCTCCATCTAATTCCTAGCTCAAGTCTTCACACCCATGAGAGAAGTCCATAGAAAATTCTGGAATTTTTGGCTCGCCGGAAAACTGGGATTGTGGCCGGAATCCGGCCGGAATAGTCGCCGCCGGTCACCTGAAAAAGTTCACCGTCCATGGGATATTCCGTTTAGATTATGTTATATATAACGGTTGACTAACGGTCGTTAACTGTTGACCGGGTCAAAGTCTAAGTCACTGAGTCAGAACCGAGTCGCTTGTCGAGTCACTGACCGGTCCTAGCTGTGCCACTTTGCACAAAGCCAAACTTGTTGCAAAGACCATCCTTGTGTATCATAGCCGCATTGCAGCCATGATGACCCCGCCTTCTTCTATCCCATATCCTCGCCATGGCAACTGTCACACAGCTTCACTGTCATTTTCACGGCTCCATAACAATACCACCAGTTTCCTTCTCCATTTAAAACTGCAGCAACATCATCTCAGTGAGCTTCCAATAGCAGCTCCACCTGCAATTCATCCTAGGCCAACACCAGCTTCTACCAACAACTCCACCAGAACCTCAACAGCATCACAAACCTACAGCTCTGCACTGGCAATTCATCCAGCTCCACTCTGCCATGACACTAACACTGCTCTTCCATACCCTGCACTACAAATGCTACAGCTTCAACTCAGAGTCGACTTATAGCTCAGTTCATCTCAACTGCAGCATTAGCTCCAGCAATTTCACCTAGCAGCACCTCCTGAGTTGCAACCACTCCATTTCAGCTGAATCACAGCATCAAATAGAGAGAAACCCATCTGTCACTCAAATCCACACAACCATTCTCACATGACTGAGTTCAACCTCACTTGGCTACCGCATCACTACAGACCGTAAATTCCTAATTCATCCCAAAGAGCCAACACAACCTCAAGCCTCGTAATCCATTGCGCTTGCACATAAACAACAATACCAAGCACCGGGCCCAGTAGCCTCACAACCCCGCAAATCCTCGCACAACTTAACTCGCACCACAGCCGCGACACCTCCACTGCAAAAGCTCAAACAAGCCATCAACCCGCACTTGCAAACCCATTCCATTATAACCTCAAGCCTTCAAGCCATCATCGCACACAACCAAGATTAGTCACAAACTGCAATCACAAAGCTCATTAGCTCGCCCGTAGTTTCTCGGTGGCCACAAACTCAATTGAATCGTATTGTTGAGAACCCCAAAAATCATCATTTATTTGACCTTCTTAACCACCAGCCATACCTCCTTCACACACTCATACTTCCCTGTAATCACCGGACTTCGGATCTTCAAATCCATACCTCATTCTCAGAACCTTGAGCATCAGCAGCAACTTCAACCACAAACCCTCACTGAACTACTCCTGTTCTACCACAATCATCCACCTCTTGGACAAATAAGAGCTGGAACAAACCCCAGCAAACCCTAACTCTGAATCAGAAGAAAAAACCCGTCTCAAATTTCTTCATATTATACTCAACAACAACATCAAATTTCTTCAATTAACTCTATTCAGATCCATAAGATTCAAACCCATCTCAATTCGAGTCAGTACAATCTTCAATTTCTCAATCTTCTCTCATCCATCTCAGTTAACTCCTCCTCGATATGACCATCATCTTCTTAACCCTCATCTCAATTGCTACCCTCTGATTCATCAACACAGAACCCTTTTCATCTCAGCATCATCTCTCTCTCTCGATGTAGTAACAGCAGCCGCTGTCTTTCTCAATTTCAGTTCAGGTGTGAAAAATTAATGAGAAGAAATAACTTCTCTGGATTTCAATTTTGTTGTAAGAAGTGTAAGTGGATAGAACCACTCAGGTAAAGCAGATAAGGGGTACCCAGCTGGTATCCCCTTAACATTGGCTGGCTGTCATTTAACAATCCTCCAAAATAGAGATGCCCCTTAACCTCAACTGGGCTCCATATATCAATCGCCTGTAAAATGACCTTTTTGCCCTTTTGGCTCAAATTGGGTGATTTCTTCTTCTTTTCCTCCGTGCGACTCCATAGTAGCTATAAAACTCAAAACAAGCGTAAAATACATAATTTACAAGAAAAATAGCAAAGAAAGCATAAACTACTAGATAGTAAATTAGGTGTATTCTACACCTATCACTCCGGTGGAAGCATGGCCATGACCGTGGTATAGAAGTCCATAAGATGTTTGTTTGGATCTTCATTCACCATGCCATGAAACTTTGGTAACTCTTCTAATCAACCTCGGCTTGATATCGAAGGTTGAGTTAGTTTGGATACACCATTTTTGTTTATCGAGCTTGTGAGAAGCTAGGTCCTTGAGTGTACGATAAGCCATTGCTTCTTATTCTATGTCCGAATCTGCGAACTCACTTGATGAAGAAGGAGGAAGCGGAGTGTTAACCGCTCGAATGAAATCCTTTAGTTGAGTGCCTTAGGATCAAAGACGTATTGGACTTGGTCCGCCCTCTTTAAGCATTCACCAAAGATATAGCACTGAAACAAGACTCTCGAAAACTAAGTTAGATACGGTATAGAATCTAACAAAGCAAAAATAAAGCAAAAAGAAAAATAAAAACAACTAAAATCGTCCCGGAAGAGGCGCCAAAATTTGATGCGTGTCGTAACCACAACAAATTAATCAATATTTTTCCACTTAATTAACAAGTAATATAGTGTAGTCAAGTTCGTTCCCATGAGGAGTAAGAGTTTTTAGTTGTTTAATTGTCACAAAAGGATGGGGGTTGGTTTTAAATTTTAAAAACAAAATAAAGTAAATAAAGCAATTAAAGTTTAGGTTGAAATCAATAAGAGAAACAAGACCAAGGAATCCTTCTTCGTTGTGAAACAATGAATCAAGTTATGTTCCTTTCCACTTTTTATTAGTCACAAATTATCACCAACCGTAGGTAAAGCAGCTAGATCAATGTTAAACCCCTAAATCCCTTGTATCACTGGATATGGAAGTTCTCGACTACCGGATTCTATTTACCAAACCACATAGTAGTAGATCACTCAAGATGTAATTTAAATAAACACATTAAGATTTATGAACTTATTAGGTTGATATTAGTAGTTAGACTCTTAGATCAATGTCTACTTGCTAACGTTGTTTTCACACATAATTGCTCCACGGAAAATCCGCAAGGTCTCGTGTTTGCTACTTATGTAAGAGTCAAGAAACGATTACTTATCCCCTAACTTTCACTAGCTTTAGATCAAACTAACAAATCAATTTAGCGTGCACTCTAAACAATCTATCAATCAACCATGAATGTATAAACATTCCTATTAGTAAAAACAAACGATAATCATGTGAAAAACTTCAAGATAGAATTGGAAACAAAACTCAAATCATATGTTAAGAACTAGGAATTCATCCTTCATCAATAAAAAAATTAGCTACTCATGCTAAGGAGTTCACACAAAGAATAAAGAAAAGAAAAGTGTTGTGTGTGTAGAAGGTGTGTAAAAAGTGTGTAGAGAACTTCTCTATTTATAGGCTTCAATGCTCTCCAAATCTTCCAAGGAATAGAATCCTCATTCCATAATAACACCACTTTCCCTTTGTAAGTCTTCTTTCCAAGTCCAAGTCTTTCTCAAATCCTCCATATCCTCTTTTCAAATCCAATTCCAATTCCTCAAACCCATGAGTCTAGATGAGTCTAGAGAATTCTTCACAAATTTCTGTATTTTTGGTCGCCTGAAAAGTTCTCAGGATCACCGGAAATCAGCCGGAAAAGTTACCGCCGGCAACCTGAGTCAAAATAAAAACGGCGTTAAATATAACGGGTCAAGCGACGGTCTTCTAACAGTCAAGGTCTAAGTCAGTCACTCATTCAGCTGTCAAACTCTGTCTTACTGGGCTGACTCTACTGAGGTGCGCAGGGCTGGATCGTTTATCGTCGGCACTGAGTTAAATCGTCTGAGATAAAATCCAGGACGAGCCCCGTTTGTTTACAAGACATTCCCGGCCGAATTCAGGCCTCACTTTTCAGCTCCATTCCTGCTAAGAAACCTAGCATACATCTAAGCAATTTCAAACATTCATCCCTGTACAGCAGAAACACTTCTCTTCAAGCCATAAACCATTAATCTTCACTTCCTTCTATTTCTTTGATCGAACTCAAAAACCATCAGAACACCACATTGTCTTGACATCCATCTGTTCAAAAATTCAACCCATTTCATCTTTACAGTATCACGAATTCCTCCAATTCCTTCTTATTCCCTGAGTTTCTTCAGTACACATCAGTACCCATCAAGCTCAATCAACAAATTCCAACAAATCTCGCCACTGAACTTCAACTCAACCTCATACCCATCTTTGTATCTAAGCTTTTTATACTCAATTTCTCATCGATTCCATCAAACCCATCATCTTGATTTCCCTGCGTTCAAATCCCTAAACTCAATTTCTGCCATTAAGACTCAAACCCAAATCCAGTTCCATCTTCGGCAACAAGACCCTTTCTGTTGATCTCCATTCTTCTTTGTAGATTAGAGCAGTAGCAGGTCTTCTCTGATTCAACTTCTGCAGCAGCACAAATCAAACCCATAACTACCATCTCTATCACCCCGAGTTCAATTCTAAACAACAACATCAAATACATTTATTAACAGCATCAGATTCATCCTCTTCCATTTTAGCTCACAATTCGAACATAATCTGCTCTTATTCATCTCTCAATTTCTCTATCAGAGTCTCGATCTGGTCCATCGGATTTAATTAATATTTCTTCGCTTTTATGTCTTCTCAATTTCAAGTTTACAAATGATTGGAATGAATGAAAGACGACTCTCAAATTTAGGGTTATAAATTGGGGATGGATATTCGCACCCCGGTCACTTCTAATATGCCACTCATCTGGCAACCCCTTAACCTCAGCAGGCCTGGCTTTAGTACTCCACCAAAAGAGAGTTTCCCTTAACTGTGGCTCGGCTCCCAATAGTATTTTCCTGTGAAATGACAATGTTGCACGTCTTTCCCAATTTTGGACGATTTCTCCTTCTTTTCTTCCGCATAACTCCAAAGTAGCTACAAAACTCAAAACACACGTAAAATACAAAATTCACACGAAAAATAACATAGAAAGCATAACCGATATATATTAAATTATGGTGTATTCTACACCTATCACCAGCCACAACTCATGTGCGTGTGGCGGGTTTAAGGCGACCTGATTGGCCGACGGGAAATAGGGGCCGGTTCGAGCAGCATGGGGTGTGGCCACTTGCAAGTGGCGCCGGCTGGCCTATGGCATGGCCACACCTCCCTTTGTTGATGCTCCTATTCCGCGGCTCCTTTTATTCCTTGTTTTCTGATTGTGGGTAGGATTTTGCACCTACTAATCCATGGCGGATTAATTGCCTAGTTCGCCTAGGCTTAGTTTCGACAGGCGAGGTCTAATATACTGCGTAGGGCGCAAAACCCTAATTTTGTAAATTAGTTAGGGTAATAGCTGAATCTTGTGATTTATCACAACATTGATTGAATTCTATGTTTTGACACAGAGTTCTTTAAGTTTATTGCCAGAAAGCAGTATGCTTTCCGATTGAATACTTTTATGCAAGGACCTTAACCTTGATACTTGGAAATTCGTGCTACTTTGCTGCGAGTGAAAACAAATTGTCATGACATACCAATATTAAGGGTTCAGCCGGGGAACATAGCACAGAAAGCATTCAATGAAACTTATATTAACTGAATAATACATGCAAGGTGCCAAAATTTACAGAATATATGGGATTGTGGCTACATGCACCATTCTGGATAAATTTCATGAGAAAATATTAAGTTGCTCAATAAATGCGCCAGTGGAGAGGTTGAACAGTCATCACTTTTACATGGCTCTGTTTCTTTGCAGAGTGACGACATATCAAATGCGAGGGTTTTATAATTTTAACCCTGAACTAAAAACCACCATCAACATTAAGTCCCCTGCTCAGCACGTAACAGTGGCATTGTTGCGGGGTAAGCATGAGATGGTGACAGATAAGGATAAAATCAAAAGGGCAAAACATGCGTAGATTGCCAAGAAAAATTCGACTGACCTTTGGCAAGAGGCATAAGTGGTCCATGATCCTTGTGTTGGCGTACTTCTGGCTTGGCCATAGGGAGTTGGTATTATGGAGTGTTTGCATCGTTTTAGCTACGGAGCTTTGCGTCACGGAGCATTGGCGCTGGTTTGGCCACGGAGCTTTGCGTCACGGAGCATTGGCGCTAGTTTGACCACAGAGCTTTGCGTCATGGAGCATTGGCGCTGGTTTGGCCACAGAGCGTTGCAGGTTGAGCGGCTGGTGTTCCTCGTGCTGGCGCGCTGCTGGTTCGGTCATGAAGGTTGGTGCCATGGAGAGTTGGCACCGCGGGCCCAGCTGCCTTGTTCCGTGCATGGTCCAAAAAGGAAAAACTTCCTCTACTCGAATTCCAAAAGTGTTATGCACATAAAAGTGCGTGCTAACTTCCTCCCCTTTTATTATTCGCTCGTCTGCTTCTCATGTTCGATTGCAGCAGCTCGATCATAGGCGTAGCAATCGTTAGCGGCAAGGTAAGTTCATCTTGTATTCATATCTTAGTTGTGAATGTAATATCCATGAGTAGTTGATCAAACTTGGACATTTAGCTCGGTGTGAATGACTTTCTTTGTTAGCGACGTCAACGGCAACAAAGAAATCTCCAATAGTTATAATCAGTAGCAAGGCGAGCCAAGAGAACTTAAGGTAGGTGCTCTTTTCTATTTTGCGCATGTAGCCACCCAACAGTACCATCGATATTCTCCAGAATGTGTAATAAGGTTCTGACTCCAGAAGAATGAGCATCTAACCTCTCCAGTGGATTTCAAAATTTACCAAACTCCATTGCACTCCTGGTATGGATGGATGAAATATATGCTCGTCAATGATCATGTCATGGCTAATCTTGGAGGGTGTAGTTGCGTTGTTGATCCGTCCTTGACTTTAAGTTATTTGGTGTCTGGACTGCTGAGCCGATGTCTGGAAGGCTTATTCTTGCCTTTCTGATTGCGGTGATGATATGATGTGGTAGCTTGTATGGTCGAAACTTTCCGGGGTCGTTGGGTGAAGTAGACGAGCTGAGAGGCGTTCCGTTGCTGACGTGCTGCTATCAAGTCTTCAAGAACTTCATTCCAAGCGACATCCTTTGAACCATCTTCTGAATCTTGGGCCATTGTATCGAATGAGATGCGATGAGCAGTCCCCAGTTACACTTCTGTCTGGTCATAGATCCGATGGCGTGGCCGGATATGTGAATATCTCTGCGGAGTGCTTTTGGAGTCTTTGATGCACGTGTATGGCTTCATGTTGAGAAATTCCTGCGGCTTGTAAAGCTTCGCAGTGACGATGTTATCATCCGAAATAACCTGGTTGAGGGAAGTGAAGGCATCCCATGCTGGTAGTCCCCATGTGTAATTATCCTGAGCCTATTTTATGGTGGAAGATGTGCTTTTACTGCATTCGCTAGTAAGGTGGTGACTGCGTTTAAACCTCTAAACCTGAAAGAGGCTTCAGTCCCCAAGTGTAGCCTACTTTTATTGTATCACCTTGAATCCACACCACTGGGATTTGATACAATCTTACTGTACTCTCCTAGATGCGATGCTGGGATGCTTGGAATATCACATGGACGAAATATTCTGGATAACGAAGAGGTAGAAGTGATATAGTTATGTTGTTAATCGTGGTCCCCCTGTTTCTTCAAGAAAATATTTGTTAGCGTCTCTCGGAGTTATCTCATGAATCTTTGATTGTTGTCATGGATGGACTGCGATGACAAGTCCCTAGTCGTACTTCTCTTTAATTACTGAAGTTGTTTTCTCTGAGTAGGCTTGGGATCCATCGCGGCCTCGTAAAGTGTTGCAGGCGCCTTCCAGAAAGAGAGGTGATGAAATCCTTACGCTACACCTTTGAAGAGTAGATGACCTTGTCGTGGCTATGACTTTTTGGTTGACCATGTCATCTGAGATTTGACAATGAATGGATTCCGTGTAAAGCCTCAGTCCCCAAGTGTGGTGTAGTTGCAGGAAATCTTACACTACACCCCTCACAAGAATCCACATAACTAAGACATTTGAAGATGAACAACTATGATTTTTATTGATTAATTCCTTGAATGTTTACAAGATAAAATGGAAAAGAGCTAAATAAATTACAATCACTACAAACTTTCTCTCTCTTAATGACTTGCCTAACACTCGAAAAAGATCTCTCCTCAACAGACTTGTTCAACTCTTTATATAGGGTAGTACATAGTGGATGACAGCTAGACTGTCCTTTATTTTCGGGAATGACTTGCGAAATATCGCAAGTGTACAAATACATAATCTCACAGTTCTCCTAGATCTCGCTAGATCTTCACACCTTTCTCGTATTCTGGCTATCGTCGTCCATTGCGTCATTTATATTACTCGTCTGCGACACCTTCGCAATGCTGTCGTTTATTGATCTCGCGAGGTATTGATGTCGCGATATTCTGATCCTGCATCTTGCCTCTTCTCATGTCTTCTCTGCGAAGAATAGAATGTCATGAGAACCAGTATTTTGAAATGCCGCAATCGTTTATTTTCCACCAATTTTTTGCCGACAAGATTCCGTGGATTTAGGGATGACTGTTTACACGTATCTAAAATTTTCCCTTTTTACCGGCACATTTAATGTTATCCGGTTACTCTTTTCTTGTCTATTTAAAGGAGAATTCCTTATGAAAATATTTCTTTTCTTTTACTCCATCTTCTTCATAAATCCGCAACTTTTTTCTTTGTTTTTCTTCATCGTCTTCTTCATCATTTTTTCGCTATTATTCTTCCTCTTGTTCTCATCTTTTTTTTTCTGCTACTGTTTCTATGGAGCCATCAAGGTTTGTTAATTTTGCTGAATTTGATCACTTTGTGATTGATCTCTCTTATTGAAGTTGTTTTGTTTTGATGTTGTTCTTCTTTTAATGATTCCCCTGCCGTTTTTGTTTTAGCAATAACAAATCTAACACCAAGTTCACCATTGTGAACCCTACTATCTCCATGGGCTCGCAACCGAAAACCACTGTCACTAAAAGAAAGTCTGCGAATAGCAAGGTATTTAAGAAACATTTACTCTTTTAATAACAATATTGTTGCCTCTGTTTCTTATTTAACTTGTAATTCGCGGGATGACAAGAATGTTGATAGGTCCCCCAAGAAACCTCGCCGTTCTAAACCCGTTGCACCCTTTGTTTCCTTTCCTACATTCAAACTTACAACTCCTCCTGTGAAATCTTCGCAAGATAAACCTCTTGTTTCTACCTGCGAAAATATTGTTGATGATCTTCCTCCTATGCCTGAATTTTTCATAGATCAAATTCCTCATAACAGTCTTGTTGCGAATGAGCCCATTTCTTCTCCTATTGTCAGTGCCTCTACCGTTTCCCCAGTCATTTATCTTCATGAGACTTCCTCTTCTCATGATATTCCTTTAACAGAAAATGACTCATCTCTTCCTTCTTCTATCGTCGTTTCTTCCTTACCTGAGCAAATCCCTCTTACTAAGGAAAATTTGGAAGGAATAGACGTGGCCTTCAAAGTTCTGTCAGATATTGTGAACGATGCCAAGAAGACTTCTGTTGATCCTATCAAATCTGATGTCTGCGAGGATTTAAACAAATACCTTGGCTCCGATAGAATATCGCAAACATCTTTGGAGCAAGAAGTTAATATTTTGAAGAATAATCTCCAAGCTATGACTGCAAAGTGTAATATTCTCCAGCTTGAGAATCAAAAACTTCAAAATGTTTCGCTGGATCGTGATAATCTTCGCAAGAAGAATGAAGAATTGGAAGGTACAATCTTACTTTTGTATTTTTTTTTTTTTTTTTTTTTTTTTGATCCTCAAGCCCTTGTTCGCCCTTTAAGCTTTAAACCAGAAGCGAAAAATGGAGATATATCAGTTGGAATCTACTGTTGAAGAAACTCGAACGGATAGAGATGCTTGGATTGAGCAATATAACCAATTATATAATATTCATACATATTTTGTTGATCAAATAGATAATCTTTCTAAAGAAAATGCTGACTTAGTTCAGAAACAAGGCTCATTAAGTAATGAATTATCTCGCCTCTCTTACTCTCTGACTAAAGCTAATTTGGAGTTGGAAACTTTATCAGATGAGAAGGAATTCTTTCTCAAGAGAAGCGAACTGTTAAACAAGGTGGCGATTTACTCGCAACGATCGATGTTTGTCAAAAAATGTGTAAAGAACAATAACGATCTCTTTGTTCTTCGAAAAACCAACTCGAAGAAGTTACTGCCGAGAAGGATAAACTTATCCAGAGTAGAATAATCTTAAGTGTAAAGGAGAATCAATTCAAGGATCAATGTTCCAAGTTAGAAGAGGCCAATTCTTCTCTTTGCGAAAGAAAATGCCTTACTTGTTTCTAACGAAAAAAAGCTTGCGATCTCGATCGAAAGGCTTAATTGGAGATAATTTTGACAATGCCATGGATCACTTGGAGAATAGTTGTTCGGCTTTAATCCAATATCTTACCTCGCAAATGGAAGGTAGTCATATAATTTGACTACCTTAATCCATTTATTTATTATTTTGTGATATTTTCTTGCGAATTCCAAAAATACGAATGATTTTCTACGTTCTTTTCTTTTTTGCAGATTCGAGAAAATCTTCATTCCTCTATTGCTACTCTAAAATCTGATTATTCAAAAATTCACAAAGAGAATGAAGTACTCATTTGCTTCCCTTGCCCGCTCTCGCGATCGTGCAGAAAGAAGATTCGATTATATGTCTGACTGTAAAGATATAAAGAGTAGAAATCATCAGAAAGCACTCCTTCGTCAATTTCATCTTAAAGCCGAAGTTCTTGTGAATGATGTTTTACTATCTAAATATCTTGATCCTGTATGTATCGAACCTCTGGAAGTGAGCGATGATGAAGTTCCTAACCCTCCTGACAGCGATTATGACTACAATAGTGGTGAAGAGCTCGCAAGTGAAGAGACAATCCCTCCTAGTAAAGCTGTCAACGATGATCTGGGTGAAGGAGGATCTAGTGGAAATATAATAACTGGCGAAAATATGAATAAAGTTCTTTGAAGAAAATCCAAAGTATCTCCTTACGGTGAAAAAGCGATATTTGAGAATTGACTTTCTCTTGTAATTTTTCTTCTTGTACTTGTTACTTCTTTACGTACTTCATTCATCTTTTAGATGTGTTCATCTACTTATTATTACTCTTTCTTGCAACGAGTATAATTCTTGATATTTAATTATTCTATTTTATTTTCCATTATCTTCATTTATGTTGAAATTCATCATTGCGACAAGATCGCAGGACGTCTTTACATTTTCATGTAATGACCCATTGATCTTGCCTTATCATTGCTCTTGTGTGGTCTTATTTTGCCTTCCTAGTTAAAGGTCTTATTTTGCCACCCCTTATTGCGACAAAATCGCAGGACGTCTTTACACTTTCATGTAATGACCCATTGATCTTGTCTTATCGTTTCTTTAGTATTATTGCCTCTGCAGGATATTTTTGTTGCGACAATATGACAAGCCTAAAAAATTCTCTCGAACTTAAAGCCCCATGACATTGCCGTCTTGCGACGAAATTGCAGAACGTCTTTACATTTTCATGTAAAAACCCATTGATCACGTCTTACCCTCGCGTTAGTATTATTGCCTCTTCAGGATTATCGCACAAATATGACAAGCCTAAATTTTCTTGCGAAAATAGAGCTTCATGACATTTGCGTCTTAAGACACTTATCAGCTCCCTAATGGAGGATGCCGCCCTTATCATCTCCCTGGTTGCCCCTTCAAGGAGGCGTACATCAGCCATACAAGACTATCTCCTCCCATCCGGTCTTAACAACAACCAGTTGTTTTCGCAGCCTCTTATCCCTTATACCTATAGGGCTTATGGTTACGAGACTGCACCCTAAGTGGAGTTTTCTTCGGGCCGAGTGCAGCATGTGCCAAGACTTGCCAAGAATAGCCGAGACACTTCAAATGCCCCAGGCAATCTTGGCTCAACCGTGTACCTCGGCGCCTTGGTCATACACTGACTCCTTGGAAGAGACCCTCGGTCGTCCAACCAAGGTATAACCTTATATAGTTGGAAATCCAAGGTATCTCTCCCGGATGGGCTTTATTGACCCCAAATTTCCATGACTCAGGTTCCAGGGGCGGTGCTTTTCCCTGAGCCATGTCAAGAGATACTCCCTTATATGACGCACTTTAGGTCTTACATTTGCCTCTTACGAAATATCATTCGCGAACTAGGGTGTACGCCATAAAGGTTCGTCCCATTCACTCATTCTTTCATTTCTGTCAATTCATTCAATCATTCATTTTTGATTATCTCTTGTTAATTTATTTGCGAGATATTCGCACATTCTTTCTTTATTTTATGCAATTTCGCAATCACTCTGTCGCAGGAATATTTCATATGAATTCATTTCATTTCATCCATTCAATATTTCGCAACTTATTCTTTCCCTTCCATCTTCTATGGGTAATATTTCTTGAGATATAATCTATTCCACGGTCTATCCAATCTTTGGCCCACATCTTTGCCCTCAGGATCCATTAATCTATATGCCCCTGTTACAACTATCTCCTTGATGATATAAGGTCCATCCCACTTTTTCGCCAACTTGCCACCACTTTCTCGCAGATATATTGGTGTTTCTCGCAATACCATATCACCTGGTTGAAATTCGCGTGTCTTGACACGTTTGTTATATTCTCTAGCTAATCTTCGCTGATAATTCTCCATATGCTGTAGTTCTCTTTCTCTCTTTTCCTCTAATTCATCTAATTTAACCAAAATGTTACCCGCACTAAGATTTTTCTCCCAAGCTTCTCTCTTTGTTGTTGGAATAATAACTTCTGTCGGAAGTACAACTTCAACTCCATATGTTAGACAAAATGGTGACATTCCCGTAGCTTCTCGCCTTGTTGTATTGTAAGCCCATACTGCATTATGCACTTGTTCACACCATGCCCTATTATGTCCTTCTAACTTCTTCTTGAAGTATATCTGCGATTGTTTTATTTGTTGCTTCCTCTGTCCATTGGCCTGTGGATATAAAGGAGTTGATTTCCCACATTTTATTTGAAATGCATTAAGTAGCAATTCTATATTTTGTCCCTCAAACTGTTTCCCATTGTCAGATACCAACTGTGCTGGAATTCCAAATCTGCATATTATGTTTTCGAATATAAAGGTAAAAATATCTTTATCGCGAATGTGTTGTACTTCTTTTACTTCTTCCCACTTTGTGAAATAATCTGTAGCGACAATCAGATATCTCCTCTGCCCTGTACCTGGTAAAAATGGTCCTACAATATCTAGCCCCCACTTACCAAAAGGCCATACACTTGTTGAAGAGGTTAATGGTGCTCCTGGTGTATGTATTTTCTTTCCGTGCCTTTGACAATCTTCGCAACGTATTGATATTTGTTTCGCATCTTCATGCATATATGGCCAATAGTAGCCTTGCATTTTCGCCTTATGTGCTAAAGATCTTCCGCCACTGTGATTGCCAACATCCCCACTGTGTAACATTTTTAACACTGCTTCTCTTTCCTTTCATGTTAAACATCTAAGCGAGGGTCCATTAAAGGATCTTCGGTACAATACCCCGTCTCTTAATTCATAATTTGTTGCACGACTCTTTAATTTGTGCATCTCTAATATATTTCTTGGCGTTTCTCCTTTCATTAGATAAGCATGAGATTCTGTTCTCCAATCGTCGCAAGTGGGTCTTTGTGTTCCATCTTCTATGAGCATTACTTCTGCTTCTTCCTCTTCCTTTTTGTTGATTGACGGTGATAGAAGTGTATGTATTTTTATGCATCTCGCAGCTGGATCTGTCATCATACTTGATATAAAAGCAAAAGCATCCGCGAGTCTATTGTCTCTTCTTGATATGTGTCTCCATTTTATTTTTGGTATCTTCGCCAACAATTCTTCAACAAGTTTTTTGTATTTTTTCATGGATGGTTCATTTGTAGTATATTCGTTTTTTATCTGGCGTATAGCTAACTGGGAATCACTGGTGACTCTTACATTCTCCAACTTCATTTTTATTGCAAATCGCAAAGCATGTATTATAGCTTCATACTTTGTTTCATTGTTGGTAGATGCAAATTCCAATCTGAAAGAAAAACCATTTTATTGCCTTCTGGCGAAATTACAATGATCCCAATTCCGTTACCTTCTCCATTTGACGATCCATATACCAATATTTCCCATCTGTTTGGCTCAGTTAATAAATCCCTTGGATTTCCATGTTCTTATTCTATATCCATCATTTCTTCCACTGCTTCATCCTCTTCCAAAGGAAATTCTGCTAAAAAGTCTGCAACAACTTGTGATTTGGGTGAGGAAAGTATTTCATATTTGAGTTGCTTACTTGAGCATTCCATCTTTCAAACCTTCCTGACCTTTTTGAATTTTTCATTACTGACTCAATTGGTACTTTTGTCATTACCTTAACCGTGTGTGCTTCGAAGTAGATGCGAAGTTTAAATGTTGCGTAAACTAATGCCAGAATTAGTTTTTCAATTTTTGAATAATTCTTCTCCGCGGCATTGAATGTTTTACTAATGTAATAGAATGGCTTTTCCACTCCTGCGTCCATTCGCAATAATACTGCGCTTAGTGCATGCGAGGTTGTCGCAAGGTAAATTAGTAATTCTTCCCCTGGCTATGCTTTTTGTAAGATTGATATATCCATTAGATATTCTTTAATTCCTTGTAATGCCTTTTCACATTCATCTGTCCATCTAAATTTCGTTCCCTTTTTAAGTATGTTGAAAAAATGCTTGCACTTATCAGATGATCGCGAGATGAATCTTCCTAGCGAAGCTAATAATCCATTTAACTTATGCACATCTTTCACTGTTGCTGGTGTCGGCATATTGCGAATTGCTTGTACTTTCTCTGGATCGACTTGTATTCCTTATTTTGAAACAATGTATCCTAAAAATTTTCCAGATGCCACCCCAAAGGTACATTTTTCCGGATTTACTTTGATGTTGAAATGTCTAATTTGTTCAAAAATTTCCTTCAAATCCCGTACATGATCTTTTGCTTCTTTACTTTTTATTAACATGTCATCCACGTATACCTCTAGTGTTTTATGTATCCATTTTTCGAACACTTTTTCTACCATCCTTTGGTATGTTGCTCCAGCATTTCGCAGACCAAATGACATTTTTGTGTAACAGTATAATCCTCTTGGAGCGAAAAAGGTAGTATGCTCTTGGTCTTCTTCAGCGAGAGGAATTTGATTGTATCCCTTGTATCCATCAAGAGAGGATATCCTTTCATTTCCTGCTGCTGCCTCAACCATCTGCGGAATATCTGGCAAAGGAAAACTATCTTTTGGACAAGCTTTGTTTAGATCAGTAAAATCTATGCAAATTCTTATCCATTTTTTTCTTCTTTGGGATTACGACCATATTTGCTATCCATTCGGGATATTTTGCTTGTCTAATAATTTCTGCGTCAAGCATCTTCTGTAACTCTTCTTCTATTTGAGGATGATATGTTGTTGCAATTTTTCTAATTCTCTGCTTGAATGGTATTGCATTTTTATCAATCTCTAATTTATGGCACGCTACAGATGGATCTATTCCAGGCATCTCATCCATATCCCACGCAAAAATGTCTTTATAATCTCGCAACAAATCAATAGTCTTTCTTTCCTCATCTGCCTCCATTTTAGTCCCAATTTTTAACATCTTGGGTTCTTCTTCAGTTCCGATATTCACTTCCTTTGTTGGCTCTGCCGCAGTAGCCTTCGGTTCTCCCATGGGTGTTGGTCCTTTTACTTCCTTCGCAAGTTCATTCTCTTCACCATATATTCCTTTTCCCTCTTCTGCTCTTATCATGTAAAATCTAAATTCTTCTTCCTTTTTCACTGCTTTTGCCATCTTCTTGCGATCTTTTCGCCTCTTCACCTGTTCTTCATAATGTTTTACTTCGATTTGATGATATATCCTTCCTTTATCAGTATCTCCTCTGATTTCGCCAATTCCACTCGGTATAGGAAATTTGACACATTGATGAAATGTTGATGCTACAGCTTTTATTGCATGTATCCATGGTCTTCCCAACAACATGTTATATGGTGATTCCATATCCACTACACATAACGTCACATGTGTTTCAATTTCTCCCAACAAAATTCGTATTTTTATTTCCCCTTTAGGTTTTGTTATCGATTTGCCGAAACCATAGATATGATATGTTGCGGAAGTCATTTCTTCAACTTTGTACCCCAATTTTTTATAAGCATGATAAAACATTATATTCACTGAACTCCATGTGTCCACCAAAGTTCTATTTATTGCCCATTCTTCCACTGTTTTTGTTAATTTTCCTTCTTCTTTGCTTGCACTTATCGTAATCACTAGTGGAGATGTGTGATTTAAATTCTCTCCTGATATCTCCGTTGCTGTGAACATGATCTTCTGTTTTTCCCATTCTTTCAAGGGTGACGTTTTCTCTGCTGTTATAATTTTTTTTCCTTCAAAATCCCTTTTGTGTATTCTCCCTCTGATACTTTCATGAAATTCATTAACCATTGTTTTTGTAATCATACTACATTCCAATTCTCCATTGCTCTCTTTGATTCTGGTTTTCTCCAATTTATCCATCATACTCTTGATTTGAACAATTTTAGAGACAATATCCAATCTCTTATCTTTAATATCCCTGTTTCTAGCGCCAATATGTAGTTGCAGGAAATATTACACTACACCCCTCACAAGAATCCACACAACTAAGACATTTGAAGATGAACAACTATGATTTTTATTGATTAATTCCTTGAATGTTTACAAGATAAAATGGAAAAGAGCTAAAGAAATTACAATCACTACAAACTTTCTCTCTCTTAATGACTTGCCTAACACTCGAAAAAGATCTCTCCTCAACAGACTTGTTCAACTCTTTATATAGGGTAGTACATAGTGGATGACAGCTAGACTGTCCTTTATTTTCGGGAATGACTTGCGAAATATCGCAAGTGTACAAATACATAATCTCGCAGTTCTCCTAGATCTCTCTAGATCTTCACACCTTTCTCGTATTCTGGCTATCGTCGTCCATTGCGTCATTTATATTACTCGTCTGCGACACCTTCGCAATGCTGTCGTTTATTGATCTCGCGAGGTATTGATGTCGCGATATTCTGATCCTACATGTGGTTTTTGTGGTTCTATTTTGCATGGTCGTTGGGTTGACCATGACAAAGATATCACCATTTTGCATCCGTACTGGTGACTCTATTACTTATTCCATGTGAAACTAAAATATGGAGAAGTACGGATTACCTTTATAGTGGTTGTTGCTGCGGTGAAGCTCTAGATGGTATCAACAAACGAGCAACAAAAATTCTTGGCAAAGAATCGTAATCAAATGAGACTACATTGTCGTGGGAACAAAATAGGTTGGCTGGAATTGCATGGGCGTCCATGGTAGCAAAGGGATTGGCTGGAATTGCATAGGCTTCCATGGAAGCAAAGGGATTGGCTGGATGTGTAAGCGAGTAAAACTGTCCACGACTACGAGCTTTCGCGGGATGGGAAAAAAAGTGGCCACAACTACGAACCTTGGCTGGCTGCGATCTCGATCCTTGACAGGTAGGAGTGTGGTGCTACGACACAATCTTTGGCAAGAAGGAGTGATGGCTACGGCACGATCCTTGGAAGGAAGGAGTGGCGGCTATGGGCACGAACCTCGGCGGGGACGGAGTGACGGCTATGACAAGATCCTTGGAAGGAAAGAGTGGCGGCTACGGCACGATCCTTGGAAAGAAGGATTGGAGGCTACGGCACGATCCTTGGAAAGAAGGATTGGAGGCTACGGCACGATCCTTGGAAGGAAGGAGTGGCGGCTACGACACGATCCTTGGAAGGAAGGAGTGGCGGCTATGGCACGATCCTTGGCAGGAAAGAGTGACGGCTACGGCACGATCCTTTGCAGGAAGGAGTGGCGGCTACGGGCACGAACCTCGGCAAGAGGGAGTGGCGGCTATGACACGATCCTTGGAAGGAAAGAGTGACGGCTACGACACAATCCTTGGCAAGAAGGAGTGGCGGATACGGCACGATCCTTGGAAGGAAGGAGTGGCGGCTACGACACGATCCTTGGAAGGAAAGAGTGGCAAATACGGCACAATCCTTGGAAAGAAGGAGTGGCGGCTATGACACGATCCTTGGAAGGAAGGAGTGGCGGCTACAACACGATCCTTGGAAGGAAGGAGTGGCGGCTACGGCACGATCCTTGGCAGGAAGGAGTGGCGTGGCGGCCACGGCCACCGTGAGGTTATTTCTTCTTATCCTTATATTTTCTTATTTAGGTGAAGTAGCTCTTCCATGATTCTCTACGTGCGGAAGTTTTTCTATTGTTGCTTGCCTGCGACCTTGGTGTATTAACTTGATGAAAATCTCATATTCGCGCCTTCTTGCCAAAACGGCCGCAAAATCTTCGTCCGATATCGGAATGAGGTGATTGACCTCTCATTTTTTTGCTAAGAGGAAAATCTAACTTTTGGAAAAAGAATTTATTCATTCGGAGTGCGTTTGGTGGGTGAAAAGTACCTGACACCGAGAATTCAGAACTTTCCAGGAAGAATTCTGTAGATTTTCAGTTGTCACGTAGTCGAGAGTTTCGGCTTCTATTTATAGCTCATTCATAGGATTGATGTGCCATTTTAGTATGTTGTAGGACTTCCATACAAATCGTTTGGTATATGTATCACTCCTATATTCTTCACCAATTAGTACCAGTTCCAATTCTTCTGGAGGGCAGTGTAAAAACGTTTCTGACGGAGTTCTTGCAAAACGACCCGTAACCTTTCTAAACCACATGATATGTTTGTGGGTGACGCTGTTGATGCGGTGTCTCTCTTTGTGAGTTATCTGTTGATGTGTTAGCACCAGCAGTATACTTGGAAATCGAGGGCTTCAATCTCTTGAGTTAGTCATCGAGATGCCTGTTATTTTGCTGGAACATCCCGGTGTAAGTTCTTCCGGTAGGCAATTTAGAGAACTCTTCAGCATTACCCGCTTCCCTGGGCAAAGGAAATATGGGAAACGTGGACCCTATTGGTGCAGCAACTTCTCGAATCTTCCTCTGGGTGAAGTTATCTCGTATATGGATTCTATCCTGACATGATGGTGCAGGCACCATTATCTTCCTTAGGATGCACTCTTGATGTGTCGGATCCAATAGATCTGAAGATGTACCCGGGATTGCTCTTGTTTGGGTCGGCATAATAGGCGAACCCCTATGAATGATTTGAAGATGTGTCAAGCCTCCTTTGTTATTATAGGTGTACGAATTCCCATAATTGCGCCATGGTCTAGATCTACACATTTTTTTGATGAAGTGATAGCGGATGCTCCTGACCATAAAATGGTAGTAGTGGTGGAATGGAGATAGACCCTCGCTTTCGTGATCTCTGCAGGTGCCTTTCTAGGACTCCACTGGTGTTGAGATTTGTTGTCGACTATCTCCATACTGGAACAATGGCTATGCGAGTCTTCCTTTTATCTCCCTGAGTGCGGACCCTGGAGACATTAATATCGGTGATAACTTTGTGGCGTTTTCGGCTTGGTCCAAATAACACTTATGGTGTTGCAGATGTGGCTGCTCCATTCGAACCTCGAGAGAATCCATTGTGCCCTCCTAAGTAGTAATCATGTCTTTATGTGTCTTCATGTGGCTTTTATCTGAGAGATTTACTGGTGCTCAACTATCCAAGGCATTTCCTATAGCATTGCTTGAAATAGCATTTTTGTGAAGCTTCTTAGCGAACGGTACACCAAAATTGAAATTGGTTGTTGAACCTAAATTGAGTTTAATGATTGAATTGGATCTAAGATCCACCCTTTTGAAATTGAGAAAAATGGAATGAATCCTGAGAAACTGATTTTGCAACCGAGAGATTAATCTCCCACTGTGGTCGCCAATTTTTTATGGGTAAAAACTGTTTCTGCCGGTTTTGGTAAATTTGGGTGTGTGGATGAGAAACGAATCTATACCTTAAACAAATGCACTGCACGGGAGTACTTTATATTCGAGAGATCAATCTGTGCAATCCCGGCCTAAACCAAGAAATGGTCGTTCCGGTCTTGCCTCGGCCACAAAGTGAAGGAGAATGGTTGGCCTTAGGGAGGGAAGCGAAGAAGGTGTTGAGACTAGAATGGTTAATTCTAAAGGTGTGGCTATTTTATGACTTGTATCAGAACTTGGAACTGGCTTGCGGAATGAAAGCTATCAGTTCTTTGGTATTTTTCTGGATACTGTGTTGTTGTTTTCACCAAAACTTGTTGTCTGGTAGAAAATATGTAAAACCTATTTATACAAGTCATATTGAACGCACCCTGATCTCGTAGAAAGTACGAGTGATTGAGTGATGGAGAAGTGGGGTTATGTGTAACTGTCAGAAACCATGTTCCCACTATGGAGGAAACTGGTTAGTTTACACCCAATACTTCTTGCCGCCAATAACTTCCCTGTTTTCTGACACTTTCTTATAATGGGCGTATTGCACGCCGCACGCTGTAAACCGTCAGACCAATACCCTGATGAGTTTCCCCCAGTTTGTGACATGTTTGATGTCTCGAGTGTTTTCATGGAAAACATGTAGCAGGTTGCTATGTGTGAAAAGGCGAGGGTACCCAAATATACTTCAAGCTAAAACTTTTCCTACCTATAAGTCCTTTCTTCGAAAGTGATTGTCTATGGACTGAGTCGAGATAATACAACTAATCGGTTCACACTTCGTGTGATCGTCTATGGATACGAGATCGAGACAATACAACAACGAAGTATGTTACTTGATAAAAAGGTTCGGACTTAACCAAACACAATAGGATTCACTTATCAAGTAAATAGGAATTAACGTTTGTGTAATTTACTTTAATTATAATAAAACAATTATAATGCGGAAGTATAAAGTAAATGACACAGCAAGATTTTGTTAACGAGGAAACCGCAAATGCAGAAAAACCCCGGGACCTTGTCCAGAATTGAACTCTTAGGATTAAGCCGCTACACAAAATTACACCTAAATTCGTATAACTGAGACCAAGCAACTAAACCTATAGTTCACCTAGTTCCGTCTGTATTCACATGCCTCCGACCTTAGTCACGTACTTGGAACAATTCCTTTGGTTCGTATTCCAAACAGTAAAGGAACAACAAATCTGTTTGGTATCAACTCTATTCAACCAAGTGATATGAGTCGGACAAAGGCTCTTCCGTTTATCTTAACATAAACTCCTTCGTCAGGTTCTTAGATCTATCTTATGTTCAATTACCGAAGTAATCGTTTAAGATTAAGCCAACAACACTACTAATCCAAGGAATTGTGTTGATGCCGATATACTCAATTAATCAATCCAATCTATCACAAAGATAAACCGATTATTAATTGGATCATCTTTTACCGAAACAAGTATTGTGCACACCAAATATTATGAACCCACAAATCAGAAATCTTCAATATCTTCTTCATCTTCAAATATTCTTAGATCTTCAATAAACACCTGCACACAATCACTTGAATCTCTTGTGATCAATCAAGCACAGAACGGAGTCTGTTAACAATGGATTATCACAAGATCGTCTTTAGAACTAACAACAGTCTAAAGATCCCTGTCGAAACTCTGAACTAGTTTGAGTGGATCTTATATCATAAGAGAATATTCTCAAGCATAAACAAACTAGGTGCAATCAAACTTCAACCACCGTTAGTCAATCAAATCAATGAAAACAAAAGATAAACCGTAATTATCTAGTTTCCCACCAACGGTACACGCTAGAGCTTCTCAATCCCAAAGAATACTTTAAACTGAGCGGCCGTAAGAGATTTTGCCTAATTAGGTTACTCTCCTCTCCGAATAGGCGGCTACACCAGTAACAACAACAAAGAGGAAGTCTGTTGTTACGAAGGATTAGTTTGCTAGAAAGGCAAACTTCAAGTATTTATAGACAAGGAAGTTTGGACACCAAGGAATTTCCAAAACCGAAAATATTCTCAAGATATTTATTAAAGCACAAATTCGTTTTCCATAATTCCTGAAAATGCTCTGTCCAAAAATAATGATCGAAATCTCTCGGAAAATCTCTAATTAGTAAATGCACATTACTAATCCTTATTTCCCTACAAAATGAAGTTAAATACCTTAATTAAAAGATTCTTAACTTATTTATGTTTCGATCCTGGGATTCTCTTCCCTTAGCTATTACGTAATAACTTTGAACAATTAAAGAAACAAACATTCATAGCACGTGTTCAAAGTATGTCGACATCTTAACTTTGTAAGTTCTCTTTCACACTTACAACCTTGAAACCAATTTGCCACACTTCCAAACAAGTTTAGAATTGGTTCATCTGACTTTCAAGAACTATTCGATTGATCAAATAACATTCAATCACAATCATGGGTCTAACGGTTCTACCAAAACAAGTTCCGGTTCTACCTTCCATGTGAGTATTGTGCATAGTCACACTAGCTTTCCAAAATTCGGTTGACTAGGTACCAGGATCGGTTCCCCACAAATATATGGTATCTAACTTATATGTGTTGCACATGTCCATAAGATTGGTTCCCCTTTGCCTAAAAATGTGTTGCACATGTCCATAGAATCGGTTCCCCTTTCTGCTATAAACCTTGCTGCACCTCATACAAGGATCGGTTCCCCTTTGTGATGTATTGCACCTCTTACTAGGATCGGTTCCCCTTTCTCATATTTGGTCAGACAAAAATTACAAACCCGATCATACCATCTCAGGTGATTACTTAAGATCGGTTTCACTAATAAAAGTCATACCAATACATAAGTCATGCCTTTGTGAATATTTCTACCAAGAACACAACAAGTCGTGAACGGTTATACTCAATCACACATATTGGTTGTTCATAAGATATGCAATTAATAACAAAACCAATAACGCCTGGCGATTTCCTTTTCGATTCACAAACAAGTTTATGAACTTACTTCCTTAGAACACATGTAAAACATTGTTCCTTAGGATGAAATCCTCACCTCATACCCATACATAATCACAATAGCATTCAAATGATTATGGCGATATCTTATCTACAAAGTTTAATGGTTAAGCAATAAACCTCGTATTGTATTCCTTAATATTATATCTATCTAGAGTTCAAATATGCTTCGCAGTTTTGTTTTCAATATGCACGACTTGAAAGATACGTTAGGGAATGAAACAGTTCAAGTCAAATATCACTAACCTCAAGTGGAAGGATGATTGTTGTCGTTGTAGCTTCTTGCTTCTTCACATCTTCAAGTCTTCGCAATACTTGTAAAGTCTCATATCCTAATACTTTCAAGCTAACCTATACGAAGTTGACTCTAGTACATAATCAAGCGACTCTTAACATGAGTTTTGATTCACTGAAATATGACAACCAAACTTGAGGCAAGTCAAAGTCAGGAGACTTGCCATAGGAGAATAGCACGTGATGCTATTTGGCTTGTCTTAGTTGGTCGCCCAAAACTTGCCACAGGCCTGTTGTTGATGGTGGATTTCCATTTAAGGATAAAATTGTAAAAGACAAAATTATGCGCTAACATCTTGCAAAAGATAAAGCCATTAATGAGTGATGAATAATTATTCACTTTACTAATTCACCTAGAATGGAGCATGTGGCAACAATCCCAAAGATTCGTGAATTAAATACACGAAATTCATCCAGGATGGAGCATGTGGCAACAATCCCATATACCCTGTGAATTTACAGCATTATTAATTAATGCATATCCAGCCTCGTATTTTCCTGTACTCATTACCGGTGTGGCATGACGACTGAGTGTTGTTCTCAGCAGAGCAACACGAATCTCAAAGCATTAATAATGAAGCATGTACGAAATACCCATACAAGCTATGACTCTCGGTGTGTTATACTAGCCCGATTGAGCATATTTAAATCTGAACTGACCATATCAGTCTCGTAAAAACGATCACGACCATCCAACTTCACCAAAGATGATTGGATGGCTTAGATTGAATCCATGACCCCAAGCGGTATTGAATATTCACTACCGACCCAACGCGGGCCCCGCATGGTCGGTCTCCCCAAAAGGGTGGCATAGTTTGCCAAACCGTCCAAACCAGAGTTGTATGGACAAAAAACCTTAAATTAGGGTTTGCGGCACATTACATGTATCGCAAAACAGTCTCAACCATCCATCTTCGCAGGCATATATGGAGGGTGTAGATGTAGATTCAAAGAGCCAGAACATGTCAACACAAACACCGTGGGCCCGCCTACATACATGACCGACGGTCCAGACCAACTATAGTTGGTCGTTCCGATTCAGTGCGCCCAAAAAGGCATGACGCACGGCGAGGTGAAACCCCAATTAGGGTTTGAACAATCACGAGCGTCCATCTTATCCCGCACGAATAAAGGGTCCAGGATTAGACTAAGCGGTCCGGGTGCGCATCAACATGACCACCGTGGGCCCATCTATCTCCACACCCAATCGGCCAAGGCATATCATGCCTGGTTGCCTCGATTCGCACGCCCGAACTAGGCATGGTCGCACCTCCCGATTACAAACTAATCTCGACCACTCAACTTTGTCGGACAAATTGAGTGGCTTAGATCACGTTTCTATGGGATATTGAGATATGGACGTGTATACCAGCTCCGAGTATACCAAACTAATCAAACAAGACCGACCAAGCTTGGTCGTCTTTTGTGCCGAAGTGGGCATGATGCGCGGCTTTTGCGGCACCAGGTTTCTGTTGCAAATTGATCTCGACCACTCAACTTCGCTAGACAAATTGAGTGGCCCAGATCACACTTTCATGAGACAATGAGGTATGGGCGCCTATACCGTCATGTCGTCTACACACATGCACGATCGGACCTGCCAAAATTATATCCCAAGCTTGGATTCGACCAAGCTGAAGATTAATGCTTGCGCACCTCTTCAAAAACCCTAATTCCATCAACGGTCGCAGATGAGTGTCTCAAAGATCATCTCGTCCGTCCAACTTCACCGGCTTGGTTATACAACCCTGGTCAGTGATCGGTTGTCAGCCGACACAAAAATAATTCACTTTCCTACTCTATAATATATGAATGAAGTATATGATAAGAAAGAGTTCGTATCCACAGAGAGGCGATTGTAGTTATTTCGTAATCAATTTCTTAAAGTAACCAATTGGGGGGATTTCTTATTTCTATTTAAACAATAAAAACAAATTAAAAGCAAAGTAAATTGTAGAAAGTAATCAATGGAGAGATATATTGGTCAAGGAATTCATCTTCAAACTTAGACATGTGCGTGCATATATGATTAGAATTACGATTTAATCTCTTGTGTTATCAAAAGCCTAGAGAATCAAGAAAGCAAGATAATCTATTAATTTCTCAAGTTCATCAACACACACATTAGGGTCTGCGTATGTGAATTCTACCTAAAGAATAACCTAACGCCTTGCGCTAATCAAGTTCAATTCCTAGAGCATTAAGTTTCAGAAATAGGCTAATCAATGCAATTGTCATGCGTTGCGCAAAACAATTCGGACAATGGTCAAACTCTACATATGATTACGAGAGTGTATCACTACAAACCGTAAACATATCTTGCTACTTGTATTCAAGGTTATCGCTTGATGAAAAACCCTAAAATAGCTATGGACTAAGGTGCAAGTTCAATTAATTGGCCACTTAACTAATCAAACACCATAATCCTATCACAATACTTCAATCATGTGATCATAAAAACCGCAGAGAATTGAACGATAAACAAGAGAGAAAACTAATACATAAAGCACACACAAGTTTTAGAAATCGGACTACATCCTTAACCAATAATAGAGAATTTAGCTATTCATAGCTATGGAGTTCATCATCATCATCAATATTCAATAATAAAACAAAGAAGAAGAAGAACAAAACCAAACCCTAGAAGCGTAAACAAAAACGGCTCTCCAAGTTCCAAGAATAAGATATGAGATAAGATGATTTCCAAAAGTTGTAGAATTCCTCTTTTTATAGCCTTTCTCTCCTTCCAAAACTAGGTTTTGTCTTCAAAGTCCATTAGATGCAAGTCCACCAAGCCCACGGGAGTGAGAAACCCGTGTAGAAAATACGCCCCAAAAACGTCGCCGAAGTCCTGGGATTGTGGCCGGAAATCAGGAAAGTCGCCGGAAAACAGCTCCGGTGGACCGCAAAGTCCACCCGGCCACCGGTTCGGGTGAGTCGGATCGGTCGGGTCAACGGTCAATTCGGCCATCGAGTTGGAACGAGTCACCGGGTGAGTCGGTGAGTTAGTTGGCCGACTAGTCTTGGCTCGAACCATTTCAACCTTGCACGGGCGGACGCTTGTGATGCACAATGATTGTGCTTCACCATGATGGCTGCTCCAAACCTCCACTCGCCCGCATCTTACCGCTGAATCTTAGCCACACTTTGTCAAGCCTCGCACCCGCTCGTCATACAAAGAGTAAAAACATCTTCTTCCATGTGAAAGCACAGCGCCACTACCACCATTTTCACCAGACATCATTCATTAGCACCAGCTCTTTCCTTTCTCGCCAACTGATTCCACCAACTCTGCCATTAATAATTCCAGATCAGACCCTGTAACAATCTTGGTTGCTTGCCTGAAATCTTCAACCCCACATACCCATAACAGCATGACCAACACCATTCTTGCTCTTGCACCAGAACCACAATTCACCTCATCCTGCCACTAGTTGCCATCTCTTCCTGCCATCACTTATAATTCCCAAAGATCGGTCACGACCATTATCCGAGTTGTAGCCTCATAATCCATCATAGCTCCACCAAGTCATACCCGTAGTTGCTCCTTCCCCGACAATAGATAGCACCACCACCAAGCATTGATGTGCCTTCTCTTGCCTGCAATTCCAAAGTGACATCTCGGTGCATAACCTGTTTCGGGTTCAACTTCACATTGAGCCCAAATCTGTCCTAAACATACATCTAAGTCAATTAGCTCAACTGGCTCAGGCTAAACATTCAATCTCTTGTCGCCAGCACCAACTATGTATTCTGCCGTGCCACTGCCTCATTTCATAGCTCTCCCCTGCATTCAAAGCCTCAACTAATCCATTGCCTGCAAGTACTCAGCCTAGCACTACCCATTCTGTGTCAATGCCTTCGAAACAACACCCACCAGGCTTCATTTTCATGGCTTCACAATAGCTTCTTTATCTGTCGAGAACAAGCACCAGTAACCCCTTGTAGACAACCAGTACCAGTTACCACAACTGCATCACCATCAAACCCACAAATGCCATCAAATCAACTCAGGCAGCAACCCAACAACATCAGCATCAATAACTCCACCTGTGAAACCCTAACTCCATCTCCCTGTCTTCTCAATTGCACATCTCTGTAACTCCTTCACATGAAACCCACAACCAGCTCAGGCCACCACCAACAGAAGCAACATCTATTGTTCTGCCAGCTTTCATTGCAACCACAGCATCATTATGCTTAATCCTTTCCTGTGCCATCTCATCTCTGCATTAACAACCTCATAATAGCACAAGAAACTCCAGTTCAACTCCATTCTAACTCAGCAAACACATCAAGTTCAAGACCCTAACCTCAATCTCCATCTCAGCATCTTTCTCGGCATCAGATTACAGTTCAAAAACCCAATCATTTAATTCCTTCCTTGCACCACTGAGAACTCAGATCTCTTTCCTCCATTGACAGCATCAACTCATACAGATTCAAAACCTGATTTGAGTTACCACCTCTAAGCATTTCACAAACTCTATTCTCCCTGAGCATCATCACATTGAACCTGAATCAATTCCATTCTCATCCTAGCTGCTTCAGTGTCAATTTCCACCACAAACCCTAACTCAATTCATCCCTAATCTCATCTTCTCAAACTCAGAATCATGTTCTTCATCTCTCAGCAGAGCTCAGATTCACATCCTCAATTTCTCTTCTCTTTGACACAACAGCCGCCTTGGCTTCTCAGGTGGAGAATGAATTTGATATGGTGCCGCCATCACAGATAGGGGCGACATAGGGAAGAAGAACTAATGATTCTCTTCTTCCTTGGACTCAACACAGCAGCATTTGCTCCTCACTGGCTTCATTATCATTGCCAAATGACATATCCTGTTAATTACCCATAATCACCACTAATTCCTGCCTGCTCTCGTCTCTCAATCTGAGGTCTGAGCTTGAAACCCTTCAATTCATCTCTCAACTTGAACCCTAAAACAGTAAACCCTAACTCTTTCTTCACAGAAACAACACACTGATTTGGGGATGAAACGATTTCCTTCTTCACAAAACCAAGCTGGGTAAGGTTGCCTGTACGGCCTTATTAAGGCACCCCGGATAGTGGATATAGGCCACCAATAAATCTCTTTGTATTGTCAGCCCTGGGGAACTGACAAGCTTAATTGTTGACTTTGCTTACAACCTTCTCATACGGACCCGGAATGGCCTCGTTCTTTCGCCGATAGCTTCGCATTTTTGCTCCATTTGAATGATTTCCGCTCCTTTTCCTCCGTGCGACTCCAGAGTACCTAGTAACTCAAAAACACGCGTAAAGTACATAATTCGCAAGAAAATAGCAAAGAAAGCATAAACTCTCTATAGTAAATATGGTGTATTCTACACCTATCAAATTCCCCCACACTTAGACTTTGCTTGTCCTCGAGCAAATCAAACAAAACAATAAAATACAACAACTCCGTGTCGTCGAGGCTACGGTCACTTTTAGCATAAATAACAAGCCTTTAAACCCCTAGGTGTCCCTAGTGGACGAGTTATAGTCTCGTGAAGGTTTACTAGAGATATACCTACAAAACCTATATTTCAAACTCCGTCTATATATGACAAATCAATGAATGAATCCAAAATGACTACAGGAGGAGATACCTTGCAAATTCAATTCAATTCTTAATAAATAAACTCTAATTAGATAGTTGAACAAGCCACAATACTCGGAAACTAACAAACCACAATCACAATGAAAAGATTAAGAAGATGGATAAAGATGTAGATGTTGGCGAATGTTCACAAGTGTTCGATGTTTCCCATATCTGTCTGAAGGTCACTGCTAAGATGAACCTAATCCTATTAGATTGAGCTACTTAGTGTTGAATGCTACATCAAATCAATTGGCATATACAAGGGAACCAAAAGTGACTTTATTCAACACAATAATAATTTCTTCTTTTATATGATTGGATCAAACTGGATCCAATTTTTTTTAGACGGCATGATTAGATCTTTTGGATCCAAGCGCATGCTTCTTGTCAGCAAGTACATGATAGTTGCCTTGGATCCTGCATTCCACGCTTGTTTAGGCGACGGAGACAGGGGACTACGTTTCACACATACCGCTATTCCCAAGTGTCTTTTTATTCCGTTTTGGTCTAATTGGTCTGGTCCTTTTTCTTTTCTTTTCTTTTTTTTTTTTTTTTTTTTTTTTTTTTTTTTTTTTTTTTTTTAGTAACTCAATCACTCTATTTCATCCTAGCAAAGGTAATAACACGTCGATTTTTAGTGACCCACCAAAGCACTTAGAGAACAATAGATAAATATGGAAAAAAATAAAAATAGAATGTGATATGGTGATATTCCGAGATATGGTAACAACTATCATGGTATTTATGATTTCTGAGCTATGTTCGTCCCCTTTTTGTTAATTGGTTCCTCAACTCCTGCATTCAAAATGGTTCCATCCACTAATGGTGTCATCCTAAAGGCACAAGTTCTAGATTTTTGAGTTCCAAAAAGCACAACTTTTTTTGTTTTTTCTATTTTTCTCGATTTTTTTTTTTTTTATACATAAAACAAACTAAAACATATAAATGCTCCCCACACTTAAACTTTACATTGTCCTCAATGTAAAAATTGAATCGTCCAAAGAAAGTCCAAGGTGGGAAATTCCGCAAATAATACGCAAAAACAAAGAAAATAAAGATAAAAGCAAATGCATAAAAGTAAAAAGATAAGGATAAAGATACAAAACCGGTGGGTTGCCTCCCACTTAGCGCTTGTTTTAAAGTCGACGGCCCGACGTACTCCTTGTTTGCTAAGACTCCTCCAGAGGGAGCACTTCCACAAGGTTAACTCCTTCCACGATTTCCGAATAGAAGTTCTCATAATATGGTTTCAACCGGTGCCCATTCACTTTAAGTTCATTACCTGTAGCTAAACTACGAATTTCCACTGCACCATGAGAAAACACATTAGTCACAATAAAAGGTCCAATCCATCGTGACCTTAATTTACCCTGAAATAATTGCAAACGAGAATTAAACAAAAGTACTTTCTGCCCAATGCAAAATTGTTTATTAGAAATCATATTATCATGAAAAGCTTTCGTCTTTTCCTTGTAAATCCGTGAGCTTTCAAATGCATCATTGCGAATCTCCTCTAACTCTTGAAGTTGTAACTTCCTTTGCTTTCCAAAGCACCATCCAACTCCATGTTGCATTGCTTAATAGCCCAAAACGCCTTATGCTCAATTTCCACTGTAAGTGACAAGGTTTACCATAAACAAGCCTAAAAGGAGACATCCCAATAGGTGTTTTATATGCGGTTCTATACGCCCACAAAGCATCGTTGAGTCGCATGCTCCAATCTTTCCTTGTTGGATTCACCGTCTTTTCAAGAATTGATTTCACCTCTCGGTTGGAAACTTCGGCTTGTCCATTAGTTTGCGGATGGTAGGGAGTTGCAATCCTATGCGACACATTGTATTTCCTTAACAAGCTTTGCAAAAACCTGTTTTTGAAGTGTGAACCTCCATCGCTAATTATAGCCCTAGGAATTCCAAACCTTGCAAATATATTAGCTTGCACAAAATCTGAAACAACTTTAGAATCATTAGTTGGGGCGGCCTTAGCTTCCACCCATTTCGAGACATAATCCACAAAGAAGCAAAATATAATAATTCCCATTAGAATTGACAAAAGGACCCATAAAATCAATTCCCAAACATCAAAGACTTCAACAAATTGTATAATAGTTTGCGGCATTTGATTTCGAGCACCTAGATTGCCGGTTCTTTGACACCTATCACATGTGATACAAAATGCATGTGCATCCTTAAACAAAGTTGGCCAAAAGAAACCACATTCTAATACCTTGAGAGCGGTTCTCTTACTCCCAAAATGTCCTCCACAAGCATATGAGTGGCAAAAAGACAAGATAGAGTTAAATTCAATTTCGGGCACACACCTACGTATTACTTGGTCACTACAATGCTTCCATAAGTATGGATCATCCCATATGTATTGGTTTGCTATCTTCTTAAGTTTGTCCCTCTCAAAGACGAGACAAGTTCTTTGGGATTTGTTTAGACACTAAGTAATTAACAATATCAGCGTACCATGGTTCTCCAAAGGCAATTGAGAATAGTTGCTCATCCGGGAAACTTTCACGCAACGGGATAGTCTCCTTGTCCACAGCAAGTCGGCTCAAATGATCCGCAACGGTGTTCTCAATTCCTTTCTTGTCTTTGATTTCAAGATCAAACTCTTGCAAGAGTAAAATCCATCGTATGAGCCTCGGTTTCCCCTCTTTCTTTGTAAGCAAGTATCTAAGTGCTGCATGATCAGAAAAAACAACAACTTTTGTACCAATTAGATAAGAGCAAAACTTTTCTAAAGCAAAAACAATGGCTAATAACTCCTTTTCAGTGGTTGTGTAGTTTTGTTGGGCCTCATTTAACGTTCTAGAAGCATAATAAATAGCATGAGGAAGCTTCCCCACACGCTGCCCAAGCACCGCACCAACCGCATAGTCACTTGCATCACACATGAGTTCAAAAGGCTTACTCCAATCCGGTGGTTTAATGATAGGGGCTGAAATCAAAAGTTCTTTCAAACGATTAAATGCCGCCACACACTTCTCATCAAAGTTAAAAACCACATCTTTTTGCAATAGGGTACAAAGTGGTGATGTTATCTTGGAAAATTCCTTGATGAACCTACGATAGAAACCTGCATGACCAAGAAAAGAACGAATCTCCCTCACCGTAGTGGGAGGGGTTAGAGCACGAATAAGGTCTATCTTAGATTTATCGACTTCCAAGCCTTTAGAAGATATTATATGGCCTAAAACTATGCCATGAGTTACCATGAAATGGCACTTCTCCCAATTTAGCACAAGATTTGTTTCAACACATCGTTCAAGGATTAGAGACAAATTGTTCAAGCAAAGGTCAAAAGAATCACCAAAGACACTAAAGTCATCCATGAACACTTCGATTATGTTTTCAACATATTCGAAAAGATACTTACCATACACCTTTGAAAAGTAGCCGGAGCATTGCACAAGCCAAAAGGCATCCTTCGATAAGCAAAAGTACCGAAAGGACAAGTGAAAGTAGTTTTCTCTTGGTCCTCCGGTGCTATCACAACTGATTATAACCTCGAATAGCCATCAAGAAAGCAATAGTATGAGTGTCCAGGCTAAACGTTCAAGCATTTGATCAATAAAAGGTAAAGGAAAGTGATCTTTTCTAGTGGTGGCATTCAATTTTCTATAATCAATACAAACCCTCCAACCGGTTTGCACACGAGTTGGGACAAGTTCATTCTTATCATTCTCCACCACCGTTACTCCCGATTTCTTTGGTACCACTTGTACCGGGCTTACCCACTTGCTATCGGATATGGGGTAGATAACACCCACGTCCAAAAGCTTGAGTATCTCCTTTTTCACAACTTCCATCATGGGAGGATTCAAACGGCGTTGCGCTTCCCTTGTAGGCTTTGAATCATCCTCCACACGGATCTTATGCATACAAATGGCAGGGCTAATACCCTTGATATCGGCGATTGTCCATCCTATGGCCGTCTTGTACGTCCTTAGCACCCTTAGAAGTTTTTGCTCCTGTAATTCATTAAGCTCGTTAGAAACAATCACGGGTAAATCTTCGTTGTCACCCAAGTACAAGTACTTTAAGTGACTTGGAAGAGGTTTCAATTCTAAACTTGGAGGTTTAACAATAGATGGCACAAGTTTTTCATTATTGCAAGGTAAAGATGCATATGAAACATTCTTAGTTGCTGATTTTTCCGGTAATGAGTTAAGAGAACCAATGGTTTCTTTCATCTCATCACTATACGCATAACCATTGTCAATAGGAGTAGTGAGCACGGTTTCCAAAGCATCAACACCATTCAACTCAAACATTTGTTGCGCCAATGTGTCCATCATATCAATGGAGAAACAAGAGTGGACATCGCTAGGATATCTCATCGTCTCGAAAATGTTGAAACGTATTATTTCTCCATCAAACTCCATAGTTAGCGTTCCCTTGTCAACATCAATAATAGTTTTCGCCGTTTTCATGAAGGGACGCCCAAGTAGCAATGGAAGAGACGAGTCCGGTGAACCTTCATCCATCTCTAACACGCAAAAAGTCCGCTGGAAATACAAGTTGATTAACCCGCACAAGAACATCCTCAACAATACCCATTGGGTAGACATTAGAACGATCGGCTAATTGCAACACAATTCCAGCCTTTTAAGAGGACCAAGATCAAGTGAATTATACATAGACGGGCATGACATTAACGGAAGCACCTAAGTCCAACATAGCTTTATTAAATGTAGTGTTACCAATTGTGACGGGAATGTCAAAGCTACCCGGTCCTTGCACTTAAGTGGGAGTTTGTGTTGTAAGATTGCCGAAGCATTCTCCCCACACTAAGCACTTCATTACCTTTGAGCCTTTGCTTATTGGTACACAAGTCCTTCAACACCTTTGCATACTTTGGAACTTGCTTGATTGCATCTATGAGTGGTATGTTCACATGGATCTTCTTAGAACGTCTAAAATCTCCTTTTCTAGTTCCGCCTTCTTAGAACTTGCAAATCTGAGGGAAAGGTAGAGGAGGAACATAAGTAGAAACCGGAGTTTTAGAGTTAGGAATAGGTACCTCGAAGTTTGGGAGAATCCTCGGTTTTCTCCTCCAAAACAGTTCCTTTGGTGTTTCCACCACGCCCGAATCAAGAACTTCGGGTTGCACAAGTTGTGTACCACTTCTCAATGTAATTGCATTAACACCCTCTTTTTGGGTTGATAGGTTGAGAAGGAGTTTCCCACCATTTTGTGCCTTCAATTGATTCAACTCCATAGCCATAGAACCAACTTGAGTTTGCAACTCCTTAACCGAACTATCCGTTTCTTTGCATAAAAGATTTCAGAACTCCTCCATATTGGACCCCATAGTTTGAGGTTGTTGTTGTTGTTGTTGTTGAAATTGTTGTCTCGGTTGGAATTGTTGTTTTTGAGGTTGAAATCCACTCGGGTTGTTGAAACTAGATTGTTGAGCCGCTCCTTGCTTATTGGCATAGCTAAAGTTGGGGTGATCTCTCCATCCCGGATTGTAAGTGTTGGAGTAGGGATCATACCGTATTTGTTGATTCGGAAAGATCGCATTAGCTTGCTCATCTTCATAAGATTGAGAGGAACTTGGTATCACCGCGGCTGCAACTTGTTGAAGCATCGCGTTCATATTACCCATTTGTTGACGAAGCTCTTCAACCTCGGACACCTCACTCACCCTTCTTAGAATCACATCCGAACCACGACTCAAGAATTGTTGTGAGTTCGCTGCCATGTTTTCAATCAACTCTCTAGCTTGTGCCACCGTCTTGTTAACTAGTGCACCACCACCCGCAGCGTCGAGGAGATTCCTATCACTTGATTGGAGTCCTTCGTAGAAATATTGAATGATCATAGCATCACTAAATTGGTGGTGAGGGCAGCTTGCCACCAATCTCTTATATCGTTCCCAACATTCATATAAGGATTCCCCCACATTTTGCTTCATCCCACAAATCTCCTTGCGAATTTGAGTAGCCTTTGATGCAGGAAAATACCTCTCTAAAAAGAGTTTCTTCAACCCATTCCATGTTGTGACACTTCCGGGAGGTAAATAGAACAACCAATCCTTAGCACTATCCATTAAAGAGAAACGGAAAACTTTCAACATTGCACCATCCGCTGCAACATCCGCTGGAAGCATGGCCGTGACAATGGTGTGGAAGTCCATAAGATGTTTGTTTGGATCTTCATTCACCATGCCATGGAACTTTGGTAGTTCTCTAAGCAACCCCGGTTTAATTTCAAAAGTAGAGTCCGTTTGAATACATCCCTGTTGTATATCAAGCCTATGAGAAGCTAAGTCTTTGAGTGAACGATTTGCATCACCCATTGCTCCTTGTTCTTCCACGTGTGTTTCCTCTACGATTGGAACCTCTTTTCCTTCTTCTTGTTGTCGGAAAATCTCTTCTCCTACTTCCTCCTCGTGCTCGTCCGTTGTGTCTTGACTTGGTTGGAGTACAGCCGCGCCGAGTAGCTATCCCGCACCTTGGATAATTTCAATCCTTAGAATCCAGAGATTAGGCACCTGCAAACAATTCTCGCAAACAAGTGAGAAACAAGACAAGAAACAAAAAGCAAAGATGAAAGCAGAAATTGTAAAAAGAAACTAAAAACTTAATAACTAGCCGCAGTGCCTCCCTGCAGACGGCGCCAAAATTTGATCGGTTGTCACCGACACAAAAATAATTCACTTTCCTACTCTATAATATATGAATGAAGTATATGATAAGAAAGAGTTCGTATCCACAGAGAGGCGATTGTAGTTATTTCGTAATCAATTTCTTAAAGTAACCAATTGGGGGGATTTCTTGTTTCTATTTAAACAATAAAAACAAATTAAAAGCAAAGTAAATTGTAGAAAGTAATCAATGGAGAGATATATTGGTCAAGGAATTCATCTTCAAACTTAGACATGTGCGTGCATATATGATTAGAATTACGATTTAATCTCTTGTGTTATCAAAAGCCTAGAGAATCAAGAAAGCAAGATAATCTATTAATTTCTCAAGTTCATCAACACACACATTAGGGTGCGTATGTGAATTCTACCTAAAGAATAACCTAACGCCTTGCGCTAATCAAGTTCAATTCCTAGGAGCATTAAGTTTCAGTAAATAGGCTAATCAATGCAATTGTCATGCGTTGCGCAAAACAATTCGGACAATGGTCAAACTCTACATATGATTACGAGAGTGTATCACTACAAACCGTAAACATATCTTGCTACTTGTATTCAAGGTTATCGCTTGATGAAAAACCCTAAAATAGCTATGGACTAAGATGCAAGTTCAATTAATTGGCCACTTAACTAATCAAACACTATAATCCTATCACAATACTTCAATCATGTGATCATAAAAACCGCAGAGAATTGAACGATAAACAAGAGAGAAAACTAATACATAAAGCACACACAAGTTTTAGAAATCGGACTACATCCTTAACCAATAATAGAGAATTTAGCTATTCATAGCTATGGAGTTCATCATCATCATCAATATTCAATAATAAAACAAAGAAGAAGAAGAACAAAACCAAACCCTAGAAGCGTAAACAAAACGGCTCTCCACAATTCCAAGAATAAGATATGAGATAAGATGATTTCCAAAAGTTGTAGAATTCCTCTTTTTATAGCCTTTCTCTCCTTCCAAAACTAGGTTTTGTCTTCAAAGTCCATTAGATGCAAGTCCACCAAGCCCACGGGAGTGAGAAACCCGTGTAGAAAATACGCCCCAAAAACGTCGCCGGAAGTCTGGGATTGTGGCCGGAAATCAGCCGGAAAGTCGCCGGAAAACAGCTCCGGTGACCGGCAAAGTCCACCCGGTCACCGGTTCAGTGAGTCGGATCGGTCGGGTCAACGGGTCAATTCGGTTACTGAGTTGGAACGAGTCAGCTCGGGTGAGTCAGGTGAGTTAGTTGGCTGACTAGTCTTGGCCTGAACCATTTCAACCTTGCACAGGCCAGACGCTTGTGATGCACAATGATTGTGCTTCAGCCATGATGGCTGCTCCAAACCTCCACTCGCCCGCATCTTATCGCTGAATCTTAGCCACACCGTCAAGCCCGCACCCGCTCAGCCATACAAGAGTAAAAACATCTTCTTCCATGTGAAAGCACAGGCGCCCACTACCACCATTTTCACCGGACATCATTCATTAGCTTTTGACTCTTTCCTTTCTCGCCAACCGATTCCACCAACTCGCACATTAATAATTCCAGATCGGACCAGAACAATCTTGGTTGCTTGCCTGAAATCTTCAACCCCACATACCCATAACAGCATGACCAACACCATTCTTGCTCTTGCACCAGAACCACAATTCACCTCATCCTGCCACTAGTTGCCATCTCTTCCTGCCATCACTTATAATTCCCCAGCATCAGGTCACAGCCATTATCCAGAGTTGTAGCCTCATAATCCATTGCAGCTCCACCAAGTCATACCTGTAGTTGCTCCTTCCTGACAATAGATAGCACCACCACCAGCATTGATGTGCCTTCTCTTGCCTGCAATTCCAGTGACATCTCAGTGCATAACCTGTTTCAGTTCAACTTCACATTGAGCCCAAATCTGTCCTAAACATACATCTAAGTCAATTAGCTCAACTGGCTCAGGCTAAACATTCAATCTCTTGTCGCCAGCACCAACTATGTATTCTGCCGTGCCACTGCCTCATTTCATAGCTCTCCCCTGCATTCAAAGCCTCAACTAATCCATTGCCTGCAAGTACTCAGCCTAGCACTACCCATTCGTGGTCAATGCCTTCAAACAACACCCACTGTGCTTCATTTTCATGGCTTCACAATAGCTTCTTTATCTGTCGAGAACAAGCACCAGTAACCCCTTGTAGACAACCAGTACCAGTTACCACAACTGCATCACCATCAAACCCACAAATGCCATCAAATCAACTCAGGCAGCAACCCAACAACATCAGCATCAATAACTCCACCTGTGAAACCCTAACTCCATCTCCCTGTATTCTCAATTGCACATCTCTGTAACTCCTTCACATGAAACCCACAACCAGCTTCAGGCCACCACCAACAGAAGCAACATCTATTGTTCTCGCAACTTTCATTGCAACCACAAGATCATTATGCTTAATCCTTTCCTGTGCCATCTCATCTCTGCATTAACAACCTCATAATAGCACAAGAAACTCCAGTTCAACTCCATTCTAACTCAGCAAACACATCAAGTTCAAGACCCTAACCTCAATCTCCATCTCAGCATCTTTCTCGGCATCAGATTACAGTTCAAAAACCCAATCATTTAATTCCTTCCTTGCACCACTGAGAACTCAGATCTCTTTCCTCCATTGACAGCATCAACTCATACAGATTCAAAACCTGATTTGAGTTACCACCTCTAATCATTTCACAAACTCTATTCTCCCTGAGCATCATCACATTGAACCTGAATCAATTCCATTCTCATCCTAGCTGCTTCAGTGTCAATTTCCACCACAAACCCTAACTCAATTCATCCCTAATCTCATCTTCTCAAACTCGTAATCCCGTTTCTTCATCTCTCGCAGAGCTTTATTCACATCCTCAATTTCTCTTCTCTTTGACACAACAGCCGCCTTGGCTTCTCAGGTGGAGAATGAATTTGATATGGTGCCGCCATCACAGATAGGGGCGACATAGGGAAGAAGAACTAATGATTCTCTTCTTCCTTGGACTCAACACAGCAGCATTTGCTCCTCACTGGCTTCATTATCATTGCCAAATGACATATCCTGTTAATTACCCATAATCACCACTAATTCCTGCCTGCTCTCGTCTCTCAATCTGAGGTCTGAGCTTGAAACCCTTCAATTCATCTCTCAACTTGAACCCTAAAACAGTAAACCCTAACTCTTTCTTCACAGAAACAACACACTGATTTGGGGATGAAACGATTTCCTTCTTCACAAAACCAAGCTGGGTAAGGTTGCCTGTACGGCCTTATTAAGGCACCCCGGATAGTGGATATAGGCCACCAATAAATCTCTTTGTATTGTCAGCCCTGGGGAACTGACAAGCTTAATTGTTGACTTTGCTTACAACCTTCTCATACGGACCCGGAATGGCCACGTTCTTTCGCCGATAGCTTCGCCTTTTTGCTCCATTTGAATGATTTCCGCTCCTTTTCCTCCGTGCGACTCCAGAGTACCTAGTAACTCAAAAACACGCGTAAAGTACATAATTCGCAAGAAAAATACCAAAAAAAGCATAAACTCTCTATAGTAAATATGGTGTATTCTACACCTATCAGTCAGGAGTTAATTGGTCAGTGAGGTGTCATGGTAATCACCACCCGTCACTCTACCACACCATGATGCAGTACCTGCATAGAATACACACAATACTTCACAGGTATCGACTTCCTAAATAACTTAGTTATTTAATCGAGCATTACATGCTACTTTCTCGTGGGTCCCACGATCCACACACTCGAGACATCAATCATGTCACAAACGGGGGATACATATCGGGGTATTGGTCGGGCGGTTTATAAAGTGCGGCAGTGCAACGCGCCATCATAAGAACGTGTCGGGGAAGTCATGGACGGTTAGAGATGACATGAGAAGTGGGCAAGACCGGTCGTGTAACACCAACACACAACTCCACTACTCCATCACTCCACTTCCTCCACTTCCCACGAGAGACGTGAATAAGGCTCAAATGACTTGTATAAATAGGTTCTCCTCCCTATTTAGAAAACGACGTAACAAGTCCGCACAATGAAGCAAGTGTTGATACCATCGTATTCAAATACGGAATCGATAGCTTACATCCCGCAAGCCGTTCATCTTTCCGATACAAGTCATACATAGCCAAAACCTTCACAATATCAACACCTTCTTCGCTTCCCTCCCTAAGATCAACCCCATCTCCTTCACTTTGTGACCGAAACAAGTCTGGAACGGCCATTTCGTGGTTTAGGCCGGATTTGCACAGATTGATTTCTCGAATCTACAAGCACTCCAGTGTAGTGCATTTGTTTAAGGTTTAGACTCATTTCTCATCCACACACTTCAAATTACCAAAACCGGCAGAAATAGTTTTCACCCATAAACAATTGGCGACCACAACAGCGGAGGTTAATCTCGGTTGTAAAGTCAATTTCTTCAAAATCCGATTCAATTTTATCAATTTCAAAAGGGTAGATCTTGGGACCAATTCAATCATCAATCCATTTCAAGATGGTAGAACTCGTGTCCTGGATCAAACAATCAACCCCGATGGAGATAGTGCGGATAACACTCCCGGTGTCGATGTACCCGTCGCTGGAGCTACCATGGTCAATACATCTTATGGAGCCGTCACTTCTACCACCGGTGCCAAGATAGCAGGAGATGTTCCAAAGAAGTGTAACACCTCCCATCACTGCAGCTGCATGCCGCAAATCCCGACATCTCATAAAGTGTAACACCCTCGTAGTCACTGAGCAACAACTTCCACTCCTTCATCGTGACGAGGAGCCGGAGGGACGAGAGGAGGACCATCCCCCATTACCATTGCGAGACTTGATGGAGAAGCGTGAAGTTTTTGCTAAGACTCAAACGGATATGGCCGCAACTCGTAAAAGAGGTACTCACTTTTCTTAAGACATTAATCGATCGATTGCCACAAGAGCCGCGACAGCCCTCGGAGCAAAAAGGAACGCATTCAACGCACCGGAGAAGGTACTTCGGCGCGACCTCCATGGACCTCGATCAAAGAAGCGACATCGATATGAGCACTCCGTCATTGAGACTCCTACACTGGGACTGATCCTCACAACGATCCTCCTCAAGTCAATAGTTTCACTATGAACTGAGGTCGGTGGATCGGGAAGCGCTCTAGTGAAAAGTTTATGCGAACTTTCACACCTCTCGAAAGAATCGGCGCGGAGACGTTTTTGCCGCAATCAACCAGAGGAAGGTCACGACCGTGCCCTACATGTCACCGCACGCATCAAGGATTCGAGTTCAAGACGGCCCTTATCTACACGGGAGCGTCTTAGAATGTGATTACTCTCAAGACTCTCGGGACATCCAAGGTTCTCCTGTGCAAGCTCGCATTTTAAGTCTACCACAATGACGTACTTCAAGGGAAACCAAACCAAAGACATACGGGAGAAGCTCCGCGGAAAGAATCGGACAAGTTCGTTGCGTCCCAATCCCCACGTGGGCGTCAATTTAGGAAGAAGACTGCTTGCATCATTGAGGGCTAAAACCCACGATTCATCTCTCGACGAAGCATTCTTCTCCATCCCGTGAAGCCACGACCCACGTTCACACGAAGAGGAAACGAACTTTTGTGGCGAGCCGTGACGTAAAGGGAAAACGGTATACCGACACTGCCATTATCAATTAGCGGGGAGACCGTTACCTGATCTCTCCACCCAATGGAATGTTACAATGAAGAACGAACCACAAGAACAAGTGCTAGATGCTCCACAATAACCGCAAGATGGCACCAACTCCACAACTAATGAGATTGAAATCATTGAGGAATCTCCTAGGCCTATCTCCATCAGCTCAACCTTGTGTACGGATAAACGCACGAAGCTCGTGGAACTTCTCAAAGAGTACCAGGATATATTCGCTTGGAGATATGAAGAAATGCTTGATTTAGATGAAAATTGGTCACCCATCATCTACATGTCATACCCGTATCCAAGTCGGTTAAACAATTGTAGTTCGAGACATGAGGAAAATGGATGGATCGTGCCGATAAACTTCGGAGAGACTTGAACAGTCTTTGCTCCAAAACGATCCTCCTCTACCTAACATCGACATGTTAGTAGATGCAACCAGCGGACACGGCATGTTCTCCTCCATGGATGGATGTAGCGGCTACAACCGATAAGGATGTACGAGCATGATGCAAGTAAGATAGCTTTTCGAACTCCTCTCGGAAATTTTTACTATACCATACTTCCATTTGGTTTAAAGAATACTGGCGCAACGTATCAACGCTCTATGACGGCAATCTTCCACTGGAGCCGATACCTCAAGGGAGCGAATTTCAAGAAGATAACGATGTCCACGAGTCATATCGAGCAAGATCCGGCGAGTCACTCTATCGCACCGGGTCGAACAAGATCCGGGCGAGTCACTTTATCGACAAATGGTACATGTCTATCATGCTATGTTGGAGAATTCGCTTTTTTGGTCATCCTCTGGAGATGTTGAACACTCATCTACAACAACATATGCCCCGATAGAAAGAAACAGAGCTCATTTGTAATGAAGAGCCTCATAATGTTTGTAGGGGCATATATCTCACCAACAAAGCGATACAACCTTCACCTTCTATAAGCAAAGTTCCAAGCAAAGAAGAGGAAAACCTCTGAAATACAACATCTTGGGCGTCCGTCAACTCCAACTCCACTACCACATGCACGACTCCCACAATGATGAAACAACGTCCAAGATATTCCATATCTGGATCGACAACAACCACTACGAACAAACCATGTAAACCACGCTTGGGGACTGAGGCTCAGCATGAAGTTCCTTCACCGTAAGTGAAGGAATTCTTCAACATGAGAGAGATGGTCATTCAAGAAGCATGGAATTCGCAAGGGTAAATCGAACTGAAGAGGGAAACACTTCAACGCTCCTCGGGGCGTAAGGTGCTTCAATGGTCTATTCAAGAGCCGCCTCAACGCTCTCTCCGGACCCACGTTCTCTTAAGAATCCTCCTTCAATACTCTCTCCAGATCCACGTCAACGTTCGCACCGTAAAACCACTTTAACATCCTCTCGACCCGTTTCGACACTCAAGCTGCATCAATAATCTGCGCTCTGGTCAAGTTATCTTTGATGTACTCATTGCTCAACATACGTCTCATCCATCCTTCATGAGGGCCCAGCGGAGCATGAAAAACCTTGAAGTCAATAGGATAAGGGTTATCTTGTGAAACGGATATTTTCATATAGTAAAAAAGGCGCGGTGAACAACTCGTCATCAATGTTCGGCATATCTTTGAAGCTGTCAACACCTCCCGACTTGGCACCAAAGATTATCCCCGTAAGACATCTCAACAGGAGTTCTTTTCTTCATTCTACAATAAAAGACATGAGTCAAGATTTGTATAAAAACGCGTGAGATGTGTAGTCACACACGATACGTAACACACATTCACGTTGGAGTACACAAGGCTGGTATTTGGTCCAAACACCTAGATTGATCAAGTTTCAAGTCCGTGTTGATCAAGTCACAAGTCCGTATTGCTCAAGTCTCAAGTCCGGTGTTGATCAAGTCACAAGTCCAGATTGCTCAAGTTTCAAGTCCGGTGTTGATCAAGTCACAAGTCCGGTATTGCTCAAATTTCAAGTCCCGTATTGATCAAGTCACAAGTCCTAGATTGATCAAGTCACAAGTCCTAGAGATTGCTCAAGTTTCAAGACCGTGTTGATCAAGTCACAAGTCCTAGATTGATCAAGTCACAAGTCCTAGATTGCTCAAGTTTCAAGTCCGTATTAATCAAAGTCACAAGGCTGGTATTCGAATAAAACAAAGACGCACAGGTTTTCGGCCGAAACACAAGGTCGACATTCAGTCCGGCACGCGGCGGGTCCCACTTGATCTCAGCCCCACATTGGTCGAATCAGACACAGCCGTCCCCAATCAAAGCTCTCTCTCCAGAAGAAGGCGTTTCAGCTCCAACACTTCAACGCTCTCCCGGCCACCTGTCAGCCGCCTAACGCTTTCTACAGACCCACATTTACATTTGAGCACATAAGGTTCATTTTTTTTTTAAAAAAAAACAAGCTTGCTCACATCGGGTCCCACGTTCGAGCAAAGCAAACAGCAAGGTCGGTGTTTGGTCAAAGCATCAAGTCCGGTGTTTAGTCAAGCTAGCTGGGTCGGTGTTTGGTCGAAGTAGCAAGATGACACTGAGCAAGTACATTAACCGTAAGGTCAAAGTAGGCACAGGACATGGCCGACGTTTGAAACATGTACATGGTGGTCCCGCTTTATCGAAGCATGCACATCTTCCCATGTTCGAATCAAGCATGCTTACATCGGGTCCCACGTTCGATCAAGCGACGCAAAATGACCCACGATTAACCAAAACAGCACTTCAAGCCCACGTTCGATCAAGTAGGTGCAAGAGTTCCCACGAACGAAACAGCGTAACACCCATCGAAACAGCAAGACCGACATCATGCTAGGGGAACACTCTGACGCTCAACGTGACATGCTCCAAGGACAGGATGACCCATCTCTCCCGGTAACATCTAACTTTGTCTCATAAGATTTATCTTTAATCGTCACCATCTCATGCCTACCCCACAATGGTGTAACCATTACGTGCCAGTGGTGGGACTTAATGTTGATGGTGGATTTTCATTTAAGGCTAAAATTGTAAAAGCCAAAATTATGCTTGCAAAAGATAAAACCATTAATGAGTGATGAATACTTCTTCACTTTACTAATTCGCCTAGAATGGAGAATGTGGCAACAATCCCAGTATTCTGTGAACTAAATACACGAAAATCCATCCAGGATGGAGCATGTAGCAACAATCCCATATACCCTGTGAATTTATAGCATTATTAATTAATGCATGACTAGCCTCGTATTTTCCTTTACTCATTACCGGTGTGGCATGACGACTGAGTGTTGTTCTCAGCAGAGCAACACGAATCTCCAAGTATTAATAATGAAGCATGTACGAAATACCCATACAAGCTATGACTCTCGGTGTGTTATACTAGCCCGATTGAGCATATTTAAACCCGAATCGACCATATCGTCTCGTAAAAACGATCACGACCATCCAACTTCACCAAAGCATGATTGGATGGCTTAGATTGAATCCATGACCCCAAGCGGTATCGAATATTCATTACCGACCCAACGCGGGCCCCGCATGGCCTGCCTCTCCCAAAAGGGTGGCATAGTTTGCCAAACCGTCCAAACCAGAGTTGTATGGACAAAAACCTTAAATTAGGGTTTGCGCACATTACATGTATCGCAAAATCAGGTCTCAACCATCCATCTTCGCAGCATAGATGGAGGGTGTAGATGTAGATTCAAAGAGCCCAGAACATGTCAACACAAACACCGTGGGCCCGCCTACATACATGACCGATCAGTCAGGACCAACTATAGTTGGTCGTTCCAGTTCGTGCGCCCAAACAAGGCATGACGCACGGCCGGTGAAACCCCAATTAGGGTTTGAACAATCATGAGTGTCCATCTTCTCCTACACGAATGAAGGGTCCAGGATTAGACTAAGCAGGTCCGGTGCACATCAACATGACCACCGTGGGCCCATCTATCTCCACACCCGATCGGCCAAGGCATATCATGCCTGGTTGCCTCGATTCGCACACCCGAACTAGGCATGGTCGCACCTCCCGATTACAAACTAATCTCGACCACTCAACTTTGTCGGACAAATTGAGTGGCTTAGATCACATTTCTATGGGATATTGAGATATGGACGTGTATACCAGCTCGCCGTCTGTATACCAAACTAATCAAACAAGACCGACCAAGCTTGGTCGTCTTGAAACGCGCGCCCGAAGTGGGCATGATGTGCGGCTTTTGCGGCACCAGGTTTCTGTTGCAAATTGATCTCGACCACTCAACTTCGCCGGACAAATTGAGTGGCCCAGATCACACTTTCACGAGACAATGAGGTATGGGCGCCTACACCGTCATGTCGTCTACACACATGCACGATCGTCCCTGCCAAAATTATATCCCAAGCTTGGATTCGACCAAGCTGAAGAGTAATGCTTGCGCACCTCTTCAAAACCCTAATTCCATCAACGGTCGCAGATGAGTGTCTCAAAGATCATCTCGTCCGTCCAACTTCACCGCTTGGTTATACAATCCTCGGTCAGAGTTAATTGGTCGCTGAGGTGTCATGGTGATCACCACCCGTCACTCTACCACACCATGATGCAAGTACGTGATAGAATACACACGATACTTCACAGGTATCGACTTCCTAAATAACTTAGTTATTTAATCGAGCATTACATGCTACTTTCTGTGGGTCCCACGATCCACACACTCGAGGCATCAATCATGTCACAAGCTGGGGTATACATATCGTGGTATTGGTCTGGCGGTTTACAAAGCGTGCGGCGTGCAACGCGCCATCCCAAGAACGTGTCGGAAGTCATAGACGGTTAGAGATAACAGAGAAGTGGGCAAGACCGGGTCGTGTAACACCAACACACAACTCCACTACTCCATCACTCCACTTCCTCCACTTCCCACGAGAGACGTGAATAAGGCTCAAATGACTTGTATAAATAGGTTCTCCTCCCTATTTCGAAAACGACGGAGTAACAAGTCCAGATAACGTAAGCAAGTGTTGATACCATCGTATTCAAACACTAACCGAATCGATAGCTTACATCCCGCAAGCCAGTTCAGCTTTCGATACAAGTCATACATAGCCAAAACCTTCACAATCTCAACACCTTCTTCGCTTCCCCTCCCTAAGATCAACCCCATCTCCTTCACTTTGTGACCGAAACAAGTCCGGAATGGCCATTTCTTGGTTTAGGCGATTTGCATGTATTAATTTCTCGACCTACAAGCACTCCCTGTAGTGCATTTGTTTAAGGTTTAGACTCATTTCTCATCCACACACCTCAAATTACCAAAACCTAAGCGAAATAGTTTTCACCCATAAACACCGTAAAGTCTTGTGGGCGAATTTGGACGGTTGAGATCGTAACTCATGAGAAAGGGTGGCCATTGATTATGGCCACATTCTGTTGGCGCCTGATGGTAGCACAGTAGCGTCATTGGAACATGCCAATGGTGTAGTGGCATATAGCGGCATGCCAGTGGCATAGTGGCTCCTGGCATAGCCATGGCAGCTATTTTGGCATATTGGTGTTAGACCCAAATATGGCTCACAACATTGGCCATGTTCTATATCGACTTAAGGCCTTAGGAGAATTACTTGACCTAGTTGGCGTGGCAACTTTAGCTAAATTAGGGTTTGGCATATCGAAACCCTAATTAGCGCGTGTGGTATGGTCGCGCACGGGTAGCGCTTTATGCAATCGGTGCTTTGGACACATTAAAGGAATTATGGTATGCCATAATATGGGAATAACCACAGGCTCAAGGATGGCCACGGGTGATTATAGAATGGCGTTGTTTTTAGGGTTTGGCGGTTCCTACATGGCTCGTGGCATGTTGTGGAGCCAAAGTAGCGTAATTGGGCCACAACTGGAAATAGGGTTTTGACTAATGCCACTAAGGCAGAGCCGTGTTTGGAATACCCTAATTGAATATGTTATGGCGTTTGGCCACGAACAAGAAGTGGGTTAGCACGTTGAGCGCTATTCATGGTACGTTGCCACGTTCGGCATGCTTATGTGGCAAAGTGGCACGTTTGGCATGTTTGGCATGCCAATTAACGTTTTGCCGAGGCATGGCATGTTTAGCATGTCACTAGTATGCCGGAGCGGAATGGCACGTTTGGCATGTTTGGCATGCCAATTAGCGTATTGGCGCGACTTTGGAAAGCTAATTTGGCATTGTGACCATCTGGCGCAACTTTGCCTCTTTTGATATTGTGGCAGGTTTAGAGCGACTTGATTGGTCGATTAAAAAGAGGGGCCGGCCAAGCATGGGTGTGGCCACACTTCTAGTGTGCGTGTGGAGGATTTAAACCGACCTGATTGGTCGGTGGGAAATAGGGCCGACAAGTATGGGCCCAGACACAACTCATGTGCGTGTGGCGGGTTTAAGGCGACCTGATTGGTCAACGGGAAATAGGGGCTTGGTTCGAGCAAAGATGGGGTGTGGCCACTTGCAGTGGCGCCCGGCTGGCCTATGGCATGGCCACACTT
>JAJJWW010004803.1:0-346296 GCA_023531295.1 Papaver armeniacum
ACATACAGTACTTCCTTGCAATTCCGGTCTCATATTCCATCACTGACTTCATGAATCTTGACTACTACTTGAACAGACACCGGCTCTTGCCATAGCCCATCCAGACACATTCCATAGCTTGAGGCGATATCCAATCCTCCGCTTCTTTCTTTATGATTCCAATTATCCCATCGCCCGTCTTTGCAGTACAAACTGTTGAATTCCTCCTTGCAGCATTAAAAACACCATCATAGCCCCCGGCCACATCCATGACACCTTGTTTTGACTCCCTGACTGGATAACAAACACGCGCTCTCTGTGGTTCCGTGGCACAGAACAATAGCACTTTTGAGTATATTGCTTCTTCACGGCTTATACTTAATCATTTATCATCATTCCGAGGCACTCATTTGATACCTCAAGTTTGTAGTTCATGATGCACAAAACAACACCATCTTCAAACACACGAGTCTTTAACATTCACCTGAACAACACCCTCACTTGAGGCTAGCAATTCGGGGTTCAATCCTGGCTAGTCCAAAAAATATAAAAGGAGCAAAACCCCAATAAATGAGACAACGACCACGAGGCAATATTGAACCATGCTTCTGTGGCTACGGCTCCCCTCGGGCCCGAGTTCATAGCACCTCATCTCTTTGTAGCTCGGTGCTTATGCACCCGGTAAAGGCCCGGTAAACCACACGACTGCTCATTTGCTACTTGATTCAACCAAGATCGAGCTCGGAATCGGCGCAAAATCAATAGCCTCGGACTACGGCTCCGACTTGACTGCTGTGCGACCGTCCTATGAAGTACTCCCGTTTGTGACAACTCCCACAGATTCGACCATTTCCATCGCTCCAATCACATTCTATTCCACCATTGCCTTCCTTGCTCTACCACAGCCTTTCAATCTTACCACTTGAGGAACCCATTTCTGTAGCAGCTCAGACCACCTGAATCACTAACCACCATCAACTTCCCCTGCATCTATTCTTGTCAGCCCTGTACCACCTGTAGCTTCACTTAAGCCATCAACACCACTACCATCTCAAATTTCCTGAAACAAACCCCATTTTCGAGCTCAACACCATCTTCAATTTATCTTCAGCAGCCAGAATACATGACCCACGATCAACCACCCACAACCACTCGAACTTGAGATCCCATCTGAAATTCGATCCATAGAACCCATATCTCTCGATCTTAATACCAGCTTCACAATCTCATTTCCACTCTACTTTTCTCAATCTACTGGAGATCGATATCACATCCAATCCATCGAATCTCGTTCGCAACAACCTTAGATCGAAACACATTCGTTTCTCCCTTTATCGACAATGAATCGAACCTCTTCAAATCCATCACTTAATCGCTCGGATTTGGTCTCGTGAATGGCAGCAGCATCGATCTCTCATATACCCAGCAGCAACAACTTGTTTCACCATTTCTTGACCTTGATTCAGCAGCAGCCACTGGGAATTTCATTTCTCCCTTCGATCTCCTCCATTTAAAGCCGCGCGTTTCTTTCTGCCAGTGCAGATAATGATTGAGAAGTTAATGAAATCGACACTGATTTCGATCTAGGGTGTAGGAAAGGGAATGACTAATCCCACTCGAATGAAACAGATAAGGGGTTACCCAGTCATGACTCTAGGCACCCAGCTGTTCCCGTTAAGGGCTGACTAGCTCAAACATGGCCTGTCGGTTTCATGTATCCGACAAGCTCATCCATAGGTTTCGCTCGTAACTTCCTCAGGCGCAGTCGGATTGACTTCAAGCTCTCAGTTAGCTTCATATTTCGTTCTCGCTCGTGGCGTTTCACCTGCTCCACACTCTGTTTCTTTGTGAGATGATAATTTCGCCCTTTGGCCCAATTTGGATAATTTCTTCTTCTTTTCCTAGTGCGACTCCATTGCAACTATGGCTTTCAAAGCACGCGTAAAATACATAATTCACACTTAAAAATAGCAAAGAAAGCATAAACTCTATATAGAAAATGGGTGTATTCTACTTTATCATTGTTGTACGGCAGAGTTGAGCTTGGGATACTTCTTTGGCTCGATGGTGACCTTCGATGGTGAGATTTTGCATCTTAAGAGGAAAGATAGACGTTGATTATTGCAACCCTTTCTTGCAGCTTGGTGGCATGAAAGCATGATCAGTATGGCTTTAATATGGCTTAGTTTAGGCGCGGCCAAGTTAAGGTTTTGGCTTTATTTAGGCGCGACTAAACTAGGGCCAAAGGTTGCCATGCGTTGGATGTTAACCTTGGACGACTAACATATGTACCTTAGATGAAAAAATGGTTGTTGATTGTTGCAGGTCTTCGTTTTCATAGCCGCAATATGGAAGGCCGACATGGAATGGCGCGACAAGGCGGTTGGCATGCCATTGGCACGTGTGGCATGGCATGCCTTGGCGCGGTTTGGCGTGGCCAAAACTAGGGTTTTGGGCAAAAGGTTACCATGCGTTGTTTAGCGACCTTGGGCGGTAGGATTGCATCTAGGATGGAAGGGTGAGTCGTTGATCGTCGCACGCCTTCATTTTGGTAGCCGCAATAGGAAGGCCGGCATGGTGGGCCAAGGAAAACGCGCGGATGGCTTGGCATAGTGGGGCGAGGGTTTTAGCCTGGCTTAGCATGGTGGGTCCCGAGGAAGGTGCGGTTGTCTTAGCATGGTGGAGCCAGGGGTTTGGCATGCCATTGGCGCATGGTGCGTCTAGCATGGTTGGGGCCAAGGAAAGGTGCGGTTGGCTTGGCATAATGAGGCCAAGGGTTTGGCATGCCATTGGCGCATGGTGTGGCTAACATGGTGGCATGCCTTGGGCGGTAGATGTGGTGGCATGGTTTGCCATTGGCACAGTGGTGCGGGCTGGGATGGTTAGCATGCCTTGGCGCGGAGATGTGGGCGGCATGGTTTTCCATTGGCACAGTGGTGCGGCTGGCATGGTTTGTTATTGGCACGGTGGTGCAGCTGGCATTCCTTGGCGCGGAGGTGTGTCTGGAACGGCATGCCATTGGCACATGTGGTGTGGGAATTAGGGTTTGGCCTATCGAAACCCTAATTAGTATTAAAAAAAAGGTACCGGTAATTTTCGCATACATATTAAAGGGTTTCAATAAATGCGCTTAGTGGAGACATTATTACTCAGAAGTTACGATGGCGTCAACATGCACTAGGGTTTTCACGATTTTTAACCTAAGCTAAAAATCACCATCAACATTAAGTCCCCTTAGCTCGGAGCAGGGCATTATTCATGAGGTAAGAATAAGATGGTGACAAACAAGGACGAGAATCGAAACGTAAATCATGCAAGATGGTCAGGAAGATCCATCTAACCTTTTTTAGAGAGGTAAAGAGAGTTTGTGCTTCCGTGTCAAGCGTCCTTGCATGAATTGTGCTGGTGGTGCAGTTGTGGAGTAGTGAGATGAAAATCGTCGGCTTAGTATGGCCACGTATCACCTTCTTTGCTGGGTTAGGGAACATCGTGACGCTGATGTTTGTAAAGTAAAATTACTCCTACCCCAAACACAGAATTTTGTACGATGATTTTGCCGATAATTGATTCGTGGACTAGATCTTAAATTGAGTTATGGAGAAAGGGGTTTTGCAAAAAAACCCTCAGATGCTAAAGTTAGTATTGGATTTTTCACGGGGAATTTTGGTATGGAAGATTGCTTCCTTTTTGGTTGTCAAACCATCCATTTATAGGTTATCAATTTGTTTTGAGACACGAGGCATGAACGGTAAATGATCCTGCATGGCAAGGTATTCTGCCCGACCCTTGCATGCCTCTTGTAGTAAGCGGCCCCGCATGCCTCCTGCCATAATTCCCGCATGATTTGCATAGTCGCATAGCTCAGCATTCATCTCGCATGGCTCCCAAAGGAAACTTCCATTATGGTTAAGGAATTACAATGGGGTCTGGATAACCAAAGGTGTAAGAAAAGTGGGTGTAATTAGTTAATTTCCCTATTAGTTTGATCGTCGAAATGATGGCATACATGTATTAGCTCTAGCTGATCATTCTCTCCATACTTTCTTTATGTTGTCTTTCCTTTGAACATAACAATTTTTTTGTTTTGTTTATTCTAGCTAGACTGTGGAGAGTATGAGGTGATGATTAGGTAGTTTCCCTATTGGTTTGATTGTCGAAACGGTGACATAAATGTAGTACGTCTATCTAATCATTCTCTCGAGTCTTACTAAAGAGCGCCTAATTTTCATTTTTTTTTTTTTTTGTGTGTGCGAATTATATTTTCTTTGTTTACGGAAATTAGTTCATCTTCTAACTTAAAGTTCATTTGTTATTTGTTTTGTTGAGCGGGGTGTTATTGGTATCAAGGTCGACAACATATTTGGATTGGGATCCTAAAAGGAAAGAATGGTCCAATGACTCCATTGCACGATGTTGTTACCATCCACCAACCTAAGGTTGAAGAAGACTTTGTCGGGACTTGATTATGGCTCCTAGAAATCGAAATGGAAGTTCCCCCACAAATGATAGTAGCTTGAATGGGATGCGGTTTCTAGATTCATTATGATCTGGCATACACTGTTTGTGATTACTGCTCATTTGGATGATTCTTATGTCTACATGCAAAATTCAGAGTTCAAGTATGTTAGTAATGTTGTCGGATATTTTATTACATGGACCAAGGATCGATTAGTATTCCCATAGAAATCTTCATAATCTTTTTGGAGTGTGTTTAGGAAACTTAACTTTTGTATCTCTGCCATTTTTTTTTGAATGTGTGTGTTTAACACTAGTAGGTTAACTTGAATGAATGTAAGTGTGTTGCACTGGGAGTTAATGTGAATGTGAAATACTTTGGCAATCCCGATTTGGTATAATATTTTTTTCAAAATAGTTTTATGCACACAACTTCTAATAAAAGGTGTACTTACACATTCATCTACTGAAAACAGAAGTTGTTACTTCAAATATTACAACCTTTAAGGGTATTGTAAAAGAAAATCTTGCAACATAAGTAGGATCGTTTGAAAAGTTCTACAACTCTAGAAGGTGTAGTGGCCAGTATTATTCACAATACTAATAAATGTTGTCTTCCACTTTTCAACTACACAAACGAGATATTGTGAAATAGTATGTTTACAACATAACTATGTGTTGCCAAGATAGTTAAACTGAGCCCATACAAGTGTCGTGCAAATCTTATTCATAATACTAATAAATCTTTGATACATACATTTCCACGATACACAACTTATATTGTTCAAGGTAGTCCTACAACACAAGCAAGAGTTGTGTTAGGCTTTCAAAAAAAATCGAAAGAGAATCACAACTTTGGCAAAATATTGTCGAACCATGAATCACATCACTCTTTACAACTCTTAGTCAAGCATTGTAGAAAAGCTTTGACTTTCTACAATACTCCCCCCCTACACAACGCATAAAATAGAGCTGTCGTATGGGTACTACAACTCTAATCTGTAGTCGTCAATGATGATTTTTCCCCTAGTGATGCATGTTAACAAGCCTTTCCATATCCATTTATCGAGACCTTCTTGGAGCATTATCGATGTGTAAGATATGGGTGTCGGGTAATATTTAGCCTTTAGAATGTTAGCACAAAGATAGTTAATTAGATTTCTCTTTTAGCCTCCACCCCATCTTAGCTATCATTACTAGGTTAAATTTTCTCATATCCTCTATTCCTAGGCCACCTTATTCAAGTTCTTTACATATATAACTCCAATTTTTTTAGAAAAACTCCCTTTTTACTTCCTTATTTAAGACGTTTATTTCAGTGGAATATTAGGGAAAGAGAAAGAGACAAAGAAAAGAAGGATTTCTATTGATTAGGGTTACATGGAACAATCCTTTACATATACGTGGAAGGAATACCAATAGGCTTAGTTTTGGACCGTACATCCATGGGCATGGGCCCTTTAACACTCTCCCCTTGTGCGGTTCAATAATGGAACTCCGGATGTCTTGCCATATAGTGCTTTGAATGTAGTTCTTCAAATGTTGTTCTCTCCTTGATGACATGTCTGAAATCAATTGTCGTGTTAAAACTTTCTCAAGGAAAAACCCAGTGGGATAAAACCTTGGTACAACTCTTCAAATGTAGTACTTCACATGTTGTCTCATACTTTACATGTAGTTCATCACATGCAATACGATCTTCAAAGATCGACGAGTCTAAGTTAATTGCCTCGTTAAAACCGTCGGGGAAACCCAAAAGGACAAAACCTGAACTAAAGAAAAGAGTACAATATTACGTAAATGTAGAACATAGTTAGACTTGAATATGTTGCCTCATTAAAACCTTGACAAAGGAAACCCGATTGGGACAAAACCTTGACGAAGGGAAAAGAGTACAACGTGATGAGATGCAAGTAAAGGTGATCATTGCGGATGATCACTTTTCTCCATTGAAGTTGACTAGTTGCTTCACAACTCCCAAGGTAGAAAATCCTCGTGGGAAAGATAATAGCCTTGAAATTTGAAATTACATTCCGGTGTTTGTTGTTGTCTCATTAAAAACCTTGCCGAGTAACAAAAACTCGAAGGAAAAAGCAACCTCGGTGAAGGAAAATAGTTCAACACACTATTAGATGCTCCCCACGATGTCGGACAATTTTCATTAGTCTAATGCGGTGAGAAGAAGTTTATCACACTTTACTTTGGTGACTTGAATGTTTATAAGACCTTGTTGTTGATTCCGCAAGTTACGTTGCTTAACATACTATCGCGTTTCATTTCTTTGATTCGGATATTTTGATAATATCAACGTGATCTTTATGTCTTCAACGTTCAACATACTTGATGCTTTTAGTGTTGTCTCGCTAAAAACCTTGCCGAGTAACAAAACCCTTTGGGAAAAACTATTCTCGATCGATGGGAAAAAGAGTACAACATAGCTTCAATTTGAAGTAAAATATGTCGACATCATATCCTTGGATCCTCCCCCGATGTCGGCATCTCCCCATGATTACTTTGAGTTGTTCAGGCAGTTCTTTGGTCATGTATTTTTGAAACTTAATATTGGTAATGACTTAGAAAATAATCTACGATATCTTCCTGGATTACTTTCGTTGGAGAAGAGATTATTGTTCCTTCATAATCAACAACTTTTGGATTGCACTTTCATTAGCATTCCTTTTAATGTCTTTGTAGGGATAAAACAAATTTATGTCAATGGTTACTTTTAAGTACATGATTACATTCACTATACCATTCCAATGACGTTGCATTGGCGCGTGAGCTATATCTAGCTAACAAGTTCCCTGAGGATGTAAAATTTAATCGAGTACATTATTATACTAAGTACAAAATGCGTCTATTGTACTTAGATATTGGAATTTCATCTCCCAACACATCTTCGTCATATTCCTTTGGAAGAAATGGTTACTTACTTACATTTGAACCTCGACTAATCATGGGAGTGCTATCAGGATGCATGTCTTTGTTAAATTGCCTAACAACTTTAGACATATGCAAAGTTGGTGGAATAAAATACCACAAGCTCAGTATTCGATCGAGCTTTCCCTAGATTTTTTCATCTCAAATTCGGATTTTAAATATCTTTTAAGGTCTCTTATTAAATCAAGAGTAAAAATCATGTCTGTACCATCAACATAAATAGCTACAATTCCAAATCAGGAACTTTCTTATGAATACGCAAGGAAAAATAACTTAATTTCTTATCTCCTCCAAATCAAATAGCCACTTAGAAGGGTATACCACATCCTCCTGATTGCTTGAATCTATAAGTGAGCGTTCTATCCAACCGTAAACGCACTCTGTGGTTTAGAGTCATTTTATTTGGGCAACAAAACTCTATCAAGTACTTTTGTAAATATATTCTATCTCTTGATTCTTTCAGAGATACGTAACAACCACATACATATCTGCATTTCAAGTCCTTTTGAAATTACCAAGCTAACTAAGTAGCGGAACTCTATAGCGTTCATTACAAGAGAACAATTCCAGGGCTTTGTAAGAAACCTCGCGCCACAAGGCGAGTCTTTGTACTTTAAGACTACTTTCTTCTCATTATGCTTTATGACAAATTAATTATGTATGTCAAATAGGCTTTAAAATTGGTTGGTTAGCACTACCACACCAAATACCGATATATTTGCCAAAGAACTAAGTTACACTGGATTGCGTAGGCCAAATATGATATTTATTTGAAATTAATCAAAATAAAGCATGGTTCGATCTCATTGTGCTCTACTTTTGGAGCAACTATTTATGCATTATATCATCATTGTGCACACATGATCCTTCCGTTGACTCATGTGCATTCTCATAATCCGTCGGGATTTCATTGTTCTCTAGAATCATTTAAAACTTGGAGCGTCCTCGAGTATTGATTCATGGACATAGTCGAGACAATCAAATGAGATGTTTTCATTAATGATACAAATTAGGTTGTGCCTTACTCATCTACTTCCTTTCAGGTGAGCTTTGATCGAACCCTGGTGGTCTCTCCATCTTCCTTTATGGAGCCACGGCCTCAACTACACTTCCACCAAGTGTAGTTGCAACACCTTAGTCTATGGTGTACCCCATGCGAGGATTTCTAACCTTGCGGGGAATATTTGCGGGTGGTATGTGTGATCTTGTCACTTTAGCGACATCAAGTGTACATTCGAAAATTGATTATTCTTTGTCACTTCACATTTATATTTGTGGAGTACAAGAATCAATATGTGACACAGTGGGAACACACCACGACAATTCTGTCGTTCCCTTAGAAAATACTTTTCTTATCTCCCCTAACGATTGGGGAAAGACTGTCTCACTAAAGTGACAAACCGCAAATCTAGCGGTAAGAGATCTCCTGCCAAAGGTTTTAAAATGCGGATAATTGTTGAGAGTAAATATTCAACAAAATTACTTAATTATTTTCATGACCCATCATAGTACGATGTGGACTCGTAATGGCACATATATAGTGCAACCAAAAATACGTAATAACACAAACGTCAGGCTTAAATTGATTACCAACCGAGTACGTAGAAAAGGTTGACTAATATTGGGTTCTACAAAAATTAAGTAAAGATGCGGTAATATTGCATATCCCCAAAGCAATAAAAGGTAGGTTGGTACGCATAACCTATTCCTTAGACACCATACGTAACCTTTGATGGTAGCCTCTGCGAGAGACCATTGGGTATAAGATGCTCTATATTGATCCTATTAAACATGCAATATTCATCAAGTCCTTTTGATGTAAATTCTCTAGCATTAACAAGGGTGTTAGCCTTTACACTTTGCATTGTGTAATATGTGCTAGGAATTCTCAAACGCAAATTTTCTTTTTTTTGGGACTATAACTAGTCCAAAATGTCAAAACATTCACAGATCCATCGGTCACTTTAATGGTCCGCATTCTGTATGAATGTTTTCTAAAGTTCACCTTGTTTTCTTTGTAATATGGAATTTTTACCATTTGCATCTTAGGATGGTCTCGATCTGTTTTCTTAAAGACTTTGTAAAAATGAGTGATTTGCTTTTTACATAAAAACATAATGGGAAGGGGGTTGTGCATCTAGTAATTTAGATAACACTTATTGAGAGATATATCTTCACTTTTGCATTCTCTCAATCTTTTTCCCATTGTTCGTCCACTCAAAAATAATGATATTTGTATGGTTTCTTTCAAAACAAAACATCATGTCACAACCAAAGTGTCTTTATGGTTATGCCCAAAGCCTATATGAGTCAATTCCCAAACATTTCATCCTCGAGGTCAATATGGTTCAATAATCCAAATATTATAGTGAATTACATTATACTAGATTGACTCATTATTTCTCTAAAATATATTTCCTTCCAAATATATTAAAGACTATAAAAGATGCAATCAATTACATTTTCATCATTTAGATGTTCCACAAGATATCCATTTGCACGGTTTACTTGGGAATTTAACAAGGTGTGATCATCTCTTGGTACATCTAGAGATTTTGCTGACGTCTTTGTTCTATCTTGAAGAAAGAAAAAAAAATGAGCAATGATGTGCTCGATAAGATAATCAATTGGCTGTGCAAAGTTCTTGTTGCCATTAAAGTTGATGTGGAAATTGGTTGCTACTATGATACACACACATTGTATATATCAACACCTATGACCAGTGCATTCCCAACTCTTTCATTTATGATGGGAGCTAGAATTACATCTTAGCTTCATCCCATATTCAAATGATGATTGTACTTTGGTGTCATTTACTACTGGGGAAAAAAATACATCTTTGTCTCGTGATATATATGTCCCTTTTCACATGCTTTATATGAGTCATTACGTCTAACCCTTATTACTTCGGGGGTTCTTTCCATTTCCAATTTTTGCTACATTTAGCTTAATTTGAGAAATTTCTTTATCTCAATAGGCCAAGAGAATCTTACTACACATGTCAACCACTTATTTTAGGTTGAATAGATTACTAAAGATAATTCTCTTGTTGTCATACTTCACATATCTTTGGTTCGTTAGTATCATGGATGAAGTAGAGGAATGGAAATTTTCGACTCATATTACCTTTTGTGAGTTCTTCCACAAAAATTAGAATACATGTGATTTTTATTTCGCAACGTATCATTTGAAACTACCGACTCTTTAATAGTCGGGCAAGTGGATACATCCCACAAAAAATTCAAATTTGGGAGACAATATCAAGTACGCAATATGGTCCAAGTACTTCTAAACCTCAAATAAATACATTGGAATCGTGTTGGTACAACCAATTGAACAAAAAAAAAACATCATTCAACTATAACCAATATCATATTCAAGATTGAAATTGACCCTTTATTTAATATGGACTTATCTAAGACAAAAGAATGTTCTAAAAAACAAATAAATAAGCCCAATAGATATTCGATGTAAAAACCTACATTATAGTTACATACCTCGGACTTTGGTTCCTGTTGTATATACACAAAACCGGAACATGAGTAAGCTGGTTCGGCCGGAACTGCTTAGGTCGATGGAACCAGACCAGATGGGGATAGACCTGTTGGACCGGACCGGGTCTAACAGATTTCTCTTCCATCTCGGAATGTTTCTTCTTCCACGGATGATTTTCGCTCACAGATTTTTTGTTTTTTTTTTTTTGTTGGAAGTATAACAAAAAAAAAAAATGAAAACAGAAAAAATAAAATAAAAAATCAGACAATCAGAACAGCAAACATATGCAGGTACTTGAATAGCAAAATGTTCATGTAGTGATGGGGATAAAATTATGCTACATAGCATACGTTGCAAGAAATAATAACGGTTACGACATTAATACTAAACCTCATAAATTTTGGGATACAGAGTCAGACATTACAATTAAATAAATCACATTAAAGGGAATATTAATAAACCGTAAATAAAACAAACACTGATTCATACAGAGCACTAAAGAAAAATCAATTATTTAATTAGTTCCTTTCAAAACGAATCAATCTTCTTTCACAGACATTCTCATAGACATGGATTGAAATTTATGTTGGAAATAATATGCGGTTTCGGCTTCTTGGAAATCCTGTTCATGCAACAAACAAAATACTAATAAGAAGAGGGTTAGAAAGACTTATCGGATTGGTTGATCGAGGCGAGGTAATCCTCTTTCCTTAAAGACAATTCATCCCTGCGTACGGTGCTCACGGTTCTACGGATGTCGCCTTCCAAGATACAACGATCCGCCTTATAGTAAGTAGCACTACAACACTTTTAGGCCGGCGAATGTTGACAATTCTTGTGCTCTTAAGTGACTACGACTCTTGACTTCAAAAATTTGTTTTTGTTCTCTTCTAACTTGTGTTAAAAAAACAAAACTAGGAGATGAATTTATATAGAGTCAATGGTGACTCTACAAGGTGTCCTTTCATCCATAGGTGACTCACCATGTCTAATGGTGACTCTCCATAACACTTGTGCACTAAGTGTCTTATGGTGAAAAGGCATGACCCATAAACACACCTCTTGGAGTTTAAAATTCCAAAACCAATTTTTACTCACATAATAATTTTGACCCAAAATTCCAACAATTTGTATAAGCTAAATTAGCATACAATAATGTGTATAAACAGACAAAATATTTGATTTTAAAAATTGTATGGTTGATTTTAAACGGGCAACAAATGACAAACGGTACGCAAAGATATGAAACAGACAACACTTAGAAATACATCATTACGACATCAAGCATGTGATAAGTGATGGCTTATTAACTTCTAGGCTAATCCCCTAGCGAATCAGAAAAGCATATGATAAGAAAAATCAAACTACACATAGATTAAAGATGGCATATGACACATATCATGTCTACCTATCATAGATCTAACTAAAAAATGGCACATATTTCACATTATGAAAAGAAAAGGAAATTAGGGATTCGTTGAGGTGTACCGCGTGTTGAGATACCGTGCTTGATTGTCATGAAGAGGTAGAATTCGTGTTTGAATCAATGATATCCAAATGTTAATCTTCTTAGCGTACGATTGAAAGAACAAAATCCAGATTATAATAGAGCTTTCCAAGATAGTATTCTAAAAAAAATGAAACAAATATTTCTTTTGCGGCAGGGAAGAGCTCGTGCTTGATAACGATAGAAAAGAAGGATTTCTATTGATTAGGGTTACATGGAACAATCCTTTACATATACGTGGAAGGGAATACCAATAAGCTTCCGTTTTTGGACCAGTACATCCATGGGCATAGGCCCTTTAACACCGATTTTCATTCTTCCCCACCAATACTCCCTTTGTATCTTGGTTATTATGTTACAAATTTTCACCGGTATCTTAAAGCAATTCATTTGATACAATATAAGGAAGTGGTTACATTTTTAACCATCACTTACGGTTTTCCCTATCATTGTGTTGAGATCCTTTCTAGGTAAGCATTATGTGAACCATTTTTTCCACTAATGGTTCAAAGCATGCTATTTTTGATCTATCTGTGAACAGTGGAGAACCTAAATATTTATCATTTAAAGGTATAGCAGTAACCCCAAGAACCTAAATATTTACCACTAATTAGAGTAGTCTTCCTTGCTTTGATTTATCAAGTTTTCTTAATTAATTATTGATAGTAGTATTTTTTTTTTCTTTAGCTGCCTAATTCTTTATCAAACGGTAGTTGAAAGTAACACAAGGAAATATCATTGCATGGATCATACTTCTGCAACCTCTTTCGGTGGAATTTGATTGACTAATGCTTCATTAAGACGAAACTTGAACGAACGAGAATACGAGATGAATAAATTACTCGGTATCTTTTATATGCGATGAAAAGAAATTGGAATAATAATAACATAGTAAAAGTTGTGGCATTCAGCACAATGAAGGGAGACCCATTCTTCTTGCAGCTGGAGGGAAACTTACAGGACCCCTTCCTTCTCCCAGACGAAATGTGCAAAGAAGTACAGCACAGATCAATGGAAAAAGTAACACATCCTTCATCAAATGTGCATAGAAACCTTGCTATTCAAAGAATCAAGATTATTACAAATGTCAAAAATCCTTCAATACAATTGTCACGTCCGCGAAAACACGCTGATTGACAAAAAGTCACTTAATTTAAGGCAACACAAACAACGCTTTCCCGATATAAACTTTTCAACAAAATCTTCCCATTGAGCAATGCTCTCCCGCGCGGCAGCGCAGAAGAGATTTATAAGCTAGCGAATAATGACCCTTGGATATACTAGCCCTCTACTTTCACCCGTTAGATCATAAGTTATATCATTTATGATGGGAAATATTGTTAGAGAATAATAATCCACGTTAGAGAATAATAATCGCTGTTTAAATTCCTTTCATTTTATCTTTTTCTCTGAATCTTCTTTAATCTCTCTTGGTTTTCCTTGCCGAGTTCGTCTTTCCCTATCTTGAATATCAAACTGAAAAAGGTCGAAAATCAATGGTAAGTAAAACTAGTTGATTTGGGCTTTAGGGGTTTACTAGTTATGTTGTGATTGATGTTTGAATGAATAAATTATTCCCAAACATAGTCATTATTCATTGTTGCACACAAATGATGATATTAATGTCGAATCTTATGCACTCATATCTTTGATTTTCATTAAAAGATGAAGAAATTATCAACTTTGAATTTGAGACTGAAGTTGATGGTCTGATTTTTAATTACATTTGATTTGATAAACGTTATTTTGATGGGTGTGGTATTTGTATCAAATCCCGGCTTCAAGAGAAGATGAAGACAGAAAGCCAGAAAGGATTGGAACGATGGGAAAAAATAGAGATTATTTTCTATCAAAAAAGCAAAATCTTTCATATCCTACGGCTAACAAAGCGCTAGCTTATAAAGCCATTATACGCGGTGAAAACTACTGTGAGACCCATTCTCACACATTTTTCTACTGAGAAACCCACAGACAGAAAACTGAAGGCGCGCACCCATTTTTGGGGAAAATTATTCTCAAACCCATAATTATAAAATTTGTTTTCTCTTTTCTTTCTTCTCTTCGTTCTTCTTATCTTCTTCTTATTCTTCCGTTCTTCCTCCGCTAGAATTCAAAGGTTCATGAATTGAGTTAAATCTGTGAGTTGTTCTTAGGAAGATTGTTAAATTGATTAGTTGGAGACGAAGGTGATGGTGTGTTGTGTTTGTGAAGGATCGGAAGAAGGCAAAAATGATGTTAAGAATGGGTTTATTTGGATTCAGGTTGATAGAGAAGGTCATGATATTTTATCTGTGAAGGAAAGAATGAAGGTTCAAATCGAGAATGTATGAAGAAATTAGAGGTGTTCTTGAGCTGCATAGATTGGATAAACAAGAAGAGCTACCGGTTTGGTCACAAAACAATCGGAAATGATGACAGATGTAAAAGCCTGGAGTTCTGATTTTTGGGTGGACGGGAAAAGAAAGGAGGTCGAAGGTTTGGAGGCTTGATGAATCTCGTGTTGGTAGGTGAAGAACGTTGTAAGGAGGAGATCAGAAAGTAGTAACGATACAACCCCCTTACGCACAAAAACCGAGCTTCAAATGGTCCGAAATCTGATGCCCGAAAGAAGAAGTTTTAAGGGTCGAGAAAATGAGAAGTTGGTGCCTCAATGGTGTGTTCGATATTGATGGTATGTCTGGTGTTGGATGAATTTGTTTTCTGTGGATCGAAATGGAAGCTATTAGGGAGTGTTAATGGCATGGATCAACGCAGACGAAGATTAAATAATAAATTAAGCTTCCGTTGAATCTGTGTTGTTCAACACCCCACTCGGGCCGGGGTGATGGGTTTTATCCCAATGTTGTTGTTGATTGATTTATAAAGCCATTTGTGAATACCAAACTGATGGACTGTAAAAACTCTCACCAAAATTAACACGAGCAAGGTTTTTTTTTCGTGCTTGACGGGAAAGTGATGGTGTTGATCATCGAGAAGTTTGCAGCTAGGTACTATGTTTCCGTTAGTTTGGAAAATATGTTGGATGGTAAATATGTGTAAAGATACTCGAGACAGATGTAGGTTGATGTATAATAAAAGTTATGCTTCAGAAATTTGTTGCATAACTTATTATGCATTCTCGAAATTGGTTGCATAACACGCTCTATGTAGCTTTCTTTTTTTTTTGCATAACTTGTTATGCGCTTCAGAAACGGTTGCATAACACGACACGTTATGCATCTACTTTTTCTTAGTATTGAAACCAACAAAAATAAGGTCGCATAACTTGTCATGCACCTACAATAATATCTACATAACATGTTATGCATCCATAAATATGACTCCGCATAATGCATCATGCATGAGAAAATTATTGCAAAATCTTTTATGTATCGAGAAAATAGATTTATAAGCTGGCAAAACAATGACCTTGGATATACTAGCCCTCTACTTTCAATTAGTTAGATCATAAGTTATATCATTTATGATGGGCAATACTTTTTATAGAATAATAATCCCAGTATCCAGAGAATAATAATCGCCGTTTAAATTCCTTTCATTTTATCTTTTTCTGAATCTTCTTTAATCTCTCTTGGTTTCCTTGGTATCGCCAGTCACTGTTTTGCATCAAGTTTTCAGTACCCCGCGCTAAAATGATGATCACCATTTTTCGTGAAAACCAAAATTTGATATTCTTGTTTGTACTGCGTAGCTTCCTTAAAAATATTTCCAACGATATAAAATTTGTAAAAATCTCCAAAGACGCTGATAGAGATGGGAACAGAAAAGTGGGCAAGATCGGGTCGTGTATTACCGACACACAACTCCACTACTCCATCATTCCACTACCTCCACTTCCCACGAGAAACGTGAATGAGGCTCAATGACTTGTATAAATAGGTTCTCCGCCCTATTTTCCAACAACAAGGAATATACAGGACAGTAACAACACAAGTTCGCCGACAAAACCAAGTGTTGATACGTCATATTCAACCATCTTCCGTCACAAGTCACAAAGCAAGCCAACACCTTCACAATCTCAACACCTTCTTCGCTTCCCTCCCTAAGATCAACCCTATCTCCTTCACTTTGTGACCGAAACAAGTCTGGAGCAGCCATTTCTTAGTTTAGGTAGGACACGAGATTGATCTCTCGAATCTACAAGCACTCACCGCGCGCAAGGCATTTGTTGTAGGTTTAAATTCATTCCTCATCACACCCCAAATTACCAAATTGGCAGGAGCAATTTTCACCCATCAACAATTGGCGACCACAAAGTGGGAGATTGATCTATTGTTACAAAATTGAATTCTCAATTCTTCGGTTTTCAGGTCACGATGTATCTTCACCCGGGAGTCCGCAGTGGTTGGATATCATGGGAAGCATAGCCGGAACGTTGGAGGATGTCTTGGCGAATCAAGCCGGTATCACCCGAAGGCAGAGCGAGACATTTCGCCTTTTGAATGACATAGCAGCACAATTACAAGAAGGATGCATCCACTCATGAAGAAACGGTGAATCCTTAGCCGGGATCACACCTTTACCGGGGGGAGAAACAAAAATAGCGCGTAATCGCGGGGACTCGAGGAAAGATGAGCAACAGGGTCCGGTCGACGATGAGAATCCGAGACAACTCCACGGGAGAAGAGACTTGTCCTGGGAGCACTACAATGTCCGGATAAAGAAGGAGCCTTTGCATCCTATGGAACCGTGTTAGAAGATTTATATCTCAAAACCTCGCCGAAGCCCGAAGACTGTTTCGACCCGCATCAACCTTTCAACCGAGTGAAGAAATGCTTGAGGAAAGAGAGATCAATCAAGGAACGCGTGAGTACAGCAGGATGGGAGCGTTCAATCGGGTCACTTTCAGCCCGGTGACATTACGACACCTTCCACATCCCTCTACCTAGGCAAGCGATCCGCAGATATGATGGCGCTCACAAATCTCCCAACTTCATCCCCACATTCCACGTCAAAGCCGCTGAGAGACGTTACAACGCCCACTAACGCAGAAAAGCCGACTCAAGGTACTTACATTTCCCCTTCCCAATGAAGAAGATCCTGCGACTCTGAGACGTGGTGCGAAATGGAGAGTTGAAGCTACCCCGTCGGCGCCCACCTACCGATCAACAAGTAATGGATCCGAGGTATGTCATTACCACGGTTCCTTCATCACCCCACCGATGAATGCAACGCCCAAGCGCATTGTTCGTGAGAAGCTCGGTTTGTAGATAGCCGAGGAGGATTTTCTTAGAGAGGCTAACGGGTCGATATGGTGAGGCTTCAAAAGGCAAGTAAGTTTTACTCAACAACTTTACAAGAAAGATAGTTTAGAATTCACTGGGACTTAGCATCCCGCACGTGGAGAAAGAGGCTCGGTGATCAAACGCCATGTTTGTTTCCATTCGTACCTCCCTTTACATAACATTTGCAACTTCATATATGTGCAATCATTCATGACCAAGATGCAAACCTCATTTAACATAATCTCTTTCAAAAAGTTTGTTCACAAAACTATCTCAAAATAAGCCAATTCAATTACCTATTCAAGACCGGAAGTCGAAGAAAATCCTCACTATCACTCAAAAAAAAAAAAAATCTAAAAGGAAAAACAAGCTCTGTAGCTACAATCTTTCAAGGGAAGTCCTTCAACAAAGAACTCATCCTTTCGGGGCAAGAGAGACTTTCATCCTTTGAAGTACAACCCGCTTGAGCCTTCAGTTCCTTAGGCAACTTTTCAACCTCTTCTCCCTGGCGAGTAACACAAAAGATACGTAAGGGCTCCGTCCTATAATTTCTCTGAGCTACCGTGGTCAATACACCTTATGCCCGTCACTTCTACCACGGTGCCAGCGTAGAGGAGATATTCCAACAAGTGTAACACCTCCCGTCACCGCAGTCGAGCAGCCCGCAAATCCCGATAACTCCTCAAGCGTAACGCTCCAAAGTAGTAAACTGTGAGCAACAACTTTCACTCCGCATCGGGATGAGGAGGCGGAGGGACGAGAGGAGGACCACCATCCATTACCATTTAGGACTTGATGGAGAAAGCAGAAGTTCTTGCTAAGACTCAAGCGGATATGGCCGCAACTCGAGAAAGAGGTATTTCGGCCCGCGCGGACCTACGTGGACACGATCAAATGAGCGACATCGATTGAACGGTCCCTGTCATGGAGATTCCTACACTGGGACCGATCCTCACAATGATCCTCCCTGTGTCAACAGATTTACTACGAACAAACCATGTAAACCACGCTTGGGGATCGAGGCTCGGCATGAAGTTCCTTCACCTTGATCAAAGACTTCTTCAACACGAAAGATGGTCAGTCAAGAATCATGGAATTCTAAGGGTAAATCGAAGCAAGAGCCGCTCCGCTTCAACGCTTCCTCCAAAGGCCGCTTCAATGGTCTATCCAAGAGCCGCCTCAATGCTCTCTCAGGGACCCTGTTCACTTGCATCCACCGCCTCAACACTCTCTCCAGATCTACCTCAACGTTCGCACCGTAAGCCACTTTAACATCCTCTCGAGTCGTTTCAACACTCAAGCTACACCAATAATCCGCGCTCCGGTCAAGTTGTCTTTGATGTACTCATTGCTCAACGTGCGTCTCATTCATCCTTCATGAGGATCCAAGCGAGAGCATGAAAAACCCGAAGTCGATAGGAGAGGGTTATCTGTGGAACGAATATTTTCATATAGTAGAGAGAGCGCGGTGAACAACTCATCATCAATGTTCGGCATGTATTTGAAGCCGTCAACACTTCCACCAAGATTATCTTCGAAGATATATCAACGGGAGTTCCTTTCTTTCTACCGCAATGAAATAAAAGACAGAGTTAGAACTTCTATGAAAAGCACATGAGAAGTGTAGTCACACACGGCAAGACACAACTCACATGAGCAGCACACAATGACCGGTCCAAACATCGTTCAAGTATGTCTCGGTATTGATTTGATCCGTGATAAGTTTCAAGACCAGTATTGCTCAAGTCTCAAGTCTCGCGCACACAAAGAAGGCGGGTTTCAATCGAAGCACATGGCCGACGTTTGAAGCATGTACACGGTGGACCCACTTTCAACCGAAGCGTACACAACAAGCCCACGTTCGATCAGCAAAGCGCAAGAACCCCACGAACGAAGCATGCGCAATGATCGGTCGATTAGGCACATCCCCACGATTGAACGAAGCAGCGAATAGCCCCCCTCGGCCGGCGATCATCGCAAGGTCGATCGAAGCAGGCAAGACCGACATCATGCTAGGGAACACTTTCCCGGACGTTTCTTGAACGTGACATGCTCGAAGGGACGCGGACGACCCGTCTCTCCCGGTAACATCTAACTTTGTCTCATAAGTTTTATCTTTAATGTCACCATCTCATGCCTACCACACAATAGTGTAACCATTATGTGCTAAAGTGGGACTTAATGTTGATGGTGGATTTTCATTCAAGGTTAGATTTGTAAAAACCGTAAAAAATCATGCGTGACATCTTGTAAAAGATAAAGCCATTTATAAGTGTTGGATATTCCCTCACTTAATTCACCAAGAATGGATCATGTAGCAACAATCCCTTCTTGTGAATTTCATATCACCTTTGTATTTCCCGTACTCATTATCGGTGTGGCATGACGACCGAGTGTTACTCTTATAGAGTAACATGAACCTCCAAGCACTATAATGAATCATTATCAGTGTGGCATGAGACCGAGTGTTACTCATATATAGAGTAACACGAACCTCCAAGCACTATAATGAAACCATGTACGAAATACCCGCATGTGCCGATGCTCGGTGTGTTATATTAGCCCGAGCCCCTCTCGGTGTGTTATATTAGCCCGATTGAGCCCCTCTCGGTGTGTTATATTAGCCCGATTGAGCATCCGACTTGACTGTATCGGTCTCCTGGGATATGATCTCGATTGCGTCATCCAACTCCATAAGCATGATTGGGTGACCACAACATCAATTCCATCACCCAAGCATGGTATGGAATACCCACGGCCTTAGCTTGCCGATATGATTCGATCGCGGTCATCCAACTCCACAAGCATGATTGGATGACCACAGATCAATTCCATCACCCTAAGCATGGTATGGAATACCCACGGCCTTAGCTTGCCGGATATGATTCGATTGATCATCCAACTCCACAAGCATGATTGGATGACCCGCATCAATTCCATCACCCCCAAGCAGGTATGGAATACACACAACCGACCCCGCATGGTCGACCATTGGCCTTCGCTTGCCAAGAAACCGTCCATACCAAGCATTATGGACGGAAAACCCTAAATTAGGGTTTGCGGCATATTACATGTGCCGCAAAACGTCTCAACCGTCCACATTCGCAGCATAGATGGAGGGTGTAGATGTAGACTCAAAGGGCCCTGAGCATGTCGACACAATCACCATGTGACCGCCTACACACTCGACCAATCGGTCAAAACCAACCATGATTGGTTACAACAAATTCGTCCTTTGAAAGAGCATGGTCGCGCGGCTTTGAAAGCCAAAATCGGGGTTCAAGACATCGCACGCGTCCATCTTCTCTAAGACGAATGGAGGGTCACAGATTAGATTGAGCAAGGGTCTGGTCACACCAAAGATGACCACCGTGGGCCCATCTACCTCCTCACGCTGGCCGGCCAAGGCACATCATTCCCTACCAACCCAAAACGCACGCCCAAACTCGTGCGGTTACACCTCCCAAATCCTAAACTGATCTCAACCGCTCAACTTCACCGGATGATTTGGATGGCTTAGATCACGTTTTCATGGGATAATCAGGTATAGGTGTGAACACCAACCTACCACCTACACGGTGGTATGATCGACCAAGACCGACCAAGATGGGTCGTCTTGGGGCGCGCGCCCAAACTTGGGATGACACGGTTACCAATTCCTTTGCGGTAAGAGATTTCGCCGCAAACCAATCTCGACCACTCAACTTCACCGGACGAATTGGGTGGCTTAGATCACGTTTCATGAGACGGTAAGACATAGGCATGAACGTCGCCCTACCGTCTTCACGCCAAACCAACCTGGCCAAGACCGACCAAGCTAGGTCGTCTTGGAAAATGCGCTTTAGAAAGGAGTATGGCGCGCTTCTTGCGGTATCAAACTTCCGTCGCAAAATCAATCTCGACCACTCCCCTTTGACGGTCAAATTGAGTGGCCGGATCGCGCTCTCATGAGGGAACGGAATATGGCGCTACACCATCATGCCGTCAACACGCATGTATGGCCGGTCCTCTCCAAAATCCTTCCCATGCTTGGTTTCGACCAAGTCAAGAGTGATGCTTGCGCACCTCTTTAAAAACCCTAATTTCATCAACGGCCGCGAGATGAGTGTCTCAATCATCATCTCATCCGTCCGACTTCACCAACTTGGTTATACAACCCCGGTCGAGTTATTTGGTTAGTGAGCAGTCATTACACATCACTTTACCACACCGTAATGCAAGACTCGCATAAAATACACACGATACTTTGCACAAGTATCGACTTTCCGAATAACGCAGTTATTCAATTCAAGATTACATGCTATCTTTCGTGGATCCACGATCCACATTCCGAGACATCAATCATGTCACAACCGGGGGATACTTATGGGGTATTGGTCTCGCGGTTTAAGGGGCGTGCAGCGTGCAACGTGCCATCACAAGAACGTGTTAGGGAGTCATGGACGGTTAGAGATGAACAGAAAGTGGGCAAGACTGGTCGTGTGTATTACCGACACACAACTCCACTACTCCATCATTCCACTACCTCCACTTCCCACGAAACGTGAATGAGGCTCAATGACTTGTATAAATAGGTTCTCCGCCCTATTTTCCAACAACAAGGAATATACAGGACGAGAACAACACAAGTTGGTGACGTAAAACCAAGTGTTGATACCGTCATATTCAACCATCTTCGTCACAAGTCACAGCAAGCCAACACCTTCACAATCTCAACACCTTCTTCGTCTTCCCTCCCTAAGATCAACCCTATCTCCTTCACTTTGTGACCGAAACAAGTCCGGAACGGCCATTTCTTGGTTTAGGCCGGACTTGCAGATTGATCTCTCGAATCTACAAGCACTCACCGCGCAAATGCATTTGTTGTAGGTTTAAATTCATTCCTCATCACACCCCAAATTACCAAATTCGCAGAGCAATTTTCACCCATCAACAAGTATATGCATTCTTCTTCGCGTATTTGTTGTTCCTCGCGAGTTCTTTTGCTTGTGCTTCATTTTTTCTTATTCTCGCACTATTAGTATCGCATAATAATATGATCATAATATTAAGTGTGTGGCATTTGCATTTCCTCGAGTCTCATTATCATGTACATGTTCGCAAGCTTATCATTTAATCATTTTCTCAGGCTCACGAACTTATCATGTAATCTTTTTTGCAATGAAAGAAGCGTATTACCTACATTCAAACTGTTTTATGTTGAATTTTGTCACTGCGACAAGATCGCGGGGACGTCTTTACATTTTCATGTAATGACCCATTAATCTTGCCTTATCATTTATCTTGTGTGGTCTTATTTTGCCTTCCTAGTTAAAGGTCTTATTTTGCCACCCTCATTATTGCGACAATATGACAGCCTAAATATTCTCGCGAACATAAAGCCCCATGACATTGTTAGTCTTGCGACGAAATCGCAGGACGTCTTTACACTTTCATGTAAAGACCCATTGATCTCGTCTTATCTTTGTCTTTTGTATTATTGCCTTTTCAAGATCATCGCACAAATATGACAAGCCTAAATTTTCTTGCGAAAATAAAGCCTCATGACATTTGCATCTTAAGACACTTATCAGCTCCCTAATGGAGGATGCCGCCCTTATCATCTCCCGGTTGCCCCTTCAAGGAGGCGTACATCGCCATACAAGACTAGCTCCTCCCATCCGGTCTTAACAACAACCAGTTGTTTTCGTAGCCTCTTATCCCTTATACCTATAGGGCTTATGGTTACGAGACCGCACCTAAGTGGAGTTTTCTTCGGGCCGAGTGCAAAGATGTGCCAAGACTTGCCAAGAATGGCCGAGACACTTCAAATGCCCCTGGCACTCTTGGCTCAACCGTGTACCCGGCGCCTTGGTCATACACTCGACTCCTTGGAAGAGACCCTAGGGCGTCCAACCAGGGTATAACATTATATATATAGTTGGAAATCCAAGGTATCTCTCCCGGATAGGCTTTCATGGGCCCCAAATCTCCATGACTCAAAGTTCCAAAAGTAGCAATGTAACCTTATCCCCGAGCCATGTCAAGAGATACCCCTTATATGACGCACTTTAGGTCTTACGTTTGCCTCTTGCGAAGTATCATTCGCGAACTAGGTGTACGCCATAAAGGTTCGTCCCATTCACTCACTCATTCATTTTTGTCAATTCGTTCAATCATTCAAAAATCAAAAATCTTTGCGAAATTATTGTAGTTTTGTGATTCAAATCAAAAATATTTTATTGTCTATAAAAGAAATATTCTAGAGAAATATATAAATTGAATTTTCTGGGTTTTTTTTTTTGTTTGTAATTTTGAAATCTAGAAATTTTTGTAATTTTGAAGTCTTTATAATCTTGAAATCTTAGTAATATTTGTAATCTTGCGATTGAATCGCTTTTTTGTAATCAAATCAAAAATATTTTTTTTTCTGTAGAAGTAAAATGATCAAGGAAAGTGGTACTTAGCTTTTGTGGTTTGCTGCTGTTGTTGTCTCTTGCGAAGTATATGATTGGATTGCTAAGCTAGCATCCTTGAAATATATAAAGGTCGCACAAAATATAATTATCTCGCAGCAAAAAGAAGTGTGAGAAATGAGATTTGAACCCTTGACCTGCCTCTTGCATATTCTCGCACCATACCAACTGTTCTAACCCTCTCTTGAGAAATTAATTTGCGAGATAATCATCAATTTTCTTCTTTGCGAGATAAGCAAAGTCTGCGCGAAATTTCGCATAACAAAAATAAATGTGCGAGAAGCAAGAATTGATCCTGCAACCTTCTGCTTGCATTCATGCCTCCCGACCAACCGTGCTAGCCTTGCCTCTCGCGAAGTGTTTCGCGAAATAATCATCTACTTTCTTCTTGCGAAATACCCTTGCGAAATTATCAAAGATCGTGCGAAGTAAACATTTGCATGAGAATATAACTTCTGCGAAGTGTTCATGCTGCGAACGTTCGCAAGGTAAACATTTGCGAAGTGCAAAAATTCTTTGCGAATGGGGAGAGATTCGAACCCTAGACTTCGACCTCCTTCTCTTCACCGCTTTGACCATCTAGGCTATTTGCCGCTTTGCAAAGAAACACACAATACTATAACTTTATTCACTTCTTCGCTCTTGGAAGTTCAAAATATGCAAAAGGTGGGATTGAACTCGCAACCCCAAGCTTGTTCTCTTCGCAAACGACCATCTGTGCAAGCCATGATTTCTGAAATAATGAAACAACCTTGCGAAATTATCCATTTTTTCCCCTCTTTGCGAAGCAAAAAATTCTTTGCGAGGAGGGAGATTCGAACCCGAGTCCTCTGGTTTGCATATTTCTTTCTCGACCATCTCGGGTCTCGCTTGTTGTTTGCGAAACAAACACACAATGCTATAACTTTATTCCATTTTTTCCCCTCTTGAAAGTTCAAAAATATTTGAAAATTTTTTGTGTGGCTGCGAATTCGAACCCGTGACCTCTTGCTTATTCGCTCCAACTCAAACCATCTTTGCTAGCTTTTGTTTGCGAAGATACGCATGTAACCACCTCTAATTCTTTTCTCCTCTCTAGGCTGTAGAAAAAATGTGAAAAAATATTACTATGGCGAGATTTGATCTTGCGACATCAAGCTTCTTCGCTCCAACTCAAACCATCTGTGCGAGTTTCTGTTTGTGATAAAAATCACAGCGTTTTGTTCTTATCCTTTTCTTCATTCTTCCTTTATTTCCTTCAACAATTTGCCTTTTTCTTTTTCTCCTGAATATGAAATCTTCCATTAAAAAATTAGCTTTTTTCCTTGAATTTCATCACAACAACCTATTTTTTTTCTCTTCCTCTTTTCATGTCTTTGAACTGTTGACGGTGTTTTCTCCATGAAAGTGTGATTTCTTCCATAAAATTTCCATTTTTGCTCCTGAAACTTTAAGATCTAGAAATAAATATGAACAATAACTAATTTTCATGGAAATTTCTTGATCCAACAAGTTACAGGAAGGACAAAATCCATTACTCTCTCCCTGTTTCTAGCGCCATATGTAGTTGCAGGAAATCCCACACTACACCCTCATAATATTTTGTAGATCTAAATCTTATTAATCATATAAATTTCAAATATAAGTACTAGAAATATAAATTGACACAAGGATTTTTTACATGGTTCGATCAATGTGATCTACATCCATGGTTCTTCACTATGATTATTGAGATTACATTAGTATTTCATTTACAATCTCCATTAATGGATATTTGATAGAGCTCTAGATCTAATTATTTGGGAAGAAGATGATAAAGAAAATAAATTCTCTCTCTAAAAATATCTCTCCCTAAAATAATTTCTCTCTTCCTAAAAATGTATCCTCTCCAAAAATGTGTCTCTCTAAAAATGTCTATCTCTTTCTCTCTCCTACTATCCTCTTTATATAGTGTTTACATAGTGGATGACTGACTCATGTACAACTAATATTTTCCTTAATTTCGGATTTACTCGACATCCTCGCAAGAGTATAAATGTTAAATCTCGCAAACACTCTAGTTTTCGCAATATCTTCGCACTTTCTTCATGTTTACGCTATCGTCATTTGTTATGTCATTTAAAATCACTTTACGACGTTTTGCGACGTTGTTAATGAAGATTCCGCAAGTGTGTTGTTGTTGCGATATTTGGTTCCTACACCTTGGTTGCATGAGATTTTGGGTGTAGCTTCAACTTATCACCGGTGCATTAAATTTCCTCATCCCATCGGGCGTCGGAGTAATAAAAGGGGATTGGATTGATGGACAAAGATGCTATGACATTGATGTGGAGTCTTGCGAGAGGAGAGCTACTCAGAAGAAGAATTGGAAGCAAAAAATCAAAGAAGATCAAAGGAGAGAAAGATTGATGGTGGATGCGATAGAAGTAAGAGAAGAAGAAACATTGCGAAACAAATGTGTAAAGAAGGTTGGTAATTGCGATGACATCGCAAAAGGGGAAGCAGTACTAGGACACTTGAATAACGAAGAAGCAGAAGGCAACAGAAGTAAGAGATGTAAGAAGTGAGTACTTGGTTTAGAAAAAAAAAATTATTATTATTATTATTTTTGAGTAACAAAAACATGTCAAAAATGCAAAGCTTTTGATGATCGAAGAAGGAATACGCGAAATCCTCGCGAATCAGAATACATGACAATCTTGATGAAGAGATATCGCGAGATTACAACAAACAAAGCAAGATTATGCGAAAATTTCGAATAAAGAATAAGAAGAAATAATCGCAAAGAGAATAAGCAGAAATAATCAAAAATTGAGTGATATATACAAATGGGACGAACCTTTATGGCGTACACCCTAGTTCGCGAATAATATTTCATAAGAGGAAAATGTAAGACTTAAAGTGCGTTATATAAGGGGGTATCTCTTGACATGGCTCAGGGAAAAGGTTACACCGCTCCTGGAACCTGAGTCATGGATATTTGGGGCCAATAAAGCCTATCCAGGAGAGATACCTCGGATTTCCAACTATATATATAAGGTTATACCTACAGTTGGACGACCGAAGGTCTCTCCTAAGGAGTCGGGTGTATGGCCAAGGTGCCGAGGTACACGGTTGAGCCAAGAGTGCCTGGGGCATTTGAAGTGTCTCGGCCATTCTTGGCAAGTCTTGGCACATGCTGCACTCGGCCCAAAGAAAACTCCACTTAGGGTGCAGTCTCGTAACCATAAGCCATATAGGTATAAGGGATAAGAGGTCTGCGAAAACAACCGGTTGTTGTTAAGACCGGATGGGAGGAGCTAGACTTGTATGGCCGATGTTCGCCTCCTTGAATGGGCAACTGTGGGAGATGATAAGGGGCACCCTCCATTAGGGAGCCGATAAGTGTCTTAAGACGCAAATGTCATGAGGCTTTATTTTCGCAAGAAAATTTAGGCTTGTCATATTTGTGCAATGATCCTGAAGAGGCAATAATACTAACGCGAGGATAAGACGATATCAATGGGTATTTACATGAAAGTGTACAGACGTCCTGCGATTTCGTCGCAAGACGGCAATGTCATAGGGCTCTATGTTCGCAAGGATATTTAGGCCTGTCATATTGTCGCAAATAAAATATCCTGCAGAGGCAATAATACTAAAGAAATGATAAGACAAGATCAATGGGTCTTTACAGAAAGTGTAACGACGTCTTGCGATTTTATCGCAAGACTAAGCAATGTCATGGGGCTTTATTTTCGCAAGAATATTTAGGCCTGTCATATTGTCGCAACAATGAGGGGTGGCAAAATAAGACCTTTAACTAGGAAGGCAAAATAAGACCACACAAAATAGATAAGGCAAGGTCAATGGGTCACTACATAAAATGTAGGGACGTCCTGTGATCTTGTCGCAATGATAATATCCAGCAGAAACATCTACAAGATTTTGCTAAATTTTTTATCTGAAAACAAATAATAGAGGCAAGTATGGGAATGCATAGGGTAAAAAAAATTTTGTTATTTATTTCCATATGATAGATTTACGCATTCATAACATTGATTAATTCTATTATGAGAAAGAGTTGTTCTTTTAGCATGTGCAGAAAGGAGTAACAAAAGTAGCACTTATATTTGAAGATCCAAGAAATGTACAGTAAGAGATTACAAAAATGAAAGACGAGAATGATAAATATACATATATTATAGGAAGAAAAAGAAGAAAATAGAGCCATTTCTTAATTCATTCTTCATCATCTTCATCAAACTCCTCTTCTTCGCTAGCATCGCTATCAGAAACATCTGAAGTAGGAGAATTTTCAGGAATCTCATCAAGGAGACAAGGATAAGAAGAAAGAGGGATATTGTGGTCTTTGCAGACTGTCCTAATGGTTTGATTTCGAAAGCGGACATCATCATTAGTGAAGTTCGCCACAGTCGTTTGTTATTGCTTCTTCAACTTAGAGTACTTGTCATTGCGAAGAGAGACATCCTTTGCGAGTTGTTCTTTCTCGGATTCAAGTTCTTCAATTCTCTCTTGAAATCTTTTCCCAGCTTCTGCGAATATATGACAATGAATCAGTAATTTAATGATAATTTCACAAGAGGAAAGCTCCAAAATAAAGAAGAACAGTTAACAACCTTCTCTGTCAGAGATCATATCTTTAACCAAGGCAGTATGCTCAGCATGAAGGCTAACGTTAACACCTAAGTCATTTCTGGCATTATCTAAAACTTTCACAGCCCAGGCGAATTCATCGTCACTATTTATGAGAAGAAGAGAACGAATTTGATTTTCTCTCTCTCTAAGTAAAGCATTTTGGCGAAGAGATTCATCCCGTTCAATTTGGACTTCAAGAAGAATTTTTTGGAATTTTGCTAACGCTTGGGCACCTTGATTAGCAATGCGATCTTTATCGTCTATAAGGCTACTAATTTTCTTCCTTAAAATATTAGTTTTCTCATGGGAATCAAGATATAGACGTTTAAATCGGTTGGCTAAACCTAAACTAGATCTATGCTCAATTTCTAAGAGGTGAAATTTGGTTTGAAGTTCCTTTAATGGAAGAGAGATAATTTTACTATTTGAAGAACTACTTAAAGATTCGTTGAGATGAGCAAGAAGAGAATCATTATCCATAGTCTCGGGAAATGTATGAAGAAGAATGGCTTCGTCAGAAAGATTATAAATGTCTGCGAAAATGATAAGTCAGATAAAGAAAAATAAATGACAGAGTGAAAATAAGAAAAAGAAAAGAAGTTTATACCATAAAGTTGCTGATTAGTACTCTGAAGGGTGGATATTTTAGTCTTCTGAGTGGAAGATTCAGTTTCCAGTTGTTGAACTTTCTCGCGAAGAGTCGCAATTTGAATTTCTAACTCTTCGTTCTTCTTGCGAAGTTGAACATTTTTCTTTTCAAAGTTAATGCGCCTCTTTTCAAGATCTGAGGCGATAGCAAAGGAAGCTCTTCCGATCTGTAAAGAAAGATAGAGAGATTATTAATATATGATATAAAATCGAAATTGTGAAGAAATAAGGAAGTATAGACATACCAAGGCACTAAGTGCATTTAAGAAACTGGGAGTCAATGATCTGGAGATTCACTGAAAAGAATCGTTACCCTCTAGCAAAGAAGCATCACAGATACTTGCGAGAGCTTCGCATGCACCTGAGAGGCGATCATCTCCAATCCCATGCATGGTGTCTGCGAAGATATTGGACAAAAACGCCATAGGAGATTCAATTGGATGATCTTCCTTCGCGGCATAAGTATATACATCATCATTTTCTTCATCAGAATTTTCGCTGGATGGAGGACTTGAGTGAGAAGAAGACTGGACTTTCCATTTTTTAGAAGATGGAGCAGTGGATTTCTCCTTGCGAAGAGGATCTTTACCCTTTCCTTTAGTATTCGCAGCTTTAGAAGCTTCTTCTTCTCCAGCAACTTCAACTTCAACCTATACACACGAATGAAGATAAGAAACAGAGGCAACAATATTGTTAAAAATAACAAAAGAAAATATTTCTTACTTTATCCGTGACTGAGCGAAGTATTGCCAAAGTACTTGGCTTTGGATTCCTTTCATAACTTCTTCTCAATTTAGTGATCTGAAAGTTTCGCAAGATTAGTAGATAGCAAAGGAAATAAAGATTACAAAAGGAGTAGAAGCAAGGAAATATACCTCTTTTGCTTTCCCAGGCCAGTTAAATACCCAGGTTTGATAATTGGCGAGATTTGCAGGGAGAACATGAGAGCCTGCAATGTAGGGTCCATTCAAAAATAGCGGAAAGACGCACCACTTGTCGTCTTTGGAATGGCGAGGAGCATTATTTTTACCAGAGTGCCAATCGATATCATGCATGAGTAGCTTGTCGCTGGGAATGTTCTCTTTTCTCTTCAATCGTACAACCCAGCGAGACTTATCGTTCTTCATATTAGTTACATCGTAATTTTCAAAGAAGCTTTCTGCTGAATATTGTTCAGCGACTATCTCTAAGTTCGCGAATTTAGGATCTCTGACTGTATTAGGATATAAAGACCCCTTACCAGCGCCTCGATTGGCGAACTCAAGCATTAAACGTATACAGTCTCCACTTAATTGATAAACAGCTCGCGAGAATTTTTCATGTGAAAGAATTTCATAGAACAAGGGCAACTCGGGATTGTAGAGAGGAATGGGAAGGCCTGCGAGGATTTGACCTAGCGAGATTATGATTTTTTGATCATCACACTGATGATCAGAAAACAATTTTACAGAGAGAATAGATGAGGATTCTTGATCGGGAATGGTAGATAACGTGAAACCTTTCCCTTGTAAATTCTTTCGAACATCACCCAAAAGAGTTTCATACCTACGACCAGATGGAGCCATTCTTAGAGTATGGGAATGAACAGAAAGTTAAAGATAAAGAGAATGAAGAAAAGAAAGATTTACAGTAGCAGAAGCGTAAATTACGGAAGAAGATTGAAGGAAAGTTGCAGAGAGAAAGTAAAAAAGAAGAAGAAGAAGATGAGAAAAGCTATATATAGAGAAGGATCCTCGATAAGATAAATGCATTTAATGCGAGAGGGGACGTGAACGGTTGAGAAAAAACGGTTGAAAGATACGTGTCGAGAAGAGAGTGGAAAGAGTAACACGCGTAATAAAATTTTGTGTGAAAGTACGAAGTCATATCAAAATAGATAGAGATGAACAGTTGCAGACAGATAAAGATGAACGGTTGCGGCATTTCAAGAATATTAGTTCTCATGACCTTCTCTTCTTTGCAGAGAAGACATGAGAAGAGGCAAGATTTAGGATCAGAATATCGCGACATCAATACCTCGCGAGATCAATAAGCAACAGTATTGCGATGGCGTCGCAGACGAGTAATATAAATGACGCAATGGATGACGATAGCCTAAACATGAGAAAGAAGTGAAGACTTGGCGAGATTTGGGAGCGTCGCGAGATTCTTTCTTTGTACACTTGCGACATTTCGCGGGTTGAGAGAGAGAGAGATCTGTTGAGAGAGAGAGAGAGAGATCTTTTTCGAGGGTTGAGCAAGTCATAGTAATCAAGAAATTAATAAAAAGAAGTTATCATTATTCATCTAAGATGGTTTAGATTGTGTGAATTCTTATGAGGGGTGTAGTGTAGGATTTCCTGCAACTACAGAGCAAGCATGCCTAGCTTGCGAGAGGGAAAGATTGAGGGCAGAAGTGGAAGAACAAGAATTACAAGAGGCAATCGCCAGAACAATCATGATAATCGAGAAAGAAGACGAGAACAAAATCGCAACAACGTTAATATTAATGAAGAATATGAAAGAGTACAAAGGAGAGTTGAAAGGCGACAAAGGAGATAAAATGACGGGTATAACGGCGTGCGAATCCATGGAAGAAATGAGGGAGAAGATCGCAGAGAAAGGCGAGAAGAAAACGATGAACAAGAAAATCAAAACGGAAATGAACGCAGAAGAAGAGAGGCGGAGTTAAAAAGACCAATGGATCCCAATTCTGGCGTGAATGAACAAATTTTGAGAGAGTTAGCGGAAATGAGAGGAATGTTAAATAATAGAAAAGAAGGAGGTAAGAGACAATTGGATGAATCCATAGAAGAAGCTACGAAAACTCCATTCACACAAGAAGTACAATCAGGAGGAATACCCCCAAAGTGCAATTTACCTACGTTAACCAGCATTTCGATGGAACAACTTGTGCAGTACAACACATCAAAGCTTACATGAGGTGTATGTTATAATGGGAGAGACATGAGGCGATATTATGCAAATATTTTGCATCAAGCTTAATAGGGGAAGCCTTGAAGTGGTTTGAAGGTTTGCCAAGAAATACCATAGCATCTTTCAACCATTTACGGGCTATATTCCTAGGGGCATACATAAGTAATAACTCCTCGCGACCTGGCATTGAAGATGTATTTGGGTTAAAACAAAGAGTTAGCGAAAGTTTGAAACATCTAACCGTGAGATGGAAGACAATATGTAGTGATATGGCTGGTCGTGTGGATGAAAGATATCTCATTCTATCATCCATTAATGCTATGTTCGCAACCAATCTGTTATATATCCAAATTTTCAGAATCAAGAATACAAGCACAATGACTGAGTTGCGAGAACTTCAGGAGGAGTACATTGCTCTAGAGGAAAAGCAAAATGAGATGGAATCATACCCTGTTGCGAACACAAGTTCGAAAGCTGCGAATGCAAGCTTGTTACCAAATTAAGAGGAATACCTACGAAATGCAATTTACTTGCGTTAACCAGCATTTTTGATGGAACAACTTGTGCACTACAACACATTAAAGCTTACATGAGATGTATGTTACAATGGGAGAGCCATGACGCGATATTGTGCAAATATTTTGCATCAAGCCTAATAGGGGAAGCCTTGAAATGGTTTGAAGGTTTGCCAAGAAATACCATAGCATCTTTCAACCATTTGCAGTCTATATTCTTAGGGGCATACATAATTAATAGCTTCTCGCGACCTGGTATTGAAGATGTATTTGCGTTAAAACAAAGGGTTGGCGAAAGCTTGAAACATCTAACCATGAGATGGAAGACAATGTGCAGTGAAATGGCTGGTCGAGTGGATGAGAGATATCTCATTTTATCATTCGTTAATGCTATGTTCGCAACCAATCTATTATACATTCAAATCTTTAGGATGAAGAACACAATCACGATGACGGAGTTGCGAGAACTCCAAGAGTAATATATTGCTTTGGAGGAAAAAAAAAGATGGAATCATACCCAGTTGCGAACACAAGTTCAAAAGCTGTGAATGCAAGCTTATTACCAAAGTTGATAAATACAGTGGCGAGCACCTCGCAGGGGCAACAAGAGAGGATGACAGGTGATGGTCAGCAGAAGTTGGTAGCCATGGGGAGTCATGATCAAGAAGAATTTGAGAGAGAGAGAGAAACTTCTATAACCGCGGTGGTAACAACAAAATTCAAAGACTTGATCAACCACAAGAAGCTTATGGAAGTCAGAGGCAAAATTATCATAGAGGGAAGCGAAGTCATAGGGTAATATGGGAAGAAATCAAGATGCCACCACTAAATGCTAGTGTGGAGAAAATATGGGAAGCTATAATCTTGATGGAAAACATACCAGCGCCATGGAACATGGGAAGCGAACCGCCTCCAAGTGACAGAAGTCATGAGTTTTGTTCTTATCACCACTTTCATGGACACTCAACAAATGATTGCAGAAATATAAAAAGAATCATCCTCCGAATGATAGACCAAGGGAAACTGAGTCATTTTCTAAAAAATCAGCCTCAGACTCAGCCATTACCACCACCGTCGGAAGTTCGCAGAGTAAATTCAACAAAAGGAGGAGAAACATTTGTAATAGAAGTTAGAACGAAAGCCAAGAATCTGTTTTGTAATTCTATTGTACATTCATACAAGACAATTGAATATTTTTACGATAACATTCTCAGTAGAGTTTTCGCAAGGGATGTTGATAATAGAGAAATAATGAACATTGCGAAGACATCGCCACTGAAGGAATGGCAAAAGCAGATTATTTCTTTTACTGCAGAAGAAGTACCTGCGAATGGAGAAATGCATGACAACCCATTTGTGGTGAGATTGGAGATCAACCCAAAACCTAATGATGATGAAGATGATGAAGCCGAGATTTCATGGGCTATTAATAGAATTTTGATCGATACAGGAAGTTCTGTAAATATTCTTTTTTATCATACTTACAAAACTATGGGAGGAAAAGATGAAGATCTGATACCTTCAACTTACAAAATTTATGGTTTCAATGGTACTGCCAACAAACCTAAGGGAGAAGCTCATATGCGAATTCCGCTGAAAGGATTATCAACCGAAATTTTATTCTGCATAGTCGATGTGGAATCACCTTATAATGCATTGATTGGGCGACCCTGGTTACACGAGATTTTGGGAGTAGCGTCAACCTTCCACCAGTGCATCAAGTTTCCTCACCCTAGTGGTGTTGGGATTATAAAAGGAGTTGGATTGAAGGAAAGAAATGCTATGAAGTTGATGTGGAATCCTGCGAGGAAAGAGCTGCACAGAAAAAGAACTGGAAACAAAATATCAAAGAAGAACAAAGAAGGGAAAGACTGATGGTAGAAGCCATAGAACAGAGAGAATAAAATACATTAATACACCAATGCTTGCTGAAAGTAAGAAATGGCGATGATCTCGCAAAAGGAAAGGCAATATCAGAAAACATGAACGATGCAGAAGCAGAGAGCAGCAGAAACAAAAAACATAAGGAGTGAGTGATTGATTTTAATCTTGCAAAAAAATAAAAAAATAAAAATAAAAATAAATAATAATAATAATTTTACTTTGAGTAACAAAGATATGTCGAGACTACAAATATTACAGATGATCGAAGAAGGAATACGCGAAATTCTCGCGAAACAAAATATATGAAAATCTTGTTAAAGAATTACTGCGAGATTACAATAAACAAAGCAACATTATGCGATAATTTCGCAAAGATAATGAGAAGAAATAATCAAAGAACAATGACATAAGAATGGGACGAACCTTTATGGCGTACACCTTAGTTCGCGAATGATACTTCGCAAGAGGCAAATATAAGACTTAAAGTACGTCATATAAGGGGGTATCTGATTGCATGGCTCAGGGATAAGGTTATACCGCTGCTGGAACCTGAGTCATGGAGAGTGGGGTCCATCTCAATGAGATACCTATCCAGGAGAGGTACCTTGGATTTCCAACTATATATATAAGGTTATACCCTGGTTGGACGACCGAGGACCTCTTCTAAGGAGTCAGCACATGATCAAGGCGTCGAGGTACACGGTTGAGCCAAGAGTTCCTGGGGCATTTGAAGTGTCTCGGCATTCTTGGCAAGTCTTGGCGTATGCTTCACTCGGCCCGAAGAAAACTCCACTTAGGGTGCAGCCTTGTAACCATAATCCCTATAGTCATAAGGGATAAAAGGCTGCGAAAACAACTGGTTGTTGTTAAGACCGGATGAGAGGAGCTAGCCTTGTATGGCCTATGTACGCCTCCTTGAAGGGGCAACCAGGGAGATGATAAGGGCGGCACCCTCCATTAGGGAGCCGATAAGTGTCTTAAGACGCAAATGTCATGAGGCTTTATTTTCGCAAGAAAATTTAGGCTTTTCATATTTGTGCAATGATCCTGAAGAGGAAATAATATAAAACACGAGGATAAGATGATATCAATGGGTGTTTACATGAAAGTGTAAAGACGTCCTGCGATTTCATCGCAAGACAGCAATGTTACGGGGCTTTAAGTTCCCAAAAATTTCTAGGCATGTCATATTGTCGCAACAAAAACATCCTGCAAAGGCAACAATACTAAAGAAATGATAAGACAAGGTCAATGAGTCTTTACATGAAAATGTAAAGACGTCCTGCGACTTTGTCGCAATGACGAGGGGTGGCAAAATAAGACCTTTAACTAGGAAGGCATAATAAGACCACAAAAAAAAATAAGCGAATAAGCTTGCGAGAATGATTATATGTAAACAAATAAGTTTGCGAATATATACATGGAAATGAGTCTGAGACAGCGAAAATAACAAAGAGGTATTAAAATACATCATTGCGAATTTTTAATTCGGCAGCTATAGCTGCGAGAATGAAGTATGTTACCATTTCACAGATGACCCGCTTAATCCCTCATTTGAATACAAATAACAGAGGCAAGTATGGGAGTGAACAGAATAAGAACATGATATTTGTCTTCACATGATGGATTTACACTTCATAATAGGAAAAAGGTTGACAATGTATTGATTTCGCAAAACAAAAAGAAGATCCAAAAAATTCAGAAGGAAGATCCAAAAAATTCGCAGAACAAAATTACAAGAGTAGAGGATTAAAGGAAGGATTGTACAAATATTACAAAAAGAGAAAGAAAAAAAGAGTTATTTCTTATTTGACTCTACTTCTTCATTTTCTTCATCGTCATCAGATTCTTCTACTCCTTCATCTTCATCTGATTCTTCTTCCTCGCTAGCTTCGCTGTCAGAGATATCCAGAGAAGGCGTATTCTCAGGAACTTCTTCAAGAAGACAAGGATATAAATAATGGGGAATGTTGTTGTCATCACAGACTGTTTTAATAGTCTGATTACGAAAGAGAACAACATCATTCTTGAAATTCGCTACAGTAATTTGCAGCTGCTCCTTTAACTTGGAATACTTCTCATTTAGAAGAGAATAATCCTTGGCGAGTTGTTCTTTCTCAGATTCAAGTTCTTCAATTCTTCTGCGAAATCTCTTCTCAGCTTCTTCGAACACGTGCTAACAAATTAGTGACTCAATAATTATTTCATGAAGAATAAACAATTAGATAAAGAAGAATGATGAACAACACTCTGTCAGAAATCATATCTCTAATCAAAGCCGTATGATCATCTTGAAGACTAACATTAACACCTAAATTACTTCTAGCATCATCTAGAACTTTCGCAGCCCAAGCGAATTCATCATCATTGTTTATGACAAGAAGGGAACGAACTTGATTCTCTCTCTCGCTAAGTACATCATTTTGGCGAAGGAATTTATCCCATTCAATTTGGACTTCAAGAAGAGTTTTTTGAAATTTCGCTAACGCTTGGGCACCTTGATTAGCAATGCGATCTTTGTCATCTATAAGAGTGCTAATTTTCTTCCTTAAAATACTAATTTTCTTTTGGGAATTAAGATATAGACGTTTAAATCGGTTGGCTAAGCCTAAACTAGATCTATGATCAATTTCTAAGAGGCGAAATTTGGTTTGAAGTTCGTTTAGAGGAAGAGATCTAATTTTGTTATTTGAAGAATTATTTAAAGAGTCATTGAGGTAAGTGAGAAGAGCATCATTGTCCATAGGCCCAGGAAATGAATGGAGAAGAATGGCTTCATCAGAAAGGTTATAAATGTCTGCGAAAATAGTGAGCCAAATAAGGAAAAATAATTAGAAAACAAAACAAAGGATAAGGAGGTAATCGCATACCATAAAGTTTTTGATTGGTGCTTTGAAGACTAGATATCTTATCCTTCTGAGAAGAGGATTCAACTTCCAGCTGTTTGGTTTTTTCGCGAAGAAATGCAGCTTCACTTTCAAATTCCTTATCCTTCATGCGAAGAGTCACAGCTTCAGTTTCCAATTCTTCATTTTTCTTGCGAAGTTGAAGATTCTTCTTTTCAAGAGTATCGCGTCTTTTCTCAAGATCTGAGGCAACATCGAAAGAATCTCTTCCAGACTATAAAGGAAAATAAAGAAATTATCAAGATATGATTTCAAACCAAGATTAAGAAGAAATAAAGAAGTACAGACATACCAAGGTACTAAGTGCATTCAAGAAGCTTGGAGTCACTGATCTGGAAACCCCTTGAAAAGAATCATTACCTTCTAGTAAGGAAGCATCACAGAAACTTGCGAGAGCTTCGCATGTACTAAAGAGACGATCATCTCCAAGCCCCTGCATGGAGTCAGAGAAGATACTAGACAATAGCGCCATAGGAGATTCAATTGGATGATTCTCCTTCGCAAGAGAGGTGTCAGCATCGTCATTTTCTTCATCAGAACTCTCGCTGGATTGGGGACTTGAGCGAGAAGAAGAGTGGATCTTTCGTTTTTTAGAAGGTGGAACAACAGATTTCCCCTTGCGAAGAAGACCTTTACCCTTTCCTTTGGCCTTCGCAGCTTCAGAAGTTTCTTATTCTCCGGCAACTTCAAGACCAACCTACACACACTAATGAAGATAAGAAACAGAGGCAACAATATTGTTAAAAATATCAAAATAAAATATTTCTTACTTCATCCGTGATTGAATGGAGTATCGCCAAGGTACTCGCTTTAGGATTCCTTTCGTAACTTCTTCTCGCCTTGACGATCTGAAAATCTCGCAAGATTAATAGATATAAAAGGAAATGAAGATCACAAGCTAAATGAAATTTAAAAAACTTACCTCTTTTGCTTTATCGGGCCAATTGAATACCCAAGGCTGATAGTTGGAGAGATTCGCAGGGAGTACATTTGAACCTGAAATATAAGGTCCATTCAAAAATAGCGGAAAGACGCACCATTTGTCGTCTTTGGAATGACGAGGGACATTGTTTTTTCCAGAGTGCCAATCGATGTCCTGCATAAGTATTTTGTCGTTGGTAATATTTTCTTTCCTTTTCAAACGTGCACCCAGCGAGTTCTATCATTTTTCATGTTTATCACCTTATAATTTTCAAAGAAATTCTCTACTGAATACTTTTCAGCGAATATCTCTAAGTCTGCGAATTTAGGATCTTTGACTTTATTGGGGTAAAGAGATCCCTTGCCAGCACCCCGGTTGGCGAACTCAAGTATTAAGCGAATACAATCTCCACTTAACTGATAGATAGCTCGCGAGAATTTCTCATGAGCAAGAATTTCATAAAATAAGGGAAGTTCAGGGTTGTAGAGAGGAATGGGGAGACCATGAGAATCCACCCAAATGAGATTATGATTCTTTGATCATCACAATGATGATCAGTAAACAGTTTGGCGGAAAGGATAGATGAAGACTCCTGATTGGGAATAGTGGATAATGTGAAACCTCTCTCCTGCAAATTCTTTTGAGCCTCTTGTAGGATCAGAATATCGCGACAATAATACTTCGCGAGAATAATAAACGACTACATTGCGAAGGCGTCGCAGGGAAATAATTTCAATGACGCATCAGATGACGACAGCCAGGACATGAGAAAAGTGTGAAGACTTGGCGAGATTTAGGAGTGTCGCGAAGGCAAACACTTACATACTTTGACGCTTCATGAGTTATTCCTAAAATAAAGGACAACTTAGTCTGTCATCCACTATGTAATACCCTATATATAAAGGGTCGAGTAAGTCAATCTTCTAGGGGTTCCTTTTGAATGGTTAAGCAAGACATTAGGAGAGAGAAATTTGAGAGTAATTGTAATTCCTTTAACTTTGTTCTAATTGTCTTTGTAAACATTTCAAGAAAATATTCAATCAAATTCATAGTTAATCATTTTTCAGTGAGTTAATGATGAGTTAATTGTGATGAATTTAGTGAGGGGTGTAGTGTAGGAAATCCTGCAACTACATATGCGCTAGAAACAGGGACTGGTGTGAAGATCAACATTGTGATTTGGAAAAATTCAGAGTACAAAGGAAAGAATTTCGTACAATTTACAGCAAATTATTGAAATTAAGAAATGGCTAGAAGAAGAAATGCATCAGAACAACCAACAACTGTAAGAAGAAGCAATAGATTGGCTGGAGAAAGGAGAAATGAGGTAGGTGAACCCTCAAGAATAAACACAAGAGATAGAGAAGAAAATCAAGTTCAACCACCAAATCAATCAACACCAAACAGAGTAATAGATTATGATAGGGTGAGTGTGCATACATGGAGATCAGATTCTATGGAGGAAAGAGAGGAAGAGCAACAACAGATAAATAATGGACGAGGAGAAAGAAATCGAGAAGAGATGGGAGAAACAATTCGTGGAAATGAAGAAATTGCAGCATTAGAAACATTGAGACAAACAATGTATGAAGAAAGGCGGTTAGAAGCAGAGGAACGCGCAAATTTAATAAGGCAAAATCATGAGTTGAGAATGGAAAATATGAGGCTGCAAAATAGAAGATCGAGAAGTAGTAACAGATCAAGATCAGGATCAGTTAGAGAAGATAGGAGGAGAACGTTATCTGTAGAAACTATTAATGAAGAAAATTTGGAAAGAGAACCAAATCTTGGTGAAGAATGTCATGAGAGAAGAGAAGTAGAAGGAGATCGTTATATTCCACGACCTGAGACCGTACAAAATGGCCAAAATAATGGAAATCAAGGAGATAGGCAACCTCAAGAGCAGAATAATCCAACTGATGAAGAAAATCAGATAGAAGGAAGAAGAATATTGCATGGGAAAGAAGCACGAAGGAAACAAAAGGAGATCGAAGATGACATTGAAAAACACTATGTTGAGCAAGCACGCTTAGCTTGCGAAAGGGAAAGATTGATAGCAGAAATAGAAGAACGTGAATTTGAAGAGGCAATTCGGCAGAATAATCATGACAACCGAGAAAGAAGGCGCGAGCAAAATCGCAACAATGGAAATATCAATGAAGAATATGAAAGAGTGCAAAGGAGAATTGATAGACAACCAAGAAGAGAAATTGATAGATATAATGGTGTACAAATTCGTGAAAGAGATGAAGGAGAAAGCCGCAGAGAAAGAAGAGAAGAAAGTGATGAGCCAGAAAATATAAGTAGACATGATCGCAGAAGAAGAGAGGCGGAATTAAAAAGACCAATAAGTTCGAATTGAGGCAAATGAACAAATCTTGAGAGAATTGCGAGAGATGAGAGGAATATTGAACAAACAGAAGAAAAGGAGGAAGAAGACAGTTAGATGAAGCCATCGCAGAAGCTGCGAAGAATCCCTTTACATTAGAGGTGCAGTTAGGAGGAATACCCCCAAAATGTAACTTACCAGCATTAACCAGCATTTTTGATGGGACAACTTGTGCAATACAACACATCAAGGCATATGTAAGATGTATGTTACAATGGGAGAATCATGATGCCATATTGTGCAAATACTTTGCATCAAGTTTGACTGGAGAAGCGTTGAAATGGTTTGAGGGTTTACCAAGAAACACTATCACGTCATTTAACCATTTGCAAGCTATATTTTTAGGGGCGTATATAAGTAACAATTCCTCGGGACCAGGTATTGAAGATGTATTCGGTTGAAACAAAGAGTTGGTGAAAGTTTGAGACATCTAACTGTCAGATGGAAGACAATGTGCAGCGGAATGGCCGGAAGGGTAGATGAAAGATACCTCATCCTGTCATTCATAAATGCTATGTTCGCAACCAATTTATTGTATGTTCAGGTTTTTAGAGTCAAGAATACGATTACAATGACTGAACTACGAGAACTCCAGGAGGAATATATTGCTCTAGAAGAAAGGCAGAACGAGATGGAATCTTACCCAGTTGCGAACACAAGTTCTAGTGTCGCGAATGAAAGTTTATTACCTCAACTTATACACACAGTGGCGAGCACATCGCAAGGGCAACAAGAAAGAAAGGCAGTTGATATAGAACCAAAGTTAGTAGCCATGGGAAGTCGAGATCAGGAGGAGTTTGAGAAAGAAAGGAATTACTATAGTCGTGGTGGGAATAATAAGATCCAAAGGCTCGATCATCCGCAGGAAACTTACGGAGGTCGAAGGAAGAATTATAATCATGGAGGGCAGCGAGGTCACGAGTAGTGTGGGAAGAAATTAAAATGCCACCATTAAACGCCAGTGTGGAAAAGATATGGGAAGCAATACTCTTGATAGAGAACATACCTGCACCATGGAACATGGGAAGTGAACCACCACCTGGAGATAGAAGTCACGAGAAACAAATGACTGCAGAAACATAATTATCCTGAGAATGATTGACCAAGGGAAGCTGAATCACTTTTTAAAAGATGAAGAGAAAGTTCAACATTTACCACCACCACCAGCAAAAGGAAAAGAAACATTTGTTATAGAAGTTGGGGTAAAGGCTAAAAATTTGTTTTGCAATTCCATTGTACACTCATACCGCACAATTGAAGATTTTCGACAATCTACTTAGTAGGGTTTTGCGAGGGATGTTGATGATAAAGAAGTGATGAATGTTGCGAAGACATCGCAGATTAAAAGAGTGGCAATTGCAGATTATTTCTTTCTCGGCAGAAAAAGTACCCAAAGGAAGAGAAATACATGATAGCCCATTGGTTGTAAAGCCGGGAAATTAATCCAGAAAACCTATTGATGGCGAAGATGATGAAGCGGAAAACTGTTGGGCAATCAATAGAATATTGATTGATACTGGCAGTTCAGTCAACATTATTTTCTACCATACTTACAAAACTATGGGAGGAAAAGATGAAGATTTGATCCCTTCAACATACAAAATATATGGTTTCAATGGTACAACAAACAAACCCAAAGGAGAAGTGCACATGAGAATACCCTTGCAGGGGTTATCAACTGATATTTTGTTCTGTGTGGTTGATGTGGAGTCCCCCTATAATGCATTGATTGGAAGGCCATGGTTGCATGAAATTCTGGGTGTAGCATCGACATACCATCAGTGTATAAAGTTTCCGCATCCTAGCGGTGTTGGAATTATAAAAGGAGACTGGATGGAGGGGCAAAAATGTTATGAGGTTGATGTAGAGAGCTGCGAAGAGAGAACGGCAAAAAAGGAAAGGTTGGAGGAAGAATATAAAGGATGAGCAAAGAAAAGAAAGGCTGATGGTGGATACCATAGAAACAAAGGAAGAAAAGACGTTGCGAAATGAATGCATGAAAGCAATTGAATATTATGATGGAAAGGAGACATTGAAAGGTTTGACTGACGCAGAGGCAGAAGGAAGTAGGAGTAAAAGGTGTAAAAAGTGAATAGTTGCGAGAAATGACAACAATTTAGTGACGAAAGCATGATAAGGATAAGAAGCAGAGATGATGGTTGCAGAAAAGTTGTGCGAGGATCTCGCCATGAAGAATGTATGAAAATCTATTGAATAATTGAAATGAGATTGTGCGATAGCTTCGCAGACAAATTAACAAAAGTCAAAAATTAATGATTGAATGAATTGATAAAATGAATGAGTGAGTGAATGGGACGAACCTTTATGGCGTACACCCTAGTTCGTGAATGATATTTCGCAAGAGGCAAATGTAAGACCTAAAGTACGTCATATAAGGGGGTATCTCTTAACATGGCTCAGAGGAAAGGTTACACCGCTCCTGAAGCCTGGGTCATGGAAGTTTGGGGCCCATGAAAGCCTATCCGGGAGAGGTACCTTGGATTTCCAACTATATATATAAGGTTATACCCTGGTTGGACGCCCGAGGGTCTCTTCCAAGGAGTCAGTGTATGCTCAAGGCGCCGAGGTATACGGTTGAGCCAAGAGTGCCTGGGGCATTTGAAGTGTCTCGGCCATTCTTGGAAAGTCTTGGCATATGCCGCACTCGGCCCGAAGAAAACTCCACCTAGGGTGCAGTCTCGTAACCATAAGCCCTATAGGTATAAAGGATAAGAGGCTGCGAAAACAACTGGTTGTTGTTAAGAACGGATGGGAGGAGCTAGTCTTGTATGGCCGATGTTCGCCTCCTTGAAGGGGCAACCAGGGAGAAGATAAGGGCGGCACCCTCCATTAGGGAGCTGATAAGTGTCAAAAGACGCAAATGTCATGAGCCTTCATTTTTGCAAGAAAATCTAGACTTGTCATATTTTTGCAATGATCCTGAAGAGGCAGAAATACTAACATGAGGGTAAGGCGAGATCAATGGGTTTTTGCATGAAAGTATAAAAACGTCCTGCAATTTCGTCGCAAAAACGCCAATGTCATGGGGTTTTATATTCGCAAGAATATTTAAGCCTATCATATTGTCGCAAATGAAATACCCTGCAGAGGCAAAAATACTTGCGAAATGATAAGACAAGATCAATGGGTCATTGCATTGAAATGTAAAGACGTCCTGCGATTTTGTTGCAACGAGGGGTGGCGAAATAAGACCTTTAACTAGGAAGGCAAAATAAGACCACACAAGAAATGTTAAGGCAAGGTCAATAGATTTCTTCATTTGTGAAGATCTCTTGCGATCTTGTCGCAATGATGAACAGCAACATAAAATGAATTTGCGAAAATGATTATATTTCTTCATATAGAGTGCCTAAATATCTCATTTGAAAATAAATAACAGAGGCAAGTATGGGAATGTATGAGATGAGATTTTGCTATTCATTTTCATATGATAGATTTATGCATAAAGAAAACGAGGAGGTAAAGATTAGTGTATTTCCAATATGGGCAAGTAAAAGAAAAGAGAAGATTGAATTCATATCCAGTATCACAAGAAATTTACAATGAAAAGTCATAGAAGTGAAAGACTACAAGGGCATATATGCAGATATTACAAGCATAGGAAGAATAAAAAGAGATTATTTCTTTGAAGATTCTTCTTCTTTATCAGATTCTTCGATATCATCATTCTCCTCGCTAGACTCTTCTTCATCACTAGCTTCACTATCAGAAACGTCTGGGAAAGGTATATCTTCGGGAATATTCTCAAGAAGACAAGGATACGAAGTAAGAGAAATATTATGATCATTGCAAACTGTCTTAATAGTTTGATTGCGAAATCGAACGGCATCATGGCTAAAGTTTGCCACTCTAGCTTGCAATTGTTTCTTCAACTTGGAATATTTGTCATTGCGAAGAGAAAGACCTCCCGCGATTTGCTCTTTTTCAGATTCAAGTTCTCTAATCCTTATCTGGAATCTTTTCTCGGATTCTACAAACAAGAGAAAATAAGTTAACAACTTAGTAGCAATGTTATAGAGATAAGGAATATTAAAGTCTAATAAACAACCTTCTTTATCAGATATCATATCTTTAATCAAGGCAGTGTGCTCGGCATGAAGGCTAACTTCAACACCTAAATTATTTCAGGCATTATCTAGAACTTTCGCAGCCCAGGCGAATTCATCATCATTGTTTATGACAAGAAGCGAACGAATTTGATCTTCTCGCTCACTAAGTATGGCATTCTGACGAAGAGACTCATCTCGTTCAATTTGTACTTCGAGAAGAGATTTTTGAAATTTTGCCAATGCCTGTGCACCTTTATTAGCAATACGGTCTTTCTCATCTATGAGATTACTAATTTTCCTCCTTAAGGTTTTGGTTTTCTTATGGGAATCAAGATACATTTGTTTAAATCGGTTGGCTAAACCTAAACTAGATCTATGCTCGATCTCTAAGAGGTGGTATTTGGATTGAAGATCATTTAATGGAATAGAATTAATTCTGTTTAACGAACTACTTAAAGACTCATTGAGGTGAGTAAGAAGAACATCATTATCCATAGGTTCAGGAAATGAATGGAGAAGAATGGCTTCTTCAGAGAGATTATATATGTCTGCGAAAACAATAAATTAGGCGAAGAAAAGCAGATGACAAAGCAAAGAAGATTTGAAGAGTAAAACTTTCATACCATAAAGCTGTTGATTTGCACTTTGAAGAGTGGATACTCTATTCTTTTGAGAAGTAAGCTCAGCTTCCAACTGTTGAATTCTTTCATCCTTCTTGCGAGATGTCGAGGCTTCAATTTCTAGTTCTCGGATCTTCTCTTTAAGTTGCAAATTCTTCTTTTCAAGACTGTCGCGTCTTTTCTCAAGGTCTGAGGCAACAACAAAAGAAGCTCTCCCAGACTATAAAAGAAAATGTGGGAATGGTTAAGATAAAGTTTATAATTGAAGTTACAAAGAAATAACGGGGCACGAACATACCAAAGCATTGAGAGCATTTACAAAGCTAGAAGTCACTGTTCGGGAAACCCCGCGAAGAGACTCATTATCCTCTAACAGTGGGGCATCGCAGATTTTAGCGAGAGCTTCACAAGTAGCAGTTAAATGCTCATCTCCCAATCCTTGCATAGAATCAGAGAAGATACTAGACAGTTGCGCCATAGCAGAAGAAACCGAGCGATTCTCTTTCGCAGAAGAAGTACCAACTTCATTTTCATCCTCATCAGAACTCTCATTGGCTTGGGAATTAGAATGAGAAGGAGATTGAAGTTTCCGTTTTTTAGAGGATGGGCCAGAAGATTTATTCTTGCGAGAAAGGATTTTCTTCTTGCCTTTAACATTTGCAGCCGTAGCTTCTTCAACTTCAACCTTCGAACACGAATAAAGATAAGAAACAGAGGCAACAATATTGTTTAAAATAACAAAAGAAAATGTTTCTTACTTCATCCGTGATCGATCGGAGTATCGCCAGAGTACTCCCCTTTGGATTTATTTCATAACTCTTCTTCAGTCTGTCAACCTATAAACTTTGCAAATTCAGTAAATATAAAAATAAGGGAATATCGTAAAAGCAAAGCCTGAAATAAGAAATATACCTCTTTTGCCTTCTCGGGCCATTTAAATTCCCAAGGACGATAGTTTGCGAGATTCGCAGGGAGTACGTGTGAACCCGCGATATAGGGTCCATTCAAAAGTAAGGGAACAACCCACCATTTCTCATCTTTGGAATGGCGAGGAGTACTATTGTTACCTAAATGCCAGTCAATATCTTGCATGAGCAGTTTATCAGCATCAACATTATCTTTTTTCTTCAGTCGAGCACCCCAGCGAGATTTATCATTTCTCATGTTTATTACTGCATAATTTGCAAAGAAGTTTTCTACAGTATACTTTTCAGCGACTATCTCTAAGTTTGCGAATCTAGGGTCCTTGACATTATCAGGATACAAAGATCCTTTACCAGCACCACGATTGGAGAATTCAAGTATTAAACGGATGCAGTCGCCACTCAATTGATAGACAGCTCGCGAGAATTTCTCATGAGCAAGAATTTCATAGAATAATGGCAACTCGGGATTATACAGAGGAACGGGGAGTCCTGCGAGAAGTTGACCTAGCGAGACTATGATACTATGATCATCACATTGATGATCGGAAAACAATTTTGCAGAAAGTATAGATGAAGATCCTTGATCGGGAATAGTTGATAGAGTGAAACCATTGTCCTGTAATTTCTTTTGAACTTCGTTAAAAAGGGGAGTGTATGTACGACCGAGTGAAGCCATTATTAGAGTATGGGAATGAATGAAAAAGTAAGAATCAAGAAAAAAGGAAGGATTCACAGTAGCAGAAGAAGGATTCACAGTAGTAGAAGCGTAAATTACGGAAGAAGATAGTTGAAGAAAAGTTGCAGAGGAAAATAAAAGAGAAAAAGAGAGGGATGAGAGAACTATAAATAGAGGGAAAGATTTTCGAGAAAACAAATGCATTTAATGCGAGATGGGACGTGAATGGTCAAGAATAAACGGTTGAAAGAGACGTGTCAAAAAAGGAGTGGAAGAAGAAACATCTAAAATAAATTCCGTGTAAAAGTACGGGATTAAAACAGATAAGGATGAGTTATTGCGGCAAATAAAGATATTAATTCTCATGACATTCTCTACTTCGCAGAGAAGACATGAGAAGAGGCAAGATGTAGGATCAAAATATCGCGACAGTAATACTTCGCGAGAATAATAAACGACTACACCGCGGCGAAGGCGTCGCAGGAAATAATTTCAATGACGCATCAGATGACGACAGCCAGGACATGAGAAAAGTGTGAAGACTTGGCGAGATTTAGGAGTGTCGCAAGGCAAACACTTACATACTTGCGACGCTTCGCGAGTTATTCCCGAAAATAAAGGACAGCTTAGCTGTCATCCACTATGTAATACCCTATATATAAAGGGTCGAGTAAGTCTGTCGGGGGGTTCCTTTTGAATGGTTAAGCAAGACATTAGGAGAGAGAAATTTGAGAGTAATTGTAATTCCTTTAACTTTGTTCTAATTGTCTTTGTAAACATTTCAAGAAAATATTCAATCAAATTCATAGTTAATCATTTTTCGGTGAGTTAATGGTGAGTTAATTGTGATGAATTTAGTGAGGGGTGTAGTGTAGGAAATCCTGCAACTACACCTCTCCCAAAATAACATCATATTTACGACCGACTTGAGGCATCTTTTGGAGTATGGGAGTGAAGAGAAGGTAAAAAGGAAGAAGATTTACAGTAGCAGGAGTGGAAATTGCGGAGAGATGAAGAAGAGAAATCGCAGAGAAAGAAGAACTAGAAAGAAAGTAAAAAAGGAAGAAGAGAGGAGTAAGGAAAGTATATATATAGAGAAGTTCTCGAAAAGGAAAATGCATTTAATGCGAAGAGTAGACATGAACGGTTGAGAAAAGACGGTTGAAAAAGACGTGTCGAGAAGTGAATGGAAGAAAAAACACGTATAAAAGTACAGAGTTATATCAAAACAGATAAGGATGAACAGTTGCGGCATTTTGAGTAGATTAATTCTCATGACATTCTCTCCTTCGCAGAGAATACGTGAAAATAGGCAAGATGTAGGATCAGAATATCGCAACACCAACACTCTTGCGAAATCAATAAACGACGCATTGCGAAGGTATCGCAGACGAGTAATACAAATGACGCAATGGGTGACGATAGACAGAACATGAGAAAGATGTGAAGACTTAGCGAGATCTAGGAGTGTTGTGAGATTATATATTTGTACACTTGAGATATTTCGCAAGTCATTCCCGAAAATAAAGGACAACTTAGTTGTCATCCACTATGTAATGCCCTATATAAAGAGCCGAACAGGCTTAATAGAGGAGAGATCCTTTTCAAAGTGTAAAGCAAGTAATTAGGAGAGAGAAAGTTAGAGCAATTGTAATTCTTGGCTTATTTTCCTTGTAAATATTTGAGAAATTAATTAATAAAAAACATTACTATTCATCTAAAAATGGTTTGAGTGTATGGATTCTTATGAGGGGTGTAGTGTGGGATTTCCTGCAACTACACCAGCGACGGTAAAAGATGTACAGAAGTTAAACGGACTCTTACCTTCGCTAGGGAGGTTCATTTCGCGATCATCAGACAAATGTAAACATTTTTTCAACATACTCAAAAAGGGGACGAAATATAGATGGACAGATGAATGCGATAAATCTTTACAAGGAATAAAGGAACATCTGGTGGATATATCCATCTTGCAGAAAGCAGAACCAAGAGAAGAATTATTAATCTATCTTGCGACAACTTCGCACACATTAAGTGATGTGTTATTACGAGTAGACGCAGGAGTTGAAAGACAAATCTATTACATCAGCAAAACCTTCAATGCCGCAGAGAAAAATTATTCAAAAATTGAAAAGCTAATTTTGGCATTAGTTTATGCAACATTTAAACTTCGCATATATTTCCAGGCACATACAATAAGGGTAATGACAAAGGTACCAATTGAGTCAATAATGCAAAATTCAAAAAGGTCAGGCAGAGTTGAGAGATGGAATGCTCAAGTAGGACATTTCAAAATCAAATATGAAATACTATCTTCACCTAAAGCACAAGTTGTTGCAGATTTCTTAGCAGAATTTCCTCTAGAAGATGATGAAGTTGTGGAAGAAATGATGGATGTAGAAGAAGAGCATGGAAATCCAAGAGATCTATTAACGGAGCCAAATAGATGGGAAATATTGGTGGATGGATCATCGAATGGGGAAGGTAACGGAGTTGGAATTGTTTTGATTTCACCATAGGGCAACAAAATGGCTTTTTCCTTCAGATTGGAGTTTACATCCACCAATAATGAAACAGAATATGAAGTTGTGATACATGCCCTGAAGTTCGCAATATAAATGAAGTTGGAAAATGTGAGAATCACCAGTGATTCGCAGCTAGTCATTCGTCAAATAAAAGGAGAATATACTACAAATGAACCATCCTTGAAGAAATACAAGAAACTTGTTGAAGAATTGTCAAATGAAAATCCCAAAAATAAAATGGAGACATATATAAAGAAAAGATAATGAGACTCATGAGATGCTTTTGCTTTTATCTCAAGTGTGATGACAGACCCAATCGCTGAGATGCATAAAGATACGGATACACTTCTATCACCATAAGTCAATAAAGAATAAGAGGAAGAGGTAGACGTAATGATAATAGAAGGTGGTGAATAAGTACCCAATGTTGAGGATTAGAGAGTGAAACTTCATGCATATCGATGAAAGGAGAAATACCAAGAAATAGATTGAAGGCACACAAATTAAAGAGCCGTGCGACAAATTACGAACTACAGGATGGGGTATTGTATCGGAGATCCTTTAATGGACCATCACTCAGATGTCTGACACGAAAAGAGGGAGAAAAATTGTTAAAGGCATTACATTGCGGGGATGCTGGCAATCACAGTGGCGGAAGATCTTTGGAATACAGAGCGAAAATGCAAGGTTATTACTGGCCATATATGCATGAAGATGCGAAACAAGTATCAAGACGTTGCGAAGATTGTCAAAGGCACGGAAAGAAAATACATGCACCTGGAGCACCATTAACATCCTCAACAAGTGTATGGCCTTTTGGAAAATGAGGTTTAGATATTGTGGGACCTTTTTTACCAGGATCTGAACAAAGAAGATATCTAATTGTCACTACAGATTATTTCACAAAATGGGCAGAAGTAAAGACAGTGCAACACATTCACGACAAAGACATTTTCATATTCATATTTGAGAATATAATATGAAGATTTGGAATTCCCGCACAATTGGTATCTGATAATGGGAAACAGTTTGAGGGGCAGAACATAGAAATGTTACTCAGTGCGTTTAAGATAAAATGTGGGAAGTCCACCCCTCTATATCCACATGCCAATGGATAGGCAGAAGCAACAAATAAGACAGTTGCAGATATATTGAAGAAGAAATTAGAAGGATATAATAGAGCCTGGTGCGAACAGGTGCATAATGAAGTATGGGCTTATAACACAACCAGGCGAGAAGCTACTGGAATGTAACCTTTCTGTTTAACATATGGAGTTGAAGTTGTGCTACCAACAGAAGTAATTATTCCTACGACAAAGAGAGAGGCTTGGGAGAAAAATCTTAGTGCGGGGATGATTTTAACAAATCTAGATGAATTAGAAGAAAAAAGAGAAAGGGATCTACAACATATGGAAAATTATCAGTGAAGGTTAGCCAGAGAATATAATAAACGTGTGCGAGTTTCAACCAGGTGACTTGGTGCTGCGAGAAATACCAATATATCAGCGAGAAAGTGGTGGAAAACTAGCAAGAAAATGGGATGGACCTTACATCATTAAGGAAATAGTTAGAATAGGGGAATATAGATTTATGGATCTCGAGGGTAAAGACGTGGGTCGTAGACTTGATAGACCATGGAACAGATTATACTTAAAGAGATATTACCAATAAGAGGTTTTGGGAAAGAGTAGACTGAGAAATGATGTATGATTGAAACAAAATGAATCTATATGCAAATCTTATGGAAGAATAATTATGAGATTATATCAAAGAAAGAACGCGCGAAACGTTCGCACAGATAATGAAAAAAGATTAATGACATACTAGAAAGGGGCGAACATACTATGGCGTACACCCTAGTTCGGGAAATCAAAATTTTACAAGAGGCAATGTAAGACCTAAAGTACGTCATAGAAGGGGGTACCTGTTGCATGGCTCATCGAAAAGGTTACACCGCCCCTGGAACCTGAGTCATAGAGATTTTGGGTCAATAAAGCCCATCCAGGAGAGGTACCTTGGATTTTCAACCTAAGCTTATGACTTAGGTTGGACGACTGAGGGTCTCTTCTAAGGAGTACAACATCTGATCAAGGCGCTGAGGTATACGGTTGAGCCAAGAGTGCCTGGGACGTTTGAAGCGGCTCAGCCATTCTTGGCAAGTCTTGACTTATGCTGCACTCGGCCCGAAGAAAACCCCACTTAGGGTGCAGTATCGTAACCATAAGCCCTATAGGCAAAAGGGATAAGAGGCTGCGCGAAAACAAGCTAGTTATTGTTAAGACCGGATGGGAGGAGCCAACCTTGTATGGTAGAGGTACGCCTCCTTGGAGGGGCAACCAGGGGGAAAATAAGGGTGGCACCATCCATTAAGGAGATAATAAGTGTCTTAAGACGCAAATGTCATGAGGCTTTATTTTCGCAAGAAAATTTAGACTCGTCATATTTGTGCGACAATCCTGAAGAGGCAATAATATAAAAGAGAAAGATAAGACGAGATCAATGGGTCAGTACATGAAAGTGTAAGGACGTCCTGCGATCTCGTCGCAAGGCGACAATGTCATGGGGCTTTATTTTCGCAAGAATATTTAGGCTTGTCATATTGTCGCAACAAAAATTATAAAATAAAAAAGTTAAGGCAAGATCAAGGGGTTTTTGCACGCAAGTGCAAAGACGTCCTGTGATTTTGTCGCAATGACAAGAGGTGGCGAAATAAGACCTTTAACTAGGAAGGAAAATAAGACCACATGATGCAACAATTTTTTTTATAAGAATTAACTACTACTTATGCAGATCATTCATCACAAGAAAGATAATGAGAGGCAGTATGGGAATTATTAAACAACAAACATTATCTTTCTCGCTAGTAAGCACAATAATTAAAGCGTAAACACATTTCAAAGTTGACTGAAGTACACCATTTGCAAGAAGTTATAAAGATGAAGTAATCCAAGAAGTAAAATTACATAAGAAGATGGAGCAACCCAAAGAAGTAAAATTACATAAAAAATTCAAGCCTCAAGACTAATTTTTCCAAGAGAAGATGTAATATTTTCATCAATTTTTTCGCCAGAAGGAGATAATGGACGTTCTTCACCAATTTTATCGCTTTCGCCAGCTTTCTCACTTTCGCCAATCCTCCCTTCATTCTGGTTTACTATAGTTTCTTCTTCATTTGGGTTATCATCAACATTTGCATCATTAGGAGGAATTTTTTCTTCATTTGTGAAATCTTCGCCACTATCATAATCATAATTACTATCAGGAGGACAAGGAACTTCATCGTCATCTACTTCCAAAGGTTCGACAGATATAAGATGAAGAGACTTGGACAATAAGATATCATTCACAAGAACTTCAGCCCTGAGATGAACTTGGCGAAGGAGCGCTTTCTGATGATTCCTACTTTGTATATCTTTGGAATAAGCAAGATAATAAAATCTTCTTTCTGCCCGATCACGAGAACGAGCAAGGGTATAGGCAAGTAATGCATTCTCTTTGCGAATCTTGGCATAACCAGATTCCAAAACAGAAATGGAGAAACGAAGATTTTTCTCGGATTCTGCGAACATAAAGAATACAAAAAATTATTCAGGCGAAGAATTCGCAAGGAAGACATCATAAAAAGACTTAACAAAGAAAAAATGGTTGAGGCAGTCAAATTTTATGACTACCTTCCTTTTGCGAGATAAGATATTGGGTTAAAGCCAAACAACTATTCTCCAAGTGGTCCATTGCATCGTCAAACTTATCTCCAACTAAACCTTTGAGGCGAGATCGAAGATTCTTTTCGTTAGAAATGAGTAAGGTGTTTTCCTTCGCAAGAGAAGTGTAGGATTCTTCTAACTTAGAGCATTGGTCTTTGAGTTAACTTGCCTTTATACTTAAAGTTATTCTACCTTGAATAAGTTTGTCTCTCTCAGCGGCAGATGATTCTTTTACTTCTTTGAGTTTATTTCTCAATGAGCAGAGAGATCGTTCTTGATCATTACATACTTTTTGGCAAATGTTAAGTTCTTGCGAAGAAATCGCCACCTTATTTAAAAGAATTCGCTTTTCTTGAGATAGGGTTTTATTCTCATCTGATAAAGTTTCCAACTCCAAATTAGCTTTAGTCAAAGAATAAGAGAGGCGAGATAATTCACTACATAATAAGTTTTGCTTCTGGATTAATTGAGCGTTCTCCTTGGTAAGATTATCTATTTGATCAACAGAGTATGTATGAAGGTTATCTAATTGGTTATATTGATTCATCCAAGCATCTCTATCCACACGGGCTTCTTCGGCGATGGATTCAAACTGATATATCTCCATTACTCGTTTCTGGTTTAAAGCTTAAAAGGCGAACAAGTGATTAAAAAAAAAAAGTTCAAAGCTTAGAGTTGTACCTTTTAATTCTTCATTCTTCTTGCGAAGATTGTCATGATATAGTGAGACATTCTGAAGCTTTTGATTTTCAAGATGAAGAGTGTCACATTTCAAGGTCATGTCTTGGAGATTATTCTTTAAAGTTTCAACTTCCTTCTCTAAGGATGTTTGCGAAATCATCCTGTCAGAACCAAAATATTTACTCAAAATTTCGCAGACACCAGATTTGATAGGATCAGTGGAAGATTTATTGACATCATCCAGAACATCTGATAAAACCTTGAAAGCAATATCCATTCCTTCCAAAGTTTCTTTAGTAAAAGGGGAAGATTCGGATGAAGAGGCGGTGATGACAGAAGGTTGGGGAAGTGAATCATCCTTTGCTATAGATGTATCATTCGAAGATGAAATTTGAGGAAGATTAATGACTAGGGTTGAGGTAGTGTCAAGATGAGAGGTATCGACAGCAGAAGAAGAGAAGGGTTCATTCCCAGCAAGGTTATTAAAAGGAATTTCAACTGCAGAAAGATCAGTTACAGGGGAGAACTCTGTGGCGATACCTTCATGAACAGGAAGTAAGGATTCAGCTTGCAAAAATATTACATGAGAGGTTGAAGGCTTAAACATAGGAAAGGGGACGGAAGTTTCAACATTTTTAAGATGGCGATATTTTTTGCGGGGTCTATCGACATTTTCATCACCCCGTGAATCACAATGCAAATAAGAAACAGAGGCAACAATATTGTTAATTAAGAGAATAGTGTTTCTTAATACCTTGCTATTTGCAGGCTTTCTTTTGTTTACAACAACTTTTGGCTGCGAACCCTTGGGAGTATTAGGGTTTTGGATCGTAAATTTGGTGCTAGAGATACTTTTGCTGAAACAGAAAACAGTATGGGAATTACATAAAGATGAACAAAATCAAATAAGACAATTTTAGTAGACGAGATCAATTTCAGTGAGATCAATTTCAGCAAAATCAACAAACCTTGATGAATCCATAAGAACAGTAGCAGAAAGATGAATTCGTAAAAATTTGCAGTAGCACGAAGACGATAAAGATTCACAGAGAATATGGAGATGAAGAAGCCGAAGTAAAAGAAAGAAATTGTTCCTATAATAGATCTCTTCTTAAATAGACAAGAAAGTGATGACCGGTTAGCATTGAATGTGCCGATAGATAAGGAAATATATAACACGTGTAAGCGGTTATGCTTAATTCATGGAAGCTTGTCGGTATAAAATTTAAGGAAAGAAATGAGTAGTTGCGACATTTTGAAACAATAGTTCTCATATCATTCTCTCCTTCGCAGAGAAAAAATGAGAAGTGTCAAGATGTAGGATCATAATATCGCAACATTAATACCTTTGCGAGATCCTTGAACAACACACTGCGAAGATATCGCAGATTGGTTATAGAGATGACGCAACAGATGACGACAGCCTAAACACGAGAAAGATATGAAGACCTAGCAAGATTTATGAGCGTTCCGAGATTTAACATTTGTATGCTTGCGATAATGTCGCAAGCCAGATCCGAAAATAAAGGACAACTTAGCTGTCATCCATTATGTAATATCCTATATAAAGAGCCGAGCAGGCCTAAGAGAAAAAGAGATCTTTTTGAGAGTAGAGAGAAATTTTTGAGGAGAGAGAAAGTCTAATATAGTATTTGTATTCTTGATTTCATTTCCTACTTGTAAAATTTCTAATTCAATTAATAAAAGTGTGATTGTTGATCCTAAAGATGTGTTGATTATTATGAATTCTTGTGAGGGATGTATTGTGGGAATTCCTATAACTACAGCATATGGTAAGACGGCACACAAATAGTTTTGGTCGGCAAGTCGTGTTTTTCTCCTCATGGGAAAGAATACGCTTCTTCTGTTTGATGCTCCCTTGCAACTCTCAGAGTCTTGATGGTTATAATGTTAAAGTTGGAGTCCGCGTCAGTCAGCGTGCTGTCAAACTCGACATACTTCAAGTGAACAGTGGTTAGGAGTCTCCAGGTTCCATCTATCAATCGTGATTTCCAGGAGAGGTTGGGGTTTGGGAACGGCTTTCTTGGCCGGGAAACAGTTTGCTTCCCGATACTGATGCGGTTAAGGGCTGCAGATATTTCTGACGCTACACCTTGGAGAAATCTGAGAATCTCACATAAATGTTTCATCATAGGCACGATTTAGTGGACGGAGTCCCAGAGAAATCATGCGGCTCCGACGGAAGGGGTTCTCTGTGAACTCAGGAGGGTTGCTGATTTTCTTTACCTTGATTTTGGAAAAGTCATTACTGATCTTCACATGTGATGAAATTGGATTGTTGATTCTTTTCTACTAGGTATTCAGGAGCAACACGAGCCTATTCATTTATAAAGGCGAGTCCTGCTGAAGTGCTTGCACCGGATGTTAAAAGTATTCTTCGTCATATCCATCTTAGGTTGACGTGACTCTTATGGTAGCCGCTCCGTTAGTGTCTTGAGGAAAATAAGCATGTCTTTCTGAGTTGTAGCCATTTCTGTCTGAGCCTTACGAGAACCTTTTGTTCCATCAAATCAACAGTGGTAAGAGGAGGTTGCTTCCTCTGGATCCTCCAGTCTCTCATCCTGGCGGTGGAGTAGCAGCGACTCAGGCTCTGGTGATCGGCGATGTAACACCTGAAGGAACATTTTACGCGTCGCTGGTATGGGAAGGTGGCATATTAATGCCACTGGAAGGAGCGTTAGTACCAGGGGTGATTTCAGCGCTAGTGTTCTCAGGGTTTGTTGCTGATCCAGACCTGAGTTCTACCATCTCGAAATTGGGATTGAAAAAATAAAAAATAAAAATTGATATTGCAACCGCGAGATTAACCTCCCACTGTGGTTGCCAATTATTTGTGGGTGAAAACTGCTTCTGCCGGTTTTGGTAATTTTGTGTGTGTGGATGAGAAACGAGTTTAAACCCTAAACACTGCACGGGAGTACTTTTGATTCGAGAGATCAATCTATACAATCCTGGCCTAAACCAAGAAATAGTCGTTCCAGGCTTGCTTCGGTCACAAAGTGAAGGAGAAGGGTTGGTCTTAGGGAGGGAAGCGAAGAAAGTGTTGAGACCAGAATCATTGATTCTGAAGATGTAGCTTGTTTTATGACTTGTATCATAAAGTGGAACTGGCTTGTGGAGTGAAAAGCTAGCAGTTCTTGGTGATTTCTGGATACTATGTTGATTCCGACCAAAAAACTTATTGTCTGGTGGAAAATAGGTGAAACCTATTTATACAAGTCGTAATAAAACGTTCCCTAGTCTTGTAGGAAGTGGAAACGATTGAGTGGTGGAAGAGTAACGTGTAATGTCAGGAGTTATGCGTCCATAATGAAGGAGGTGGATCCGTTTACACCATTACTTCTTGCCATTACTAATCTCCCCGCTTTATGACACTTTCTTGTAATGGGCGTATTGCACGCCGCACGCTGGAAACCTCCAGACCAATACCCTGATGAGCATCTCCCAGTTTGTGACATGTTTGATTTCTCGAGTGTTTTCCTGGAAAACATGCAGCACTTTGCTACATGTGGCAAGTTAAAATCAAGAGGCTTACCGTAAGAAAATAGCATGTGATGCTATTAGGCTCGTCTTGGCTGGTCGCCTAAAACTTGCCACAAGTCTGTCAGTTTGGTGGCGAACTTCGATGGCCAAGATCGCATCTCACGAGGAAGGGTAGCCGTTGATTATGGCTACCTTGTGTTGGCGCCTGATAATGGCGTAGTGGCGTTTTGGTGTACGCCAGTGGCAATGTGGCATGGATGGCATGGCTCGTGCATGCCAGTGGCACGGTGGTGCAAGTGCCGCCTGGCGTATCCATGGCCACTAGATTTAGGCGGCTGGTCGCCTAAAACTTGCCACAATCCTGCCAGCTCGATGGCGGAATTGGATGGCTGAGATTGCATCTCATGAGGAAGGGTAGTCGTTGATTATTGCTACCTTCTGTTGGCGCCTAATAATGGTACAGTGGCGCCTTTCAGCGCGCGCCAGCGGCATTACGGTATGTTGCGGCCCGATGTGACATAGTTTTGGGCAACGATTAGTGTATGATCAGAATATCGCAACACCAACACCTTTGCGAAATCCATAAACGATACATTGCGAAGGTGTCGCAGACGAGTAATATAAATGACGCAATGGATGACGACAGCCAGAACACGAGAAAGATGTGAAGACCTAGGAAGATATAGGAGTGTTGCGAGATTATATATTTGTACACTTGCGATATTTTGCAAATCATTCCCGAAAATAAAGGACTGCTTAGCTGTCATCCATTATGTAATACCCTATATAAAGAGCTGAATAGGCATATTGAGGGAGGGAGATCTTTTTTCGAGTGTTGGGCAAGTCATTAAGAGAGAGAAAGTTTGGAGTGATTGTAATTCTTTAGCTCATTTTCCTTTTAACTTGTAAACAGTCAAGAAATTAATCAATAGAAACTATAATTGTTCATCTTAAAATGGTTTGATTGTGTGGATTCTTGTGAGGGGTGTAGTGTAGGATTTCCTGCAACTACATAATGGCGCTAGAAACAGGGACTGATTGAAGATTGAAGATAAAAGATTGTTATTAAGGTCATTCAAATCAAGAAAATGAGGAAACAAAATGTTAAATCAGTTGAAGTAGAGAAGATTAAAATCAAAGAATGTAATAAAAAATTGGAGGGTAGCTTGATTACGAAAACAATGATAAATGAATTCCACGAAAATATTAGAGGGAGAATACATAAACGAAATTTTGAAGGAAAGAAGATTACAACAATGGAGAAGACATCACCTTTGAAAGATTGGGAAAAACAGAAGATTACATTCACAGCAGCAAAGATATCAAGAGAGAATTTAAATCACACATCTCCACTAGTGATTACGATAAGCGCGCGCAAAGAAGAAGGAGAACCAACAAAAGCAGTGGAAGAATGGGCAATAAATAGAACTTTGGTGGATACAGGGAGTTCAGTGAATATAATGTTTTACCATGCTTATAAAGAATTGGGGTACAAAAATGAAGAAATGACTTCCTCAACATATCATATCCATGGTTTCGGAAAATCTATAGCAAAACCTAAAGGGGAGATAAAAATGCGAATTCTGTCTGAAGAAATTGAAACACAAGTGACGTTATGTGTAGTGGAAATGGAATCGCCATACAACATGTTTTTGGGGAGACCATGGGTACATGCAATTAAAGCTGTAGCCTCGATATTTCATCAATGTATCAAATTTCCAATGCCGAATGGGATTGGAGAAATCAGAGGAGATACTGATAAGGGAAGGATATACTATCAAATTGAGGTAAAACATTATGAAGAACAGGTGAAGAGGCGAAAGTATCACAGAAAAATGGCAAAAGCAGCGAAAAAGGAAGAAGAATTTAGAACTTATATGATAAGAGCAGAAGAAGGAAAATGAATACCTAGCGAAATCTCGGAAGAAGAGAATGAGCTTGCGAAGGAAGTGAAAGGACCAACGCCTATGGGAGAACCGAAGGCCAGCTACACCACAACGGAGCCGACAAAGGAAGTGAACGTTGGAACTGAAGAAGAACCCAAGATGTTAAAAATTGGGACTAAGATGGAGGCAGATGAGGAAAGACGGACTGTTGATTTGTTGCGAGATTACAAAGACATTTTCGCATGGGATATGGATGAGATGCCTAGAATAGATCCATCTGTGGCGTGCCATAAACTGGAGATTGACAAAAATGCAAGACCATTCAAACAAAGAATTAGAAAAATTGCAACAACATATCACCCTCAAATAGAAGAAGAATTGCAGAAGATGCTTGCCTTGAGAATCATTAGACAAGCAAAATACCCCGAATGGATAGCAAATATGGTCGTAGTCCCAAAGAAGAAAAAAGGGATAAAAATTTGTATAGATTTTCTTGATCTAAATAAAGCTTGTCCGAAAGATAGCTTTCCTTTGCAGATATTCGCAAATGGTTGAATCAAGTGACGAGAAATGAAAGGATATCATCTCTTGATGGATACAAAGGCTACAATCAAATTCCCTCATTTGAAGAAGACCAAGAGCATCTTGCTTTTTCGCTCCAAGAGGATTATCTTGTTATACAAAAATGCCATTTGGTCTGCGAAATGCTGGAGCAACATACCAAAGGATGGTAGAAAAAGTTTTCGCGAAATGGATATATAAAACACTAGAGGTATATGTGGATGACATGTTAATAAAAATTAAAGAAGCAAAAGAATATATACAGGATTTGAGGGAAATTTTTGAACAAATGAGGCATTTCAACATCAAAGTAAATCCAGAAAAATATACCTTCGGAGTTGCATCAGGAAAATTTTTAGGTTACATTGTATCAAAAAAAGGAATACAAGTTGACCCTGATAAAGTACAAGCAATTCGGGATATTCCAACGCCAGCGACGGTAAAAGATGTGCAGAAGTTAAATGGACTATTAGCGTCGCTAGGAAGATTCATCTCGCGGTCATCCGACAAGTTGTAAATATTTTTTCAACATACTCAAAAAGGGAGCGAAATTTAGATGGACAGATGAATGTGAAAAAGCTTTACAGGGGAATAAAAGAACATCTAATGGATATATCAATTTTACAAAAAATGGAACCAGGGGAGGAATTATTAATCTACCTTGCGACAACCTCGCATGCACTAAGTGCAGTATTATTGCGAATAGACGCATGAGTGGAAAAACCAATCTATTACATCAGCAAAACCTTCAATGCCGCGGAGAGGAATTATTCGAAAATTGAAAAACTAATTTTGGCGTTAGTTTATGCAACATTTAAGATTCGCATATACTTTCAGGAACACACAATTAAGGTAATGACAAGAATACCAATTGAGTCGGTAATGAAAAATTCAAAAAGGTCAGGTAGGGTTGAGAGACGGAATGCTCAAGTAAGTCATTGCAAAATCAAATATGAAATCTTTGTCTTCACCAAAATTACAAGTTGTCATGAGACTTTTAGCGAGAGTTTCCTTTGGAAGAGGATGAAGCAGTGGAAGAAATGATGTATATAGAAGAAGAACATGGAAATCCAAGGGATTTATTAACTGAGCCAAACAGGTGGGAAATATTGGTAGATGGATCATCAAATGGGGAAGGCAACAAAGTTGGGATCATTTTGATTTCGCCAGAAGGAAACAAAATGGATTTTTCTTACAGATTGGAATTTGCATCTACCAACAATGAAACAGAATATGAAGCTATAATACATGCTCTACAATTCGCAATAGAAATGAAGTTGGAAAATGTGAGAATCACCAGTGATTCACAATTAGCTATTCGCCAAATAAAAGAAGAATATACTACAAATGAACCATCTTTGAAAAAGTACAAGAAACTTGTTGAAGAGTTATCGACGAAGATACCAAAAATAAAATGGAGACATATATCGAGAAGAGACAATAGACTCGCAGATGCTTTTGCTTTTATATCAAGTATGATGACAGATGCAGCTGCGAGATGTATAAAAATATAGACACTTCTATCACCATCAAGCAATAAAGAGGAAGAGCAGGAGACAGATGTGATGCTAATAGAAGATGGAACACAAATGCCCTGCAGTGAAGATTGGAGAGTAGAACTTCATGCATATCTGATGAAATGAGAAACACCAAGAAATAGATTAGAGGCACACAAATTAAAAAAGTCGTGCAACAAATTATGAATTAAGAGATGGGGTACTGTACCGAAGATCCCTTTGTAGTTGCAGGAAATCCCACAACACACCCCTTGTGATATCATGATATTATTTTCTAGATCTAAATCTATCTCATAACCAAAATAAAGATTAAAGTGCTAAAATTATAAATGGAGACACAAGATTTTTTACATGGTTCGATCAATGTGATCTACATCCATGGTTCTTCACTAGGATTGTTGTGGTTACATAAGAATTACATTTAAAATCTCCCTTAATGGATATTTATAGAGCTCTAGATCTAGTTTTAGGGAAGAAGATAATAAGGAAAATAATAATCTCTTTCTAAAATATATCTCTCCCAAAAATAATATCTCTCATATAAGGAAAATAATAATCTCTTTCTAAAAATATCTCTCTCCCAATAATATCTCTCTCTCTCTTACCAAAATTCTTCCCCCCTTCTCTCTCTCTCTCTCCTCTTTATATAGGTGTTTACAAAGTGGATGACAGCTCATACATAGTAGTGTACATCTCATATCTCTCAGGCTCTTGCTACCTTCTTGCGAACTCTTCATACATTTTCTCGTATTTCTGTTGGTATCATCTGTTACGTTATTTTTGATGTTAGTCTGCGACGGTTTAGCAATGTTGCTAATGACAATATCGCGAGTACGTTATTGTTGCGATATTCTGATCCTACACCTTTAACGGACCCTCACTTAGATGTTTAACACTAAGAGAATGAGAAGCAGTGTTAAAGATGTTACATAGTGGGGATGCTGGCAATCACAGTGGTGGAAGATCTTTGGCACATAAGGCGAAAATGTAAGGCTATTATTGGCCATATATGCATGAAGATGCGAAACAAGGTGTTGCGAAGATTGTCAAAGGCACGGAAAGAAAATACATGCACTAGGAGCACCATTAACTTCTTCAACAAGTGTATGGCCTTTTGGAAAATGGGGTTTAGACATTGTGGGACCATTTTTACCAGGAACAGGGCAGAGAAGATATCTGATTGTCGCTACAGATTATTTCACAAAATGGGCAGAAGTAAAAGCGGTACAACACATTCGCGATAAAGATATTTTTACCTTCATATTCGAGAACATCATATGCAGATTTGGAATCCCTTACAGTTGGTATCGACAATGGGAAACAGTTTGAGGACAAAATATAGAACTGTTGCTTAATGCATTTCGAGATAAAATATGGGAAATCAACTCCTTTATACCCATGAGCCAATGGACGAGCGAAGCAACAAATAAAACGCTCGCAGATATATTGAAGAAGAAGTTAGAAGGACATAATAGAGCATGGTGTGAACAAGTGCATAATGCAGTATGGGCTTACAATACAACCAGGCGAGAAGCTACGGGAATGTCACCTTTTTGTTTAACATATGGAGTTGAAGTTGTACTTCCAACCGAAATTATTATTCAAACAACAAAGAAAGAAGCTTGGGAGAAAAATCTTAGTCCGGGTAACATTTAATCAAGCTAGATGAATTAGAAGAAAAAAGAGAAAGAGCACTACAACATATGGAGAATTACCAGCGAAGATTAGCCAGGGAATATAACAAACGTGTTAAGACACGCGAATTTCAACCAGGCGATTTGGTATTGAGAGAAACACCAGTATATCAGCGAGAAAGTGGTGGCAAGCTGGCGAAAAAAATTGGATGGACCTTATATCATTAAGGAGATACTCGGAATAGGGGCATATATATTGATGGATCCTGAGGGCAAAGATGTGGGCCACAGATTGGATAGACCGTGGAATAGATTATACTTGAAGACATATTACCCATAGAAGATTGTGGGAAAAGATGAGACTCAAGTAATGTATGGTTGAAGCGAAATGAACTTATATAAAATTTTGCGAAAGAATCATTGTGAAATTGCACAAAATAAAGAAAGAACGTGCGAAGATCTCGCAAATAAAATAACAAGAGATAATAAAAAATCAATGACATATCAGAATGGGGCGAACCTGCTATGGCATACACCCTAGCTCGCGAATCAAAATTTCGCAAGAGGCAAATGTAAGACCTAAAGTACGTCATAAAAGGGGTACTGCTAACATGGCTCAAGGGAAAGGTTACACCACCCATGGAACCTGAGTCATGGAGATTTGGGGTCAATAAAGCCCATCCAGGAGAGATACCTTGGATTTCCAACTATATATATAAGGTTATACCCTGGTTGGACGACCGAGGGTATCTTCTAAGGAGTCAGCATATGATCAAGGCGCCGAGGTACACGGTTGAGCCAAGAGTTCATGGGGCATTTGAAGTGTCTCGGCCATTCTTGGCAAGTCTTGGCATGTGCTGCACTCGGCCCGAAAAAAACTCCACTTAGGGTGCAGTCTCGTAACCACAAGCCCTATAGGTAAAAGGGATAAGAGGCTGCCAAAACAACTGGTTGTTGTTAAGACCGGATGGGAGGAGCTAGTCTTATATGGCCGATGTACGCCTCCTTGAAGGGGCAACCAGGTAGATGATAAGGGCGGCACCCTCCATTAGGTAGCTGATAAGTGTCTTAACACGCAAATGTCATGAGGCTTTATTTTCGCAAGAAAATTTAGGCTTGTCATATTTGTGCGACAATCCTGAAGAGGGAATAATACAAAATACAAAGATAAGACGAGATCAGTGGGTCAGTACATGAAAGTGTAAGGACGTCCTGCGATTACGTCGCAAGACGGCAATGTCATGGGGCTTTATTTTCGCAAGAAAGTTTAGGCATGTCATATTGTCGCAATAAAATTATCCTGCAGAGGCAACAATACTAAAGAAATGATAAGGCAAGATCAATGGGTCATTGCATAAAAGTGTAAAGACGTCCTGTGATTTTGTCGCAATGACAAGAGATGGCACAATAAGACCTTTAACTAGGAAGGCAAAATAAGACCATATGACAAAAGGTTTATAAAAACTAATTATTATTTATGCAGGTCATTCTCGCCAGAACCCCCTTCACCTGGATTATTATTGACAACTTCATTGTTAGATGGGATCACCTTTTCATTTGTGAACTCTTCGCCGCTTTCGTATTCATAGTCACTATCAGGAGAATTAGGGATTTCATCATCATCTACTTCCAGAGGTTCGATAGATACAGGATCAAGAGATTTGGACAATAAGACATCATTCACATGAACTTCAGCTTTGAGATGAAATTGGCGAAGGAGTGCCCTCTGGTGATTCCTACTCTGGATGTCTTTAAGTAAGTGAGATAATCAAATCTTCTTTCGGCCCGATCGCGAGAATGAGCGAGAGTAGAGGCAAGTAGCGCATTCTCTTTGCGAATCTTGGCATAGCTAGACTCCAAAGTAGAAAGGGAGGAGCGAAGATCTTTCAGGATTCTGCAAAACGAAGAACAAAAAGAATTATACAAACAAAGAATTGCAAAAAGGATATCGGGAAGAAGATCGACAAAAGAAAAATGGATGAGGCAGTCAAATTTTATGACTACCTTCTTTCATGAGATAAGATGTTGGGTCAAAGCCAAGCAACTATTCTCCAAATGATCCATGGCACTGTCAAAATTATCTCCAACCAAACCTTTTAATCGAGAGTGCAAACTCTTTTCGTTAGAAACAAGTAAGGTATTCTCCTTAGCAAGGGAAGAGTAGGATTCTTTTAACTTGGAATATCGGTCTTTGAGTTGGCTTGTTTTCACACTTAAAGTTATTGTACCCCGAATAAGCTTATCCCTCTCAACAATGACTTCTTTGAGTTTACTTCTCAGAAACGAGAGATTGTTCTTGTTCATTACATATTTTCCGATGACGTCAATTTTATTGCGAAGAAATCGCCACCTTTTTTAACAAAACTCGCTTCTCTTGAGATAGAGTTCTATTCTCATCGATAAGGTTTCCAGCTCCAAATTAGATTTAGTCAAAGAATAAGAGAGATGAGATAATTCATTACTTAACGAATCTTGCTTTTGAACTAAGTGAGCATTCTCTTTGGTAAGGTTATCTATTTGATCAACAGAGTATGTATGAAGATTATCTAATTGGTTATATTGCTCCATCCAAGCATCTCCATCCATTCGAGTTTCTTCAACGACAGATTCCAACTGATATATCTCCATTTTTCACTTCTGGTTTAAAGATTGAAAGGCGAGCAAGGTTTTCAAAAAAAAAAAAAAAAAAAAAAGGGAGGGGGGAAGTAATACCTTTTAATTCTTCATTCTTCTTGCGAATATTATCACGATCCAGTGAAATGTTTTGAAGTTTCTGATTTTCAAGATGGAGAGTGTCACACTCCACAGTCATGTCTTGAAGATTATTCTTCAATATTTAAATTCCTGTTCTAAAGACATTTGCGACATCCTGTCAGAACTAAAGTTATACTCAAAGACTCGCAAACACTAGACTTGATGGGATCAATGGAGGTCTTCTTGGCATCATTCATGAAATCTGATAAAACTTTGAAAGCTACATCCACTCCCTCCAAGTTCTCTTTAGTAAGAGGGATAGACCCAGATGAAGAAGTGATGACAGAAGAGGGGAGAATCGAGTCATCTTTGGTCATAGAAATGTCATAAGAAGAGAAAACCTGATGAATGTTAATGATTGGGGGCGAGGCAGAGGCATTAATAATAGAAGAAGAGAGGGGTTTGTCTTGAGGGACTTCATTTATGGAAAACTCAAGTATAGGAAGAGAATCAGCAGCAATATTTTCTGAGATAGCAAGAGTAGAATTATCTTGCAAAGATATCGCAGGAGGTGTTGGTTTATCTTGCGAAGATATCGCAGGAGGTGTTGGTTTATCCTGTGAAGATATCACAGGAGGAGTTGTAATCTTGAATACAGGAAAGGAAACAGAAGATTCAACATTTCTAGAACGACGAGATCTCTTGGGGGATCTATCAACATTTTTATTATCCTGCGAATCACAAGTCAAATAAGAAACAGAGGCAACAATATTGTTATTAGAAGAATAAATGTTTCTTAAATACCTTGCTATTCGTAGGCTTTCTTTTAGTAACAGCGATTTTCGATTGCGAACCCGCGGGAACATTATGGTTCAGAACGGTGAACTTGGTGTTAGATTTGTTCTTGCTGAAACAAAAACAGCATGGGAATCATTAAAGGAGGAACAATATCAAAATGAAACAATTTCAATAGAAGAGCTCAATCACAAAAAGATCAATTTTAGCAAAATTAACAAACCTTGATGGCTCCATAGAAATAGTAGCAGAAAGCGATATGAGAAAAATGATGAGAACAAGAGCGAGAGAAACAATAGCAGGAAGATGATGAGAAGAAGCTGCAGAAAAGAAAAAACAGCGATAAAAAAGTTGCGGGCGATGAAGAAGATGAAGTAAAAGAAAGGAAACACCATGAGAGATTTCTCCTTAAATAGACAAGAAAAGGGTGGCCAGGGTTAACATTCAATGTCTAGGTAAAGGGGAAATTTTGGACACGTGTAAGCAATTACGCTTAATTCACGGAATCCTGACGGTAGATTGATGAAAAGAAATGAACAGTTGCGGCAGTTTGAAAATACTAATTCTCATTACATTCTCTCCTTCGCATAGAAGACATGAGAAGAGGCAAGATGTAGGATTAGAATATCGCAACACCAACACATTTGCGAAATCCATAAACGATACATTGTGAAGGTGTCGCAGACGAGTAATATAAATGACGCAATGGATGACGACAGCCAGAACACGAGAAATATGTGAAGACCTAGCGAATTCTAGGAGTGTTGCGAGATTATATATTTGTACACTTGCGATATTTCGCAAATCATTCCCGAAAATAAAGGACTGCTTAGCTGTCATCCATTATGTAATACCCTATATAAAGAGCTGAATAGGCATATTGAGGAGGAGATCTTTTTTCGAGTGTTGGGCAAGTCATTAAGAGAGAGAAAGTTTGGAGTGATTGTAATTCTTTAGCTTATTTTCCTTTTATCTTGTAAACAGTAAAGAAATTAATCAATAGAAACTATAATTGTTCATCTTAAAATGGTTTGATTGTGTGGATTCTTGTGAGGGGTGTAGTGTAGGATTTCCTGCAACTACAATTAGAAATTACGGTTTCATCCACCGCCACTAGAGCATGGTCGCGCCAAGGGTTCTGGCTAGCCAAATTGAAGTCTCATTGTGAAGTCGGGTCACGCACGGAGAGGGGGTTTGGCAAGTTTTTGGCATGTTGTCGCGGTAAGTGGCGTTTTTGGCATGTCGTTAGCATGTTGGCATGGTTTTGAGGAAGCCAACTTAGTATGACGACCTCTTGACACAATTTCCACCCCTTTTAAGGTTGTGGCAGGTTTAGAGCAACTTGATTGGTCAATGAAAGTAGGGAGCCGGCAAGCATGGGCATAGCTAACCTTTTGGTGCGCGTGGCAGATTTAAAGCGATCTGATTGGTCGATGGAAAAGGGGCCGGCAAGCAACATGGGGTTGGCCTCATTTTAAATGCGTGTAGTGCAGTTAGAGCGACCGGATTGGTCGATGGAAAGGGGAGCCAGCAAGCAAGGGAGTGGCCACACTTCCAGTGCGCCGTGGCGGATTTAAAGCGACCTGATTGGTCGATGGAAAAGTGGTCTGCAAGCAACATGGGTCCGGACTCATTTTAAATGTGTGTGGCACATTTAGAGCGACCTGATTGGTCGATGGAAAGGGGCGACAAGCAAGGGCGTGGCCACACTTCCGGTGCACCGTGGCGGATTTAAAGCGACCTGATTCGTCGATGGAAATTTGGCCGGTTAGGCATGGGGCGTGTCCAATGGCGAATGACGCCGGTTTGGCCTAAGGCATGGCCACGCCTCCCTTTGCTGTTGTTCCTATTCTGTGGCTCTATTTATTCTTTGCTTTCTGACTGAGTGTTTTGTGCAAGGGTCTTAACCTTGGTACTTGGAGGTCCGTGCTACCCTACTGCTAGTGAACACAAATCCGTCATGCCATACCAATATTAAGGATTTCTGACTGAGTGTTTTGTGCAATGGTCTTAACCTAAGTACTTGGAGGTCTGTGCTACTCTGCTGCGAGTGAACACAAATCTGTCATGCCATACCAATATTAAGGCTTTTTGACTGAGTGTTTTGTGCAAGGGTCTTAACCTTGGTACTTGGAGGTCTGTGCTACTCTGCTGCTAGTGAACACAAATCCGTCATGCCATACCAATATTAAGGGTTTTGCCGGAAAAATAAGCACAAGAAAAGTACTCAGCGGGCTCCGGCATCTGTGAGTAATGCAGCTAGGAGATTATACACTCATTAGGCTCTATACTAGTGGACAATTCATCTAGGAATTTGAGTTTCAATATAGTATGAAGAAAGACATAGGCACTCATCAGATTTTGATATATTCTCCAAATTCCCTGCGGAATATAGACATATCAATGTCTACTGCATCTGATGTCGAGTCAGGTAGATATATTTTTACGAATTTATCCCTAAACTAAAAACCACCATCAACAGAAGGTCATTTCTGGAATTTTACACGTTTATTTTCTCACACGTGTGACGGACCTGGAATTAAAAATTTTGGTCCAATTTTTTCTTTTTTTTTTAAACTTTGGACCTCCTACTATGGTTTCTTAATGTGTAGACCTGCACTAACTAGACACACTATATTATTACCTATCGGTAATTCCTACATCCAAAATCGGACAGATCCCCGAACTAAACCCGCATCTAGAAGATTAATGGATGGGTCGGACACGCACCCCCATAAAAACAGATATACCAGATCCCTACCGATTACAGAGTTTTATCTAGAGATACTGCCCCACATGATTAGTCTTAGAAAGTAAAAGTAAAAATTACTAATCAATGGCCAAGATTGAAGATCATAAACTCTCCTCACAACTTCACTCTCATTTATAATACTCACGCTTTCCCGCTTCTCAGTTTCATTCCCCCACTCCTCAGTTTTCATTCCTCCATTTTTTCTCTCTCCACCGCAGATTCCAGAAGAAGGTACCATGCATGGAAATCGAGTTTGCATTGGCTTGAAATCATGTTCACTAGAGGGTGAAGAACTAGGGCAAACAAAAGAGGACCCAAAGGATCCCCCTGATGTACACCACGAGCAGATGAGAGAGAACAACTTCATTGTAATAAAGTCTTTCCGGTGAAGCATAGAAAAACTCCACCCATATGGAGATACTAGGACAACTAAGTCTTACTTCTTTGATTAACGTGGTTCGATCCACCATATATATATATATATATATATATATATTTTGCTTAATCATGTAATATTATTACTAAAAATTTCATTTACAAGATACAGAAGGCCCACACTTTTCACCCATAAAACTCAAAAAAGGAACAAAACAAGGGAATAGGAACTATGAGCCCATCAAGTTAAGCCCAACAGTTTACCAAGAATAACAAGATAACCAAAGCAAAAAATAGCTAATCCCGAAACTAGTTCTTTAAAATCTAAAGTGCATATCATCTCTATTTTCAAGTTTGCCCAGAAATTGAGGCTTCTCTTCAAAGAAATGCACTTCACCTATGTTTAGCAATACTCCTCTCTTGGCCATTTTATCAATGAGAATAGTTTATTTCTCTATATGAATGTCTAAAAGTGATTTCAGGAATAGCTCTTCTAATTCTGATCCATCTGTTCTTAACTATCCAAGGCACTTTATCATTTAAGAATTTCATTATCACAGCCTTTGAATCCAAACTGAAGCATATAATCATTAAACTTTTTGTGACAACCCACTCACCTGCAATTACTAGTGCCATCACCCCTGCCAAGTAATTTGTGGCAATCCCCAGACCCCCTGAAGCTGCACCCAAATAATCACCATGATGATTTCTTGCAATAAAACCAATTCATGTCATTCATGGATTACCCTTAGAAGCATCACAACAAATTATTGTTTGGTGTTGAGTGGGAAATGCAAAGAAACATTGTTTCTCTCGTGATTTTTGTTTTCACCCCTGAGATGCCAAAATGAAGCAATACATGCAGATCAAACATATTACCCCACATCTTACCTTTCATTCTGAGGATGCCTTCCTTCGCACATCTATTGATTCTCATTTTCATTTTATCCACAAATGGTGTTGCATCTTCATAAATCACATAATTCCTTGTAAACCACAGTTCTACCATCACATTAAAAAGCACATATGAACCACACTTCCTTGATAGCTGGACTCTTCCCTTTTGCATAATTCAGAATCTCATCAAAACTTTAAGGGAAAGAGCATTGAAAAACTCCACATGGCCAATGCCATACAGTTTCACTAAAACCACAATGCCAAAGAATATACTCCATTGTGTCTTGAGATTTACCACACAAATAACACTTAGAAACTGTTGAGAATCCCTTTTTCTTAAAATCTTCCATAAATTTTTAGAAGTATAGGGGTGAATGCAAGGTTGTCATACCTGGTGAGCTCAAGCTTTTACAGGATACTTCCTCCTAATAATCTGAGCTTCATTTGCCACTATAAAATTACCAACCTTGTCCTTGGACCAGATTTTTTTATCATTTCCACCCACTAAAGTTGGTAGTTCACTAGCATCAAAGTATTGTAACATTTCTTCAGGGATACACTATTATCCATTTTGAATTATATCATTTACTCTCAGTGTACTGTTTTGTACTATATATGCATCCACAGGGTGCCTTTCAATCAGAGCATAGTCCTTTATCCATTTATCTCTCCATAGTGAGATGTTCTCCCCATCACCAACAATCCATCTGCTTCCTTCTTGTATCTCAGAAATAACCCATTTAAGACTGGGCCAAATTGTATACTGCTTATGGTATTTAATCCATTCTCCATTCTTGTCTTTGAATTTAGCTCTCATAAACAAGGTCCACTCCACATCTTCTGTCTCAATTTTCCAAAGTAACTTCATTAGTAGAGCTTTATTTATAACTTCAAGTCTCCTTAATCCCAAACCTCCTTCTTCCACTGGAGAATTAACTTCATCCCATTTGACAGTCACTAATTTTTTCACTGAGGGATCACCTGAGCATAAGAAATTTCTTATAATTCTTTCACACACTTGCATAAAACAAACTTCACCAATGTTAATCTTGTAGAAAAGGCTAGTAGCTTCCCCATCCATCCAGCTAACATTTTTTGCATCATTTCAACAATCCCCCATACTTGATGAGACTTTACTCTTCCTTTATTAAGTATAACCCCCAAGTATTTATCAGGGAATGAAGATAATTCCACCGCATTTGCTCTGCTATACTTGATTTGTCTTGAAATTGAAACATCCCCCCCCCCCCCCCCCACACACACACACAAAGCATTTGCTTTTAGCTCTATTGACTTCTTGACCTGATGAAATTTTATACTTTAATAACAAATCAGTTAAACACTCTAAAGTCTTCTTATGACCATTACAAAATATAAAGATATCATCTGCAAACATCAGATGAGTTGGTTGGCATCCACCCCTATTAACCATTGGCTGAATTTTACCCATTTGCACCAATTTTGAAATGTTTCTACTTAAAACTTCCTCTGCTAGGACAAACATGATTGGTGATAGAGGGTCACCTTGTCTCAGTCCTCTCCCTACTCCAAAGAAACCACATGGTCCTCCATTGATAAGCACATAAATTCTTGCAGAATCAATTTTTTTTTTTGGAGCCATTGAATACCAGTTTCAGAAAAACCAAATCTTCTCACAACTTCAAAAATAAATCTCCAGCTCAATGAGTCATATGCTTGAGTAATATCAATTTTTAGCCCTACATTACCACCCCTTCTTTTAACACTTAGCTCATTCACCAGTTCTGTAGTTGCAGGAAATCCCACAACACACCCCTTATGATATCATGATAATAATTTCTAGATCTAAACTTATTTGATATGAAAATAAAAATTAAAGTACTAAAATTTTAAATGGAGACACAAGAATTTACGTGGTTCGATTAATGTGATCTACATCCACGGGGTTAGGATTCTTCACTATGATTCTTGAAATTACATAAGTATTACATTGGGACTCCATTAATGAGTATTTGGAGCTCTAAGTCTAGTTTTAGGGGAAGAAGATGATAAGGAAAATAATAATCTCTCTCTAAAAATATCTCTCCCTTACTAAATGTGTCCTCTCCAAAAATGTGTATCTCCCTTTCTCTCTCCTGCCTTTCTCTTTATATAGGATATTACATAGTGGATGACAGCTCATGTACAACTAATATTTCCCTTAATTTCGGATTTACCTTGCGACATTTCGCAGGTCAACAAATGTTAGTCTTCGCAAGTCTTCTTGACTCTTCGCAGAATCATCACACATTTCTCATATTTAAGCTAATGTCATTTGGTGCGTCGTTTCTAATATTTCTTCTGCGACATTATTAAGTTAAATCGTTAATAAGTCGCAAGTGAAGGTTGTTTGCGATATTCTGCTCCTACATCTTGCCTCTTTTTCTTGAATATTTCTTGAAGAGCGATCTTTAAGAAAAAAATCCGTTGTTGTAGTAGTCTTTGATCTTTATTGATGAAGGAACGAGCGAAAGAATCTTGGACTTGAAAAGTACGTACTTGCCCCTATTCTTTTGCGAAGTTCAAGCTTTTTTGCGAAATAAATAAGAAATATCAACCCTTGAAGTATAAGAAGTATGAAGTATCCTTGAAGTATAAGAAGTATGAAGTATCCTTGAAGAAGTATAAGAATTATGAAGTATGAAGTATCCTTGAAGAAGTATAAGAAGTACTTAATCCTCGAAATATATATAAGAAGTATGAAGTATCCTTAAAGAAGTATAAGAAGTACTTAATCCTCTAAATGTAAGAAGTATTGCGAATCCATCATGCGAAACTCTCGCTCCATGTTCTTTGCCTTATGCTATGTTGTAATGCAAATAAAAATTTAGATTAGTATTCAACATTTATTTTATCAAAAATTTTCATTTAATTGCAAGTTCAAATCGTTTTTTCTTTGTTTTGATTTCCTTTGTATAACTTGTTTCGTCTCATCCGATAAACATCTTTCATGGAAATGATCCTAATAGGTACCCCCTTATATGACGCACTTTAGGTACATTGCTTCTTGCGAATGTTGTTCGCGAACTAGGGTGTACGTCACAAAGGTTTGCCCGCTACTACTCTCCATGTTGGATATCATTCTCATTTGAAACAAAGCAAGTATTTAAGGGAAATATATAAATTGATCTCTGCGAGATATTGTTCTCGGTTTCTCTTGTAATTGTGGAATCTTTGTAGTTCTGAAATCTCTGTAATTCTGCGATTGTATCGCGTTTTAGTAAATCAAATCAAAAATCTTTTATTTGTTGTAAGTAAAATGTTTGAGGAAAGTGGTACTTAGCTTTTGTTGTTTGATGTTGTTGTCTCTTGCGAAGTATATGATTTGCTTGCGAAGCTAGCATCCTTGAAATGTATAAACGTCGCTCAAATAAATGTAATTATCGCGTAGCAAAAAGAAGTGTGAGAAATGACATTTGAACCCTTGACATGCCTCTTGCATATTCTCTCACCATACCAACTGTGCTAACCCTCTCTTGCGAAATAATCAAAGATCTTGCGAAGTAATCAAAGACTAACTTTGCGAGAGGCAATTTTGTATAAATTTCGCATAACAAAAACAAACTTGCGAGAAGCAAGAATTAATCCGGCGACCTTCTGCTTGCATTCATGCCTCCTGACCAATTGTGCTAGCCCTGCCTCGGTGAAATAATCACCTACTTTCTTCTTGCGAAATACTGTTGCGAAAAATCCATGCGAAAAATACACGTTCGTTGGGATTTGAACTCGCGACCATGAACTCATTAACTTCATGAGATAACCAATCGTGTCTTGCCTCTTGTTTGCGAAATAATGAAACAACCTTGCTAAATTATCCATTTTTTCCCCTCTGTAAAAAGAAGAAAATTATGCTCTCAAGTGAATTCGAACTTGCGACCACGAATGCACATATTGCTCTCTGGACCAAACTGTTCAAGAACTTCTCTACGAAATTAACTCATAAATTTTTTCCTTATTATCTTTTTATCCACTGAAGATGAGAAGAAAATGAAAAATACGTGTCTCTGCGAATTCAAACCCGTGACCTCTTGCTTATTCGCTCCAACTCAAACCATCTTTGCGAATTCCTGTTTGTGATAAGAATTGCAACGTCTGCCTCTTATCTTCTCTTCGTCTTTCCTTAATTTCTTTCACATTTTCCTTCTTCTCCTGAACATGAAAATTTTCCATTGAAACTTTAGTTTTCTTCCCCGAATTTCACCACAACAACTAATTTTTTTTCTCTTCTTCTTTTCATGTCTTTGAATTGCTTATGATGTTTACTCCCTGAAAGTGTGATTTCATCCATGAAATTTCCGTTTTTGAACCTAAACTTTGTAGATCTAAAAATAAATATGAACAGTAGCTAATCTTCATGGAAATTTCTTAAACCAACAAATTACAGGAAGGATAAATCCTTTACTCCTCCCTGTTTCTAGCGCCAAAATGTAGTTGCAGGAAATCCCACAACACACCCCTTATGATATCATGATAATAATTTCTAGATCTAAACTTATTTGATATGAAAATAAAGATAAAAGTACTAAAATTTTAAATGGAGACACAAGAATTTACGTGGTTCGATCAATGTGATCTACATCCACGGGGTTAGGATTCTTCACTATGATTACTGAAATTACATAAGTATTACATTGGGACTCCATTAATGAGTATTTGGAGCTCTAAGTCTAGTTTTAGGGGAAGAAGATGATAAGGAAAATAATAATCTCTCTCTAAAAATATCTCTCCCTTACTAAATGTGTCCTCTCCAAAAGTGTGTATCTCCCTTTCTCTCTCCTGCCTTTCTCTTTATATAGGATATTACATAGTGGATGACAGCTCATGTACAACTAATATTTCCCTTAATTTCGGATTTACCTTGCGACATTTCGCAGGTCTACAAATGTTAGTCTTCGCAATTCTTCTTGACTCTTCTCAGAATCGTCACACCTTTCTCATATTTAAGCTAATGTCATTTGTTGCGTCGTTTCTAATATTTCTTCTGCGACATTATTAAATTGCGTCGTTAATAATTCGCAAGTGAAGGTTGATGCGATATTCTGCTCCTACAAGTTCAGATGCTAGAACAATTTTTTCATGAATATTCCTCCATTTAATGAATGCTACTTGTTGTACAGATACCATTCTCACTGTACTAATTCTGGTAGTAATGATTCTTGTAATAACTTGAAATTGAAATTAGCTAATCCAATAGGTCTGAAGTTTGCTGCTCTTTTGGCTCCTTGAGTTTTTGGTAAGAAAAAAAGAAGTTATAATTAAAATCTTTGGGAATGAATATGTTTCTCCTGCAGTATTGTATGACATTCACTAGCTCAGACCCCACCACTGTCCATGCAAATCTACAAAAACTGCCAGGGAATCCATCTGGTCCAGGAGCATTGTTTGCATCCATTCCAAAAACTGCATCCTTAATTTCCTCTTGGCTAGGAATAGCATCCAGAAAAAAGTTATCTTCATCAGTTAAAATTAAAATAATTCTTCCACAAAATCAACTTGCTTCTCTTCAAATTTCTTCTTATAATAAGTAACAAGAGTATCAAGCAATTTGATCTTGATTAGTAACTAGATTGCCATCCGCATTCTCCAACTCATTTATATTGTTTTGTGCATTTCTAATGCTCAAGTTTGCGTGAAAAAAGGCATTGTTTTCTCCACCCTCCTTCACCCATTTAACTCTTGATTTACTTCTCTTTAACTCAGCACCCCAGCGTTTCCTCTTTCCTCTACTCTTTCCCTTCTCTTTACAGTGAAAGAAACCCTAGAAGTTTGAGCGTCGTTCTGCTCAGGTCGGCTCCTTTGGAGCAGATCTGAGCAGCTCAACCAATCTCCCAATCTTGTGCTAACCTTTCTCTTCTAGTTTTTGTTCTTCGTTGTTGATATAGTTGGTTTATTAGTTTTTTATTTTCGTTTTTCGATCTTAATTAGTTGCAATTTTGTGGGGTTTCTTGGTGGCTGTTTGGCTGATTAGTGTGTGGGTCAATTGTTTTGATGATCAGAAGAAATCAGGGTTCTCAATTTTTCAGATTTGATCTTCATCCAAGATGCTGTAATCTCCATCTCAGGTTACCCAAATCGGAACGATTACTCCTTTCCCTGTCGGCTTAGTTTCTGTTTTAGATTTTTTAGTGATAGATTTAAGGTTGTACCTCTTGTTCCCATTTTTTATTGATTTTATCTTTTTGTATTTGGTTAGAGTTAGCTGCAGTGTTAGTGGGGTTTTAACAAATCCATCATCTCTTAGATTTTGATTTATTTATGGAGTGTTTTACTTTATTCTTTTATGGGTGTTGTTTATTTCTTAGTAATGTGTATTATCAGTGTTAAATTAAGGGGGTTATGTTTACAATTGAATCATTGTTTTCTTGATTCTTAGATACTTCCTTTATACATAGAACTTTGGGTTGTTTATGTTCTGCTGTATGTTTGTTGCGTTGCTGACGTTGAGAAGATATGGATCAAGTTTGTTATTCTACCAGCAGGAACAAGGATACCAACAACCCAAGTTATGGAAACCAAGACAACAATAACTCATTCTTCAGGCTCTTCATTCTCTACGATTGTTACCACATCTCCAATGCCGAGACAGCCTATTTCTTTCCGATTCAGATTCTCAAAGACCGGTTCAAGTTACCGTTGTTACTTAAGACACGTTGGATACTTTTGTTACTTTAGACGCTATGGTTAAGATTATGATTTGGCTATAGTTACTGCTACTTGGGTCACTGTTACCATGATTTCATTAGGCAATCAATGCAAGTTCTGAGGTTCGATTCTTTTACGAAAAAAAAGACTCATTGTATTGCTGAGCAGCCATTTCATGTATCCCTCTTGCAGTTACTAATTTATCTAATAAAACAATGTTCTCAAGATCAACATCTGATTCCAATGAAGCAGCAAGAACAACCTCCTATGTGGTTTTGACTTTAATTCTTAGATCACCAAAAACCTCCCAATTCCATTTCTTAAGAATAAACTTCAAACTTTTCAGTTTACTAATAAAACAAAATGCTGGATTTCCTTCACAATCCTCTTCCCATGAATCTTGTATAACCCTTAAAAAATTAGGATGAGTAGTCCAAACTGATTGGTATCTAAAGGGAATATTATTTGGTTTGACATTTTGAGTAACCCCTCCCAATAGTGCTCCATGATCTGAAGTACCTCTAACTCCCATTTTGTAACTCCCACTCCAAATTGTAAAAAGCCTTATCCAAATCACACAGTATTCTCTTCTTTCCTGCTCTGTTATTGCACCATGATAATTTAATTCCAGTTCTGGGTGATTCAATTGGATGGCATGACTCCAAACAATCTATGAAATCTTGCATTGCTATTCTAAGAGGAGGTCTTCCACCTTTCTTTTCTTCACAAGATAAAACCACATTAAAGTCTCCTAAAACCATCCATGGTAAGTTTCTTTCATTTATATTTAGAAGCTCCTCCCATAAGATTCTTCTATCTATTGTAAGGCATGCAACATGAATGCCAGTAACTAAAACATCTCCAACTTGAATAGTGATGGTCTGTCTTGTAGAAGAAATTACTGAAGGAACAGATAAAGATGAGCGCCAAAATAACCAAATATTACCCTTCACTGAATTAATTGAGTTATGTATAATCATCTGGTACATCCCTGGTAGTTTCAATTGTTGTATAAAAGTTTTAGACATCAATACTTTAGGTTTTGCTACCCATAAAAGAGAAGGACTAAATTGTTGTACTAAACTCCTGAGTTTGTTTTTGGCTTGAGTTCTTCTCAAACCTCTGACATTCCAATATGCTACTCTCATAGAGAATGAGAAGTTTGGGAAGTATTAGAACTCCTCCCACCACTACTATTATTAACTGAAATTTTTGCTTGTTTTCTAGTGATAACATTAGGAGCAACTTTCTGTACTTTCCCTTTTGGTGGTTTACCAATAATTTTAGAGAAATTTTGATCCTGTTTTCCAACAACTTCAATTAAAGCATTAAATTTACTTGGTGATGCAAAATTATTACCCCCTGGTATTTCTGATGTGTGAAGATTTAATTTCCTTGCCTTAGAAGCTTTGCCAGATACATCTTTCAATTCACCATTATCCTTGGCACATTTATATTTGATAAAACTTGAGCAGTAATTTCCTCAATTGATTTTTCAACTGTTATTGGAGTAACAGTATGTATAGATGGAATACTATTACCCACTTCCAACAATTTCTCAACAGACAAACAAGGAAAATATTGAGTAGAGTCTAAAGCACCAAGTAAACCAAATTTGTATCAGTTGTAGAGCTCTCATTTTGGTCACCAAATGAACCATTACACCATTGTCTTTTTCAACTTGTGTTAAATGTTCTTCTGACTGGGAGCTATTGGCCTGCACAGGAGGTGGACAAATATCAAAACCCACAGAAGCTTGTTGTGTAGTTTTCTAAGGTATGTATCTCCATTGTTGTTGAGAGCTTGGTGGCTTCTACTTATGAACTTGTTCCCTTCTCTTGCTTCTACATTCTGAAACATAATGCCCAATCATTTTGCAATGATTACAAAATTTAGGAACTTTTGGAACTCTAACTTCTTGTTCAAATTTCCCATATTTAGTTTCAACTCAAACTTTATTAGGAATTGCCTTAGCCAAATCAATTTCAACCAAAATGCTAGCATAATACCCAACTTCTTTTTTCAAAGTTGTTTCATCAATCCTTATTGGTCTTCCAATTGCACTCACCATTGTCATAAGAATGTTTTCCTTCCAATATTCAATGCATAAACCTTGAAATACTACCCATACAAAAGCAGAAGAAGATTTTTATAATTCTTGTTTGAAATCAAGTTCCCAGTATCTGAGTATGAACACCTGAGATTCAACCTCCCAAAAACCTTCAAATATGTGTTTCATATCTTCACCATTTTCTAATTTGATTATAAAAAAACCCCTACCTATTGGAATGATTTGACATTTACCCTTAAGCTTCCATTGATTTCTTAGGTTTACTTCAGTAACTGCTAATTTTAATTTTACCAAATCCAATCTACTAATTAGGCTGAACTTCGACTCTTCTAAACTTTCATCAATGATCACATCATAAATATAAATAGTAGCAGAACCATGTGGTGGAACAGAAGAATTTCCAGATCTGAGATTTCTTGCAACCTCATAATCTGACTGAAACGTTGAATTTTCCGACATATTTAAGTCGGATTTCCATACTATAATCAATCATTCTCGAGTATTTGATTCACCTGAAGAATTAATGAGTATCAATTTATTAGAATCTCACATAATATTAATACGATTGACTTACTGCAAAACTAAGATCGAGAAAAAATTTGCTCGATTCCGTCGCCGATAAAGAAAAACGATTTGGCTTTGGCCCATGCAGGAAAATTGTATGGTATTTGTGGCTGCTGGGATTCGAGATCCACCATATTTAGGAAACATATATTCCCGATAAAACTAAAAACAGTATTCCTTCCTCCCAACCAGTATTCCTTGCTCGTGCAAAACGTCCGGAGTTTTGTTTTCTATGTTTTTCTGCTTCTGGTTCTTCCTCGGTTCTTTGTTATAATTACTGACGACAGTTTATTTGTTTTCTTCAGGGTTTTAGTTTTGTGCTTTAGAGGCAGACCAAAAAGATGATGATAAAGATGAATAAAAGAAGAATAAGGTAACACATAAAAACCTAGACTAGATTTAGTTTTTTTTTTTAATCGTTTGTTTCCTTTACTAAATTCAATTTCTTCTCCTAGCTCTCGGTTCTTGCAAACCGTAATCGTTTAAACCCTAATTCGAGATCCACCATATGGATGCTAGCAGCTCGTCACTTACAGCAGCAGCTGCACCACTCAAAGCATCCAAGAGATGCTGAGCCCTAAGCCCATATCTACCACATGTATTGCTTTTAGGAAAACTCTTCAACGCATCAAGGACAGCTTTAGAATCCACGAAAAAGACAACATCTTCAACTGGCTCAGGGGGAATGGATGGTGAAGGAGCATTTAGGTGCTTCTGGATTAACTCTTATAGAGTACCTGTAGTGCCTGGGGCTGTACCATTGGAAGATAAGACCCTTATACCAGCAGTGTAATGACCATTGCTCAATTTCTTCCTATAGGCTTGCACATTAGTGTTATGCTTCCTCTTCCTATTTGGTTTGCTGACTTGTTGACACTTCTTGGAATGAGCTAAAATTTGTTCGATGATATGAACATGCCCACCACTTTCCTTACAATGTAGCAAAGCATGGTTGGTACTGTCCATCTGAAGCTTCTTTCTAGTTATATCCCTCTCTTCCCTTGAGTTCTTAGGCATGTACAGGTTAAGGGTACATATTGATAGCAGTAGAAGCTACAACCATGATGTTAAAACTGTAGGATTAGATAGTACCTTATCTAGTGCAACCTTTAAAGTCCGTGAGAAATAAAGCCTGTAAAGCGGTGGTATACTGGCAATGATTGTAAACCTCTTCTGGTAAACAAGATTTAACATATCCAAGTTGAGTACAACATAATCGATAGTCACATCATCTTTTTGCATAACTGATGGGGCTGTATCTGGGGTGTCATCAGGTTTGACAACTCCATGAATGAGAAATTCAACAGAATTACCATCAAGTGGACAAGCAGTGACATCACCAACATGAGAAGAGCATGATTTCTTCCAATCCTCTATATGCATGCATGGCACACACAACCACATCTGCAGCTGATTTAGGGTTCTTTCCCAAGCTTTATAAACTATTCTGCTAGTACTAATCCTCTCTCTGCAAGCATTTTTACACCCTGGGTTTGGTAAATATTTATCGTGTAAGTGCCTGTAAAACCCCAATTTGCTATATCCATTACCACCAACTCCATTGGAGCAGCCATCAAAATTCTTAAAAGAACAATGGATACGTCCTGCATTGGTCGAGCCAGCCTTCACAGTAGAGGATGAGCATTGAGAAGAAAATTGGTTCTGAGAGGTTGAAGAAGATCGAGTTCTAGGCATGGCAGCAACAGAAAAATCCTAAAAAAAAAAAAAAAAAACCATCTCAAAACACCCACGAACAGGTGAAAACTATCGAAAAAGGTATTATAATGAAGAGGCGAAAAAGCTGAAAAGGGGGTAAAGGTGTTCTAAGGTTTACTAATGGAGGTTAAAGGTTGAGTGGACGAAAAGATTTTCAGGCTTTCAATTGCCTTAAAATCTCTGAAAGGGTTCTGAGGTTTTATTATTATTTTAAGGTTTTATTATTATAACCTTAGAAGGGAGTTGGTGCACAGTATGTTGCCCGTATCCCAACCATTCATGTATAAAACCTTTATTTGCTTTTTAATATAAGCCCCTTGTGGCAATCTTTTTATTTTCTTATTATTATAATTATTATTATTTTATTATTTTATTTTTATCTTCCATGTGGTGTAATTACAAAGAATCTTCGCGAAGCATTTAATCTTTGCAAGTCTCGTAGTGCAAAGTGTACACTGATTTATTGAATTGTTTGTTGTTCTATTCTCAGATTTGTATTCTTTTGCTCTCCTATTGTTACAACTGCTGTTCAAAATTGATGTAACAATCTCATGTTGACAACCCATAACATTGCAATGGGAGTATCTAAATCTAAATTATTATACAACAATTAGACTTTCTAGCTTGCAAGTTGCAAAGTATGCAACAAGCCTCACGGTTCACGAGTCGTTCTACCAACGGTCCCAATAGAATAGATGCTCAAAGACTTGTTTTTTAATAATATTTAGAATTGTTATTACTCTCTTATACACTTCTAAGACTTCATTGATCACTTAAACACTTATATGTGTACATCATGATTAAATTCTTAGGTGTTTAAATGAACATCAAACTGCTTATTGTTCATATGGCATACTTACATAACCGAACAGTCATTGTACACGATTTTGTAACCATACCAAAGTGTATATTATTATATTGTATTTTCAATACTTATTTCTAACATATTTAATTGAAACACTAACCAGTGTTTTATCTAAATTGAGAAAGTGTTTGCTTGATTTTCTCAAGTTATCCTAGCTTGAATTCTAAGCAACCTTTACTCTTGGAAAACTATAAAAAAGATGCTCTTTAACTGAGATATTTAATCCACGAAACTTTGTGTCAGTTGATTGTTAAAGTTGTCCTTTGTTGACCTCGGTTTCCTTTGAGAAACATAATTAGGTCTATGAATGAAAGATTTCGCTTTGGGGATTCGTGAAGCCAAGTCCGACTATCTTTACCTTGATAGTTCGTGTATCCTTATCTTGGTTTTATGTTATCGAGGTTTTTGTAATCTCTTTCAGGCGAGATAGGTAGTAATCGCAAAGTTCATTTCGTCTCAGACTTTGTGATTCCTCAAGATCGATATCTGAAAACTGCCTTAATTGATAAGTTGAAGATTATTCTCGAGAGGTGGTAAAAGATTCAGGATTCTCATCTAAGTGAGTGTAAGTGTTTCAGGTTGTGAGATTTGCTAGCTTTGTCTATTGCAAACAGATTTCCAAGCATTGATCTTTGAACCAAGGTTGTAGTTGCAGGATTTCCTACACTACACCCCTCACTAGATTCAACACAATTAGTTCACTGAAAGATGATTAACTATGAATTTGATTGATTATTTTCTTGAAATGTTTACAAAGAAAATTAGAACAGGGCTCAAAAAATTACAATTACTCTAAAGTTTCTCTCTCTTAATATCTTGCTCAACAATTCAAAAAGACCCCACCCACAATAGATTTACTCAACCCTTTATATAGGGTATTACATAGTGGATGACTGACTAAATTTGTCCTTTATTTTCGGGAACGACTCGCGAGACATCGCAAGCGTGTAAATGTTTGTCTTCGCGACACTCCTAAATCTCGCCAAATCTTCACACTTTTCTCATGTTCTGGATATCGTCATCCATTGCGTCATTCATATTATTTCTCTGCGACGCCGTCGCAATGCTGTCGTTTATTGATCTCGCTAAATATTGATGTCGCGATATTCTGGTCCTACATCTTGCCTCTTCTCATGTCTTCTCTGCGAAGAAGAGAATGTCATGAGAATTAATATTTCGGGTTGTCGCCACCGTTTATTTTCCATTCATTTTTCTTTTACCGACAAGATTCCATGAATTTAGGAATGACTGTTTACACATATCTAACATTTTATTTTTTACCGGTTCATCCGGTTACTCTTCTCCCGTCTATTTAAAGAGGAATTTCCTTCGAAGATTTTTCTTTTCTTTCACTTCATCTTCTTTATTGTCTGCAACTTTTTCTCTGCCATTTTCCTTCATCGTCTTCTTCATCATCTTCCTGTTATAATTCTTCTGCTACTGTTTCCATGGCATCAAGGTCTGTTGATTTTACCAATTTTGACTATTTCATGATTGATCTTTCTTATGGTAGTCTTTTATTTGGATATTGTTCTTCTTTTAATGTTTCTCTTTCCATTTTTATTTTAGCAAGGATAATCCCAACACCAAATTCACCGTTAAGAACCCTAACATTTCTTCAGGTTCAAAATCGAAATCCTTTGCTTCTAAAAGGCAGCCTGCGAGGTGCAAGGTATTTAAGAAACATTTACTCTTTTAATAACAATATTGTTGCCTCTGTTTCTTATTTAACTTGTAATTCGCAGGATGACAAAAATGATGGTAGATCCCCAAAGAAATCTCGCCATTTTAAACCGGTTGCACCTCCTGTTTCTTTTCCTGGGTTCAAACTTATTACTTCTCCTGCAGTACTTTCGCAAGACAACCCTCCCTCTCTAACGATTGCTTCAGCGAACAAGCCAACTCCTTCTTCTCAAGATAATCGCCTCCTCTGCGACATCCTCGCGCAGACAAATCAATTCCCGAATTTTACTGTCAATGAAATTCTTCAAAATGTACCCCTCTCAACTTTTACTCTTAATACTTCTTGTCTTGCCTCCGCCTATTAATCAGTTTCTTCACCGACATTCTCAAGAATGATTCAACTCTTCCCTCCTCCTCCTCTGAGTCTATCCCTCTTACCAAAGAAAATTTAGAAGGGATAGATGTAGCCTTCAAAGTTTTATCAGACACCATGAATGATGTCAAGAAAACTTCCACTGATCCTATCAAGTCCAGCGTTTTGAATCTTTGAATAAATATTTTAGCTCGACACAATGTCGCGAACGTCTTTGGAGGAAGAAGTTAAGGTATTAAAGAATAACCTTCTCAACATTACGCTGGATCGCGATAATCTTCGCAAAAAGAATGAAGACTACACTTTTTCTAGCGCATATGTAGTTGCAGGATTTCCTACACTACACCCCTCACTAGATTCAACACAATTAGTTCACTGAAAGATGATTAACTATGAATTTGATTGATTATTTTCTTGAAATGTTTACAAAGAAAATTAGAACAGGCTCAAAAATTACAATTACTCTAAAGTTTTCTCTCTTAATATCTTGCTCAACAATTCAAAAAGACCCTCCCACAATAGATTTACTCAACCCTTTATATAGGGTATTACATAGTGGATGACAGCTAAGATGTCCTTTATTTTCGGGAACGACTCGCGAGACATCGCAAGCGTGTAAATGTTTGTCTTCGCCACACTCCTAAATCTCGCCAAATCTTCACACTTTTCTCATGTTCTGGCTATCGTCATCCATTGCGTCATTCATATTATTTCTCTGCGACGCCGTCGCAATGCTGTCGTTTATTGATCTCGCTAAATATTGATGTCGCGATGTTCTGATCCTACAAAGGTACTTCTGGAAAGTATGGCAATATCATTTCCTTTTGTGTAGCATGTTTCATAGTTTCATATCGAGCTGGCACAGATCTCAAAATTTTCATCACAATATCCCTTTCAGGAATAGTCTTTTATAGTGCATAACAAGCATTCACTATTTCGTGCAACTTGTGATTAAATTTCTCAAAAGAATCTTCATCGACCATACAAAGGTTTTCTTAGTCAGAAGTTAGGTTTTGAAGCCTTGCTTTTTTCTCTGCAGTATTTCCTTCAAATACGGTTTCTAAGATATCTCAAGCATCCTTCGATCTAGTGCAAGCAGACACATGATGTTGAAATTTTGGCTTATGGCATGGATAATAACGTTCAAACTATCAGAGTTGTGTTTCTCTATTTGTAGTTATATCTTTGGAACAACAGCTTCTCCTTCTCTAGACATTGGAACATCATATCAATTAGATTTCGGGATTTTTAAAAGACATTGAGTTCAAAATGTATAAACTTAGAATATAGAAACTAGTTCGACCAAATGAATAAACCAATATAAAAACCATTGTCTCGATATAGTTCAAATTTCTAGGTTCGAACATTTTAAATGACAAAATAACAGAATTATCCAGTCAAATGGTTAATTGGTTCTTGTGTTTCAAGTTTTCTAAAATTAAATGAACTAAAAATTAATTAATTAATTTAAAACTTTTGGTTTGTGTCAAAACCGTCTACTTGGAATTCATAAAAAAATACCAAGTAATACCATGAGACTAGTGTAACCGATCACAAGTGATGCGTGTCATATGTACAATCAAATTAATATCTTATTTCCACTCAATTAAAAATAATATAATGGAAGTCAAGTTCGTTCCTACGAAGACCAGGGATTTTAGTTGTCAAAAATGTCACAATGGGGGGATTTTGTTTTAGATTCAAAGTAAAATCAAAGCAATTACAAATAATTAAGTTGCAAGTAATGGAGAAAAGTATGATCAGGGAATCCTTCTTCGTTACTAAACCGTCATCAAGTTATTATATTCATCCATTAATACAATTAATCACAGATTATTACCAACCTTGGAATAACAGCTTTCTCAGTGTTATCCCCTATATTCATTAAATCACTGAATACGGAAGCTCTCCAATACCAGATTCTATTCGTCGAAACCACCTAGTAGTAGCTCACTCAAGGTGTAATTTGTTCGAATGCTTTATCTTTTGTGAATTATAGATTGATCCTAGTAGTTAGACTCTTAGCTCAAGGTCCACTTTCTAGTGTTGTTTATACACACAATCGCTACACAGAATTCATCTACAAGGTCTTGTGTTCTCTACTTTTGTATGAATTATTCGACTATTACTTATCTCCCAACTCAATACCAGCATTTGATTGAATCAACTAATTAATTCAGTTGGACACCTAAACAATCTATCAATCAATCATAAATATTCTAACTAGTATAAACAATCAATAATCATGTGAAGAACTTCAAAATAGATTAATATAATAACTCAAATCATGTCTAGAACTTAGTATTCATCCCCAATCACTAAGAAGTTTAGCTACTCCTGTACTAACAAAACCCATGAGTTTCATATGATAAAATGGTAAAGAAATAGTTATGGTGATGGAAATAGCTCCAAACCCTAGCTTTTCTTCTCTTGAGTTCTCCTCTCGAATGGCTTGATTAAAACATTAAATAGAAACATCTCTTTTACAGGTGTCCCAATTGTAGGTGTCCCGTGTTGCCAAACTCGTGTAAAATAGCAAAACCCACGTCCAACAACCTTTATGGGCTTCGCATGAACAGTAAAGCCCAGCCCAAATCCAACTTCTCAGCTACATTTAGCTTGTTAGTTTCAGGAGACCGACAGCTTAATTTTCTTCTCTTATTACGGCCGTAATATCCTATACGTAACTTCTCCTATATCTTTTTTCAGGTTTCTTCTTTTCCATCACGGCTAGGACTTTCCGTCTGTATGTTCTCCTGGACGTTTTCTTACTTTCTTCGTAAGTTTTACGGCTGAAATAATCCATCCGTAAACCCTCCTGTAACTTTCAGTTCCTCGGCTTCTCTAACTCCACCAACAACTACCCAAACTCTTCATCGCAGTACAAAACTCATCACCGTAATCAACCATAAACACTACCCTGATCCACCAAACACCGATGCAAAACTATCTCTTCCATTCCCTGTTCTCTCTCTCTCAAGCAGTAACTCAACTACACCTATCTCAGAACTATATCGCTGCCAATCAATGGTCAACAACTCTTCCTTTTTATCTCGACTGCAGCATCCAATCCACCATCATCACGAAGAACCAATATCCCACAGTCCAGATCCATGGAAAGATCTTTGTACTTCTCTTTTATCTCCAACGTCATCACTGCCAGCAAATCATCAGACTCCATAATTCCGTTGAACTCAGTCGCTGGCAGTAAAAATGGCAGCAAGCAAATACCACTGACAAACTTTGTCATGATTCAATCTCGGTTCTCACTGAGTTATCACCACGAACTATACAAACTAAACCCATCTATTCATATCGCCACTGCCATCAACATCAGCAAATCATAAAAGCCATCACTACCACCACATACTCAAGTTCAACTCCCTTTCTGATTATAACCCATGTTTCATACAATGGCAGCAAACTTCCATGCATAGATCAACGAGCATCGTCATCTCTGGATTCACTGTGTTCATACATTCTTCTTTCATTTCCGGTTCCATCTCCTTCACCATTAACAGCAACCCCAGATGCATCAAACACTAACACCAAACATTCAAACTCCGACACTCTTCGTCTCTGCAAACCCTCAAGCTACTCCATTGTCACTGCCAATCTCCATCGAAATCGTAACCATCGATATAGTAGCAGCAATATCTTCACCGACGTTAATGCATCACTGCCATGTTTTTCAATCTCTGGAAATGGCAGTAAAAACTAATGCTCCTTGTGCATGGAAATAAGGAAGATGAAGTGGCCGTTCAGCTTCTTCCATGAGTCTTGGTTGCCCTGAGTAATAAGGATGAATGCCCTTAACAATTTTGTAGCTTCTCTAATTTGCGATATCTTTGGCTTGCTTCAAATGCTTCTAGATTCTACATACGACGTCGGATTGACTCCATTCTTTCGCCGTTGGATTCGTATTTTCATCCTCTTCGAGATGATAGCAAGAATTCCTAGATTTGAATGCGATCCGTTTGGTCTTTGGACCTTCTCCGCTCATAGCTAGATTCTTTTATTGCACAAATTAAGTGTCAATTCGTTTCTTTTGGATGATTCATCTAATAAAACACAAACAAAGAAAAACAAACGTAATATACAATAATTAGCAAGAATCTAAACAATTACTAGCATGGATTCGACACTAAATATATGCAAAATATGCACTTAACAACAAGTAATACCATGAGAATATGGTAAATTAGGTCCATTAATTGATGTAACCGATCACGGTAATTGATGAAACCGGTCCCAGTAACCATATTAAAGTAGAACCGATCCCTGTGTTTGGTAGAACCGTAAACCCATGATTAGTGAATTGATATTTGATCAATCACATAGTTTTTGGAAGTCAGATGAACCAATTCTAAACTTGTTTGGAAGTGTGGTATAATCGGTTCCAAGATTGTAAATATGAAAATGGATTTACAAAGAAAAACATGTCGACAAACTTTGAACATGTTCAGTAACTCTTATCTTTTATTGATCAAAGATATTCCTTAATAACTCAAGGAGATCCGGACGAAATAAGTTGAGAATCTTTTAAATAAGGTTGTTTATTTTATATGTTCTTAATTATGACAATTAAAATACATATCTCTCGGAAAATAAAAATTGGTAATGCGCATTTACTAATTGGAGATTTTCTAGTGAGATATCGTTTGTTTTGGACAGAGCATTTCCAGGAATTATGAAAACCGATTTGGAAATATATTGCATATCTTGAGAATATTCGGTTTTGGAAATTCCTTGGTGTCCAAACTTCCTTGGTCTATAAATACCCAAGTTTGCATTTCGAGCAAACCATCCTAAGAGCCAACTAAACTACCTTGTTAAGTTGTTACTAGTGGAGCCGTCTATTCGGAGAGGAAAGTACCCTAATTAGGCGAAAACTCTTACGACCGCTCGTTTAGTAACTTATGTGGGATCAGGAAGCTCAACGAGTACCGTTGGTGGGAAACTAGATAATTGCAGTATTATTAGTTTTCGATTTGATTTGATTGACTAACGGTTGTTGAACTTTGATTGGACCTAGTTTGTTTATTCTTGAGAATCTTCTCTTCTGATATAAGATTCACTCAAACTAGATCGAAGTGTCGACGAGATCTTTAGAACTGTTTGTAAATCTAAATACGTCTTATGATAATCCATTGTCACCAGACTCCGTTCTGTGAGTGATTGATCACAAGAGATTCAAGTTGTTGTGTGAAGGTGTTTATTGAAGATTCAAGAAGATTTGAAGACAAAGAAGATTTCTTATAATCTTTGGTGTGCACAAAACTTGTTCGGCTGGGATCCAACTGTAGCGCCTCCTAAGCTAGCAGCTGACTAATCCAAGAAATTAACTAAATAAGAGGCACTAAAAATCTAAATCATTTACTTAAAATTCAATAAAGAATCTGCTACAAAACTTAACCCAAAACTAGCCCCGCTCAGAAATATACATATACAATAACTTCGCTCAAATGATACATATAAATAGTCATTTGGTTTACAAATACAATATGCAGTATAATAAACATAGTAAAAATTAACCAACTAACGAAATCAGCCCTTGAAGCTTTCGCTGCGCAATTCTGATCTGTCTCTGAAACTGAAAGTGGGAATGGGTGAGCACATCATCCCTAAAAGGGGTGCCCAGCAGGAATAACATTCAACTTTCAAGTAATCATAAGCAAGAGTTGGAAAACAATACATGTTTTCCCAAACATTAAAAAGTGACCAAGTTACTGAAATAAACAAACATGTATATGAAATATTCCTTTTTCAAACAATATATAATATTGATGCCAATTCCACACCGACTAGCCATTGATATCACCTATTACTGATGACCCATAGTAAGCATAAAAGCTGAATTCATGTAGATATAAATGTGAAGGAGCATATCCTGTATACCACAAGTGGAAATTCTCATTTCCCATAACAATTCACAATGATAAACAAAACATTATAAGTCCTTTCCAAATTGTGGAAAAATTCAAAGAATCAACAGAACAATCGTAATGCAAATTAAACAAAGCTTAGAAAGTACAATCAGACAATCCATGAGTTTGTTAAACAAAGACTTTTGGTAAAAGAAACAACAATGGTTACAAAAGAGTAAAATGTATTCCCACATCTTTTGATGACAAGCCACGCCTACCTCGAGATACACGATTCACTGGTTCATCCTTTGAATCGATCGTTGTTAATAACTAACTGTTAATCATACAAGCACTCTAAGAGTTTAGCCAAAAGGCTCACATAATGCTCAAAACATAATTTCATACAATTATCTAGTTATAGGCTAAGTGAACTATCTAATGGTTCTAAGCCCATTATGGTATCTCATTCTCTGCCTTTAACATAACTAAGAGTTTACTAATCTAATTAGGTTGATTCTATAGTCCATTAGTTAAGTCTTAAGAATATCTACAACTTTGTGAAGGAACCAAAGGTCAATTCGGACCACAAGAGGTCCAAAACATCTAGTTAAGAAAGACTGATCCTAAGCCCAAGTCTACTAATCATGCCCATTACACAAGGTCCAGTCCATCTGAGTCAACTAACGGTCAAAAGTAACGGTCCACGGGTCTAACAGTCAATGCCGGTCAAAGGTCAAGTCAATACATCATAGTCAAGGTCATGTCAAGTCAGGTCTATTGGTCAAACTAGTCTAAGTCTAGGTCAACCAGAGTCAAGAAACGGATCAACTGAGTTAAAATGATCCAAATCAGTCAGATAACTAAGTCAGCTAAACAAAAATGAGTCAGACTGACTAAGCTCAGGAAGACAAGCCAAAGGTTCTTGCCTTTCTGCAATTCTAAAAATGAGTCAGACTGACTAAAAACACTCATTTGAAAGTAACTTCATAACTAATTCTCAAATACAAATTCTGCTTACCAGCAATTGTAGCTTTAAGCTTTTCACAGCCAACTTAATAACTAGTCTTCCCAAACTGCAAGACTATTTCCCCAACTGAATTACCACTAGCACAAAAAACTCTAGTATCTGCAACTCCTCTGCAAAGCAGAGTAACCTCAGCTACATATCCATTCAACCACCAACACACACAACAATACATATATCTTTTAGAACTTCTTTCTTGCATTCCAAAATACCACCACAGTTATAATAACAACATCATTCCTCTTAAATCTCTATTACAGATTCATCAATACTCATTCACATACACCCATTCAAACACAATCACTAATCTCAACTTTTCTTGAAGCAACACCACCATTCTTAACATTCAACACAAACAGTTTCAAGTTCAACTTACTATCTGTAATTCAGTCAACACAATTACAAACACTTCTCCTCATATCAACTTAATCCATTCTTCAATTCAAAATACACACTTCAACTTGTCACTTGCAGTCTTGATCCATTTACAGTCCATTATCATCACCAAAAACTCATACTTCACCAATTACTATCACAAACAAACTCCAATTCAATTCAGTTTACTACAAAATCAGCTCAAACCTAAACTATAATATCTTCCTGCAACTCAAGTTCACAAGAAATCCCAACCAAATAGACTAATCCACACAAACCCATTGTTAATTATCAAATCTTAAGCATCACACAATACATGAATTAATTCAGAGAATTACCTTTTACGTTGCTTCTAAATCACTCGAGTCAACACCACCAAAAATAATCACTCTGTAATCTCGTCTTACATATCTCGCTCACATCCTCAAAATCATCATCATCCATTAAGTATAAACCCTAATTTAATCCCCAAATCCTTCTTCTCTGATTCGAGCACAAAAGAACATCCTAATTCTTTAAATCAACAAAACCCATCACTAATTCAATCCCCTAAATCGACAACTTCATCTTCTGGTTCTTCTTTGAACTTCTTACAAACCCTAATTCATTTTTTGAGAGATCCTAACTCTGATTCTTCATGAAAAAAATTTCTGAAAATCAATTCAACACCAACCCAATCGTTCTTCATCTGCCAGGAACTCGATGCACTAATCAATTCCACCCACGAAACCTCAATCAAACTTCATCTTCCAGAAAACCCTAACTCTTAATTCATTATCTCCTTCGAATCTGAATCAACAACAAATAATAACACTATCACTAATAGCTACCCCATGGTCTGTTCCACCTTCTACCGATCACAAATCTTCGATTTGATCTCTCGAACTCTCTAGAGAAGGAAGAACAGGGGAAGAAAAGAAACAGAAGAAAGAGAAGAAGAATGAAGAAGAAAAGAGAGGAAAACAACTTTATCTTCTCGATCTGAAGACAAGGTCGACCAAAAATGTTAAGGGCACCAAAGGCGGTTTCTCTACAAAATGACTAATATGTCCTTCATACTCATCCGATGATATCTTCTTGGGTACATAAATTATATACCCTTAGTTTTGACACCCAAAAAAAAACCCTTATACATCAATAAATATACCCATATCATTTAAAAACCTTGTCTATTCAAAAATATAATACCTTAATACCCTCGCTCATATAATATTTTTATTTATTTCAAAATACAAAAATTTCTTTCTCTAGCACCTTACGGCCGCCAGTGCCACCATTCCACCACCATATACCCACCACCAACAACAACATTCAACTACCATTCCACCACCATATTTCCACCACCACCACCAACACCAACATTCAACTACCATTCCACCACCACCGCTCAACGAACACCACCTACTAACCGCCACCACCACTCCACCATCGGACCACCACTGCCGATCCACAGTCGCCGCCAGTACACCGCCACCAGTCCGCCACCGCCGCCCTGGTTGTGTCAACAACCAAAGTTGATCCCCAAAACAAAAATCAGAAAATAAGAAAAAAGATATGATGTCAACAACAACCAAAGTTGATCCCAAAATATAGCATCAACAACCAAAGTTGATCCCAAAAACAAAAATTAGAAAACAAAATTAAAAAAGTAATATGGTGTCAACAACCGAAGTTGATCCCAAAAAATAATAATAATATTAATAATAATAATATGGTGTCAACAACCGAAGTTGATCCCAAAAGCGAAAATCAGAAAATAAAATATTGTGTCAACAACCGAAGTTGACCCCAATATATGGTGTCAACAACCGAAGTTGACCCCAATATATGGTGTCAACAACCGAATTGATCCCAAAACAAAAATCAGATAATAATATAAATAAATAATATGGTGTCAACAACCGAAGTGATCCCCAAAATTAAAAATTCAGAAAATGTTCAGATTATTTATGGAATCAATAACCAAAGTTGATCCCAAAATATGGTATCAACAACCAAAGATGAGTAAAATCTAGTATCAACAACCAAAGTTGATCCCAAAAATTGATGTACTAAAATTAGTGAACCCGATGTGAACATGCATCTTCTGACATGGAATCAGTCGTGCTACCATTGCACCAAAAATTCATTTACACATCTTCCTAATAACAATGTGTTGGAAAATGAAAATGAAATGTATTGTTCCGTAAACATACTTTGTAAAGTTACTCATTTTCTCAACCTATAAACGAATTTATCCAAACCTTTCATTCACTTAAATCGAGTCTAGGATAACACTTTGAGACACTACAGATCCATTGCTGATTACAAAAATATAATTAAGCAGTACAAATGTGACCAAAAGAATTACCTTAACAAGGTATGGAGATTTATGCTTCATGCACTCTTTTAGTCACTCGAATGAGTTTCACCTGCAAGATCAAAAGCACTAAAAAGCTTGTTCAACATTCTTTTATAACCCACCTAACCATGTCTCTTTGAATTCAGATTTGTGGCAGATCAAATTAATGAGTTATGATCTCTCAAGCAACTTTCATAATATTTATATCCTTACCACAAACCACCAGAGAACCATGTCTGTTTTATAACCCCCCTAACCATGTCTGGTGGACTGTTTGAATTATGATCTCTCGAACAACTTTCATAATATTTATATCCTTACCACAAACCACCACAAAACCTGTAGGATCAAATTATCGCACAACACATTTGTTAGTGTGAGAGATGCATTCATTTCCTTAGCCTGCGAGAATATAGCAGAGCTTGCGAGAAGGTAGCAGCGTCTGCGAGAACGTAGCGGGAGCATGAGACAATATTAGTTGTACCCCACTACATATGAGTTGTCATCCACTATGTAAACACCTATATAAAGAGAAAGGCATGAGAGACAAAGGGGGGAGATACTTTTGGGAGAGAGACACATTTTTGTAGGGAGAGACTTTATTTTCTTTATCATCTTCTTCCCCAAAAACTAGATCTAGAGCTCTACCAAATATCCATTAATGGAGATTCTAAATGTAACACTTATGTAATTTCAACAATCATAGTGAAGAACCATGGATGTAGATCACATTGATCGAACCATGTAAAAAAACCTTGTGTCCATTTTACAATTGTAGCACTTTAATCTTTATTTTGATTATGAAATAGATTTAGATTTACAAAATATTGTATGGGGGTGTGTTGTGGGATTTCCTGCAACTACATTTTTGGCGCTAGAAACAGGGAGCTAATTGTTAGTTCAGAGGAGATTCAAGAGAAAACAAGGAAATTCAGGAGGAAAATACAATTTCAGGAGACAAGTAGCAGCAATCTACAAGAGGCCGATGTAGGAACAGATTCGGGGAAGAATTCAATTACAACAAAATCAAGCAGAGCTACATCGAGAATCTGTTTTAGATCCTTCCTTATCTTTTTCATTTTTACTCTTAAATATTTAGATCTGGTGATTCAAAACAAAATTTTGGAAAAGATTTTCACAAAACTCCTAATTTGTTCTTCATAAAATTTTAGTTCTCTCTTGAAAACTCCGATTCAAAGTGAGTTTTGATTACAGATTCATAATCTACAAAACTGGTTTTACAAACTCATGTGACCGATTCCAAAAATAACGATTATCAAAATTTTCAGCTGATTTGAGAATTTTTTCATGAACAAAACCAAACGAATTTTTGATGATAATTTCATTCTCCACAAAACAAGGTTTAACACAAACTTCTCTAGATTTTTCACTAGATTGATTTGTTGTTCGCAGCAATGCATGATTGGAAATATTCCCAGCATAAATTATACGCGAAGAAAAGAATAACATCAAAGATCACTTCGTTGGCATAACATTTCCACGAGCCTTTCGGTCCCACGAGTTTAGTTCGCCAAGACATAATATGACATATCCAAATTGTCAGCTTGCAACTTCGCCAGCTAACTCACTTCGGAACAGATGAACCAATTCGGAAAAGAAGTTAACTCGCAAAGACGAAAACATCTCAGACTCCACTCGCCAGTTTGACCAGCCAAGGATCAGCAATAAATTACTTCGTCAGCAAGATACGGAGGCATTATTTCGCCGGACCAACAACAATACTTAAAAGGGAAGCGAACATAATGAAAAGGGAGTACTCTATTCATCATATCTTTTATTTTAAAAATTATTACATGGAGTAGTATCAAATGTGACCTATAGTTACAAGCAAGATAAAAATGATTCTGAAAGTTTATTATTCTCACTATTTCTTTTATTTTTCTTTAATATGTATTGATCAATAATTGAAACTCACAGCAAGGATAACATTTATCAAAGAGTGAAGATCAGATTGAGAAGAAGAGATATATAAGAAATTTACTTCAACGGAGGTTCCTGCGAAGATCAGCTTTGTGATTACCAGAGAAGGAATCATTGACGTCATTTGGTACATCTAAGGAAGAATGAAGAGAAGCAACAACATGAGGAAGAGAACAGGTCTAAACCACATAATTTTCCAGCTATAGTGACAACAAAATTTCGGTACTGACAGCCATTAGTCTATATCCTGAGCCAAGACAACATATCAAAACTTCAAGCGAACAAAAAGAAAATATAGATGTGTTCCAGCGAAGACATCGCTTAGGACAAGAACCAAGCTCAAAGGATTTGAAAATAAAGGATTTTGTCATTAACAAATTGAGTTCGCAACAAAACTAACTAGCTAGTCGACAATTCAAAGTTCATACTGTTAATGTGAGAAGAAAATATCAGCACTACAACTCAATTTCGGCGAAAGAAAAATCTCAGTGGTCGAGAAGATCACTAGCACCAGTGAAATATGAATGAGATCTGTGAACTAGCACCAACGAAGAAGAGTGAAAACCAGAAGAAATCCCTCTTTCGTCAAGGATAATTAACGAAGTAAATATAATCAAAGTTGAATTCGCCGGAACAAAATCAACAAAATGACGAGTTCGCCGAACAAACAAATTACGAAGTTATTAGCGAAGTAAGATTTGAAGTTACCCTTGGTTACCGGTAGAGGAAGAAGATAATTAGACATTCAATACAGTTAACTTTGGTGAAGGTAAATTCTTAATATCACTCGTGAATAGCCGCAAATCCAGTGAAGAAAAGGGGGGGGGGATTTTATGTAGAGTTTACACTGTAAACGGAGATATATTTCGTGAAACAATAAAAGTTAGGCAAGGAGACACTTCGTGAAGATCAAGCAAAGGAATGCTTCATGGAAGGAGAAAGCATTTGACAAAGAAGAAGGGAGGCCAAAGCAGTGCCAGCAAAAATTAATTTCGTGGAAAAAGAAAGCTATCAGTAGAGAAAAAAATAAGAAAGGACAAAGACAAGAATTATATTAAGGGAGATTACAAAAGAACAACTCATGCGAATTATACCGCTCCTTCACAAATCAAGGCTTGCACAGTTGGTCGTTTGCGAAGTAAACATTATTTTGGCTTAATTCCGCACAGAGGAAGCCAAGTTTCAACAAGCGTGCATTAATTTCGCACAGAAGAGGATGCATAGATGGTCAAATCAAGCCAAATTTCAACAATATGTGTTTCTTTCGCACAAGAGAACTAGCACACTTGGTCAGGAGGCATGAATGCAAGAGGATGCTAGTTTCACAAGCAAACCATATAATTCGCGCAAGACGAGTGTAACAGAAAATCACATGAAAGCTAAGTACCACTTCCTTGAACATTTTATTTTACTTACAAAAAATAAAAGACTTTTGATTTGATTTACAAAAAGCGATACAATCGCACAATTGCGAAGATTTCAAAATTAAATTAAAAAAAAAAAACGAGAAAAAAATCAATTTATATATTTCTCTTGAATATTTCTTTTACAGAAAATAAAATATTTTTGATTTGATTTTTACAAAACGCGATACAATCGCAGAATTACAAAGATTTCAGAATTACAATGTATTAGAATTTCTCTTGAATATTTACTTTGCTTCAAATAATATTATATTACGAGAATGAAAGAAAAGAATGAAAGGATGAATGAAAGAATGAAAAATGCGATAATTTCGCGAGAATTATGAATACGAGAATAAACAAAAAAGATAGAGGCACCCAACTTTGGCGTACACCCTAGTTCGCGAATAAAATTTCGCAAGAGGCAAATGTTAGACCTAAAGTGTGTCATTGAAGGGGAGACCTATTAGATGACTCGGGGAAAGGTTACACCGCCCCGGAACCTGGGTCATGGAGACTTGGGGTTTTTAAATCCATCCAGGAGAGGCGCCTTGGATTCTCAGCTTAAGCTTATGACTTAGGTTGGGCGACAAAGGTACGAAGGTCTCTCCTAAGGAGTGCAGAACTCGATCAAGGCGCCGAGGTACATGGTTGAGCCAAGAGTGCTTGGGGCGTTTGAAGCTTCTCGGCCATTCTTGGTAAGTCTTGGCTATGATGCACTCGGCCCGAAGAAAACTCCACTTAGGGTGCAGTCTCGTAACCATAAGCCATATAGGAAAAAGGGATAAGAGGCTGCGGAAACAACTAGTTGTTGTTAAGACCGGATGGGAGGAGCCAACCTTGTATGGTAGAGGTACGTATCCTTGAAGGGGCAACCAGGGGGAAGATAAGGGCGGCACCCTCCATTAGGGGGCTGATAGTGTCAAACAGACACAAATATCATGAGGCTTTTTATTCTTTGGAGTATTCAGGCTTGTCATATTTGTGCAACAATCCTGAAGAGGTAATAATAATAGAGAAAAAATAAGGTGAGATCAATGGGTCAGTGCACGAAAGTGTAAGGACGTCCTGCGATTTCGTCGCAAGACGGCAATGTCATGGGGCTTTACGTTCGCAAGAATATTTAAGCCTGTCATATTGTCGCATGAAAAATATCCTGCTGAGGCAAAAATACAAGAGAATGATAAGGCAAGATCAATGGGTCATTACATGAAAGTGTAAAGATGGCCTGCGATTTTGTCGCAAAAACGAGGGGTGGCAAAATAAGACCTTTAACTAGGAAGGCAAAATAAGAACACACAAGAAAGTAAGCAAATAAGCTTGCGAAAATGACTATATGATAAGCTTGCGAAAATGATTATATGATAGCAAATAAGTTTGCGAACATATACATGAAAATGAAATTGAGGCAACGAAAATTACACATATTTGATATTATGATCATATTATTATGCGATACTAATAGTGTAGGAATAAGGAAAGATGAAGCACAAGTAAGAACTTGCGAGGAACAATAAATACGCGAAGAAGAATGCATATACTAAAGACAAAGCTAGAGAAATGAAGAATGGAAGCAATTTAAGGCTACGTCAATTCTAGCGCGGCAAAATAAGCTAAGTAACACAAACATTAGCTATACATTGTAATAGATAAGCATTCTCATCATACAAGCATCATACTAGCATCATGAAGGCATCGCATAAGCATTTCATGGCATAAACATCGCATACACATTTCATAATATAATCATTACATAAGCATTATATTTGCACAAATATTTTACAAAACTTTGCGGAAAATATCGCATGATAAGAGCTGAGACAGGAGTTCGCAGGAAATGTGTTAATTTCGCAGGAGATGTGATTATTTCGCAGGAGATGTGATTATTTTGCAGGAGATATGATTATTTCGAAGGATGTGATTATTTCGCTCAAATATAAGCAAAATTATAAGCAAATTGAAGAGATTATACTATCGTATTAGCACAAAACATAAGATAGAGGCAAGATAAGAATGAAGAAACAACTCGCTCATTCAACACTTTCTTAAGGATTCTACCCTCATAGATAAAGAACAGAGGCAACTATGGATTACCAAGAAAATATTTTATGTTCTTTATCTTCTTGGCTAGAATCATTTTCAAAGAAGGCGTTCATTAATGAATAACAAGAATCTTCACCTGTAGGATCAGAATATCGCGACATCAATACCTCGCGAGATCAATAAACAACATCATTGCGAGGGCGTCGCAGACAAGTAATATAAATGACGCAATGGATGACGACAGCCTGAACATGAGAAAGGCGTGAAGACTTAGCGAGATTTGGGAACGTTGCGAGATTCAACCTTTGTACACTCGCGACTCTTCGCGAATCATTCCCGAAAATAAAGGACAGCTTAGATGTCATCCATTATGTAATACCCTATATAAAGATCCGAGTAGGCCTATTGTGAGGGAGACCTTTTTTCGAGTGTTGAGCAAGTCATTAAGAGAGCGAAAATTAAGAGCAATTGTAATTCTTTAACCCGATTTCATTTTATCTTGTAAGAATCCAAGAAATCAATAAAAGAAGTTATCAATTATTCATCTAAAAAGGCTTAGATTGAGTAATTCCTTATGAGGGGTGTATTGTAGGATTTCCTGCAACTACATATTGGCGCTAGAAACAGGGAGGAAGTGAAGCTGAATATTGTGATTTGAAGGAATTTGGAGTAGTAAGAAAGGAATTTCATATAATTTTCAATAAAAGATCAAGATTGAGAAATGGCTAGAAGAAGACATGCATCAGAACAACCAACAACTGTTAGGAGGAGTAGGAGACTTGCTGGAGAAAGGAAAAATGAAATTGGGGAATCCTCAAGAATAAACATAAGGAATAATGAAGAAAATCAAATTCAACCGCTAGTACCGAACAGAGTTGTGGATTATGACAGAGTAAGCGTGCATACTTGGAGATCAGACTCTGCAGATGAAAGAGGAGAAGAACAACAATTGGTAAACAATGGACAAGTGGAAGGAGATCAAGAAGTGATTGGAGAAACAGTTCATGGGAATGGAGAAATCGCTGCATTAGAAGCGTTAAGGCAAACAATACACGAAGAAAGGCGATTAGAAGCAGAGGAACGTGCGAATTTGACACGGCAGAATCATGAGTTGAGGATGGAAAACGAGAGATTACAAAATAGAAGATCGAGAAGCACTACGAGGTCAAGCTCAAGATCAGTTAGAGAAGAAAGAAGGAGAGATTTACCTATGGAAAATGCTAATCGAGAGGAAGAACAAAGTCTAGGAGAAGAACGCCGTGAAAGAAGAGAAATAATGGAAGATCGATATATTCCCCGTCCCGAGATTCATCAAAATGAGCAAAATAATGGAAATCAAGGAAATAAGCAATATCAGGGGCAGAATAGTCCAGGTGATGGAGAAAATCGGGAAGAATGAAGGAGAATATTGCATGGGAGAGAAGCACGGAGGAAGAAAAAAGAGATTGAAGATGAAATTGAAAGACACTATACCGAACAGGCGCACCTAGCTTGCGAGAGGGAAAGATTGAGAGCAATCATGATAATCGAGAAAGAAGACGCGAACAAAATCGCAACAATGACAATATAAATGAAGAATACGAAAGAGTACAAAGGAGAGTTGAAAGGCAACAACGAAGAGAAAATGATAGATATGGTGGTCTGCGAATTCATGAGAGGGATGAAAGAGATGATCGCAGGGAAAGACGAGAGGAAAATAATGAACAAGACAGCCAAAATCGACATGAGCAAAGAAGAAGAGAAACGAAATTAAAAAGACCGATAGATTCAAACTTCAGTATAAACGAACAAATTCTGCGAGAATTGGCGGAGATGAGAGGAATGTTAAATAATAGAAAGGAAGGAGGTAAGAGACAATTGGATGAAGCTATAGAAGAAGCTGCGAAAACTCCATTTACACGAGAAGTGCAATCCGGAGGAATACCACCAAAGTGCAATTTGCCTACATTAACCAGCATTTTCGATGGAACAGCATGCGATACAACACATCAAAGCTTATGTGAGATGTATGCTACAGTGGGAGAACCATGATGCTATATTGTGCAAATATTTTGCATCAAGTTTGACAGGAGAGGCTTTGAAATGGTTTGAAAGTTTACCGAGGAATTCGATAGCATCATTCAATCAGTTACATGCTATATTCTTAGGGGGATACATAAGTAATAACTTCTCGCGACCTGGTATCGAAGATGTATTTGGATTAAAGCAAAGAATTGGTGAAAGTTTGAAGCACCTAACTGCGAGATGGAAGACGATGTGTAGTGAGATGGCTGGGCGAGTGGATGAAAGATACCTCAGTTTATCATTCATTAATGCCATGTTCGCAACCAATCTGTTATATATATTCAAATTTTTAGAGTCAAGAATACAATCACAATGACAGAGTTGCGAGAACTTCAGGAGGAATACATTGCTTTAGAGGAAAGGCAAAATGAGATGGAATCATATCCAGTTGCGAACACAAATTCAAAAACTGCGAGTGCGAGTCTGCTACCTAAGTTGATAAATACAGTAGCGAGCACCTCGCAAAGTCAGCAAGAAATGGTGACGGGTGATGTTCAACAAAGATTAGTAGCAATGGGGAGCCATGATCAGGAGGAATTTGAAAGGGAGAGGAACTTCTACAGCCGTGGCGGAAATAACAAAATTCAAAGATTGGATCAATTACAAGAAACTTATGGAGGACGAAGACAAAATTATCATAGAGGTCAGCGAAATCATAGAGTAGTATGGGAAGAAATTAAGATGCCGCCATTGAATGCTAGTGTGGAGAAGATATGGGAAGCCATAATCTTAATGGAAAATGTACCTGCACCATGGAATGTGGGAAGTGAACCACCGCCGGGTGACAGAAGTCATGAGTTATGTTCTTATCACCGTATTCATGGAAATTTAACGAATGATTGTAGAAATATAAAAAGAATCATCCTCAGAATGATAGACCAAGGAAGGCTTAATCATTTTCTAAAAGGTGAAGAGAAGATTCAACCATTACCACAACCACCAGAAGCTCATAGAGTAAACACAACGAAAGGAGGAGAAACATTTGTAGTAGAAGTCGGAGCGAAAGCCAAGAATTTGTTTTGCAATTCTATTGTACATTCATACAGGACAATTGAATATTTTCATGATAGTGTTCTCAGTAGGGTTTCCGCAAGAGATGCCAATAATAGAGAAATAATGAACATTGCGAAGACTTCGCAACTCAAAGAATGGCAAAAGCAGATTATTTATTTCACCGCAGAAGAGATACCGGAGAATGGAGAAATACATGATAATCCTTTGGTGGTAAGATTGGAGATTAACCCAAAACCCGTTGATGGTGAAGATGATAAAGCCGAAAACACATGGGCAATCAATAGGATTTTAATTGACACTAGAAGTTCAGTAAACATTCTTTTCTACCATACATACAAAACAATGGGAGGAAAAGATGAAGATCTGATACCTTCAACTTACAAAATTTATGGTTTCAACGGTACTGCCAACAAACCCAAAGGAGAAGCTCATATGCGAATCCCCCTGAAGGGTTTATCAACGGAAATTTTGTTTTGTATAGTCGATGTGGATTCACCTTATAATGCATTAATCGGAAGACCACGGCTACATGAGATTTTGGGTGTAGCTTTGACTTATCACCAATGCATCAAATTTCCTCATCCCACCGGCGTTGGAGTGATAAAAGGACATTGGACTGATGGACAAAGGTGTTATGAAATTGATGTGGAGTCTTGCGAAAACAGAGTTGCTCAACAGAAGAATTGGAAGCAAAAAATCAAAGAAAGCCAAAAGAGTGAAAGATTGATGGTGGATGTAGTAGAAATACGAGAAGAAAATACATTGTGAAATAAATGCATAAGGAAAGTTGGAAATTGCGATGACATCGCAAAAGAGAAAGCAGTACTAGGAAACTCGAATAACGGAGAAGCAGAAGTCAATAGAAGTAAAAGATGTAAGAAGTGAGTACTGGTAAAAAAAATGTCAAAAATGAAAAGCTTTTGATGATCGAAGAAGGAATATGCGAAATTCCCGCAAATCAAAATAAATGATGAAGATATATCGCGAGATTACAACAAACAAAACAAGACTATGCAAAAATTTCGCAAAGTGAATAAGAAGAAATACTCGCAAAGAGAGTAAGCATATTCAACATTTGAATGACATATACAAATGGGACGAACCTTTATGGCGTACACCCTAGTTCGCGAATAATATTTCGTAAGAGGCAAATGTAAGACCTAAAGTGCGTCATATAAGGGGGTATCTCTTGACATGGCTCAGGGAAAAGGTTACACCGCTCCTGGAACGTGAGTCATGGAAATTTGGGGCCAATAAAGCCTATCCGGAGAGATACCTTGGATTTCCAACTATATATATAAGGTTATACCTGGTTGGGCCCGAGGGTCTCTTCCAAGGAGTCGAGTGTATGCTCAAGGCGCCGAGGTACACGGTTGAGCCGGGGAGTGCAGGACATTTGAAGTGTCTCGGCCATTCTTGGCAAGTCTTGGCACATGCCGCACTCGGCTTTGAAGAAAACTCCACTTAGGGTGCGGTCTCGTAACCATAAGCCCTATAGGTATAAGGGATAAGAGGCTGCGAAAACAGGCTGGTTGTTGTTAAGACCGGATGGGAGGAGCTAGTCTTGTATGTCCGATGTTCGCCTCCTTGAATGGGCAACCAGGGAGATGATAAGGGCGGCACCCTCCATTAGGGATCTGATAAGTGTCTTAAGACGCAAATGTCACGAGGCTTTATTTTCGCAAGAAAATTTAGGCTTGTCATATTTGTGCAATTATCCTGAAGAGGCAATAATACTAACGCGAGGGTAAGACGAGATCAATGGGTCTTTACATAAAAGTGTAAAGACATCATGCGATTTCGTCGCAAGACGACAATGTCATGGGGCTCTATGTTCGCAAGGATATTTAGGCCTATCATATTATTGCAATTAAAACATCCTACAGAGGCAATAATACTAAAGAAATGATAAGACAAGATCAATGGGTCTTTACATGAAAGTGTAACGACGTCCTGCGATCTTGTCGCAAGACGACAATGTCATGGGGCTTTATCTTCGAAAGAGTGTTTAGGCATGTCATATTGTCGCGACATTGAGGGGTGGCAAAATAAGACCTTTAATTAGGAAGGAAAAATAAGACCACACAAAACAGATAAGGCAAGATCAATGGGTCACTACATAAAATGTAGGGACGTCCTGCGATCTTGTCGCAATGAGAATATCCAGTAGAAACATTTACAAGATTTTGCTAAATCTATCATCTGAAAACAAATAATAGAGGCAAGTATGGGAATGCATAGGGTAAAAAATTTGTTATTTATTTCCATATGATAGATCTACGCATTCGTAGCAACGATTAATTCTATTGCGAAAAAGACTTGTTCTTTTAGTATGTGCAGAAAGGAGTAACAAAAGGAGTACTTATATTTGAAGATTCAAGGAATGTACAATAAGAGATTACAAAAATACATGTATTACAGGAAGAAAAGAAGGAGATAGAACAATCTCTTGATTCATTCTTCATCATCTTCATCAGACTCCCCTTCTTCGCTAGCTTCGCTATCAGAGACATCTGAAATAGGCATGTTTTCAGGAATCTCATCAAGGAGACAAGGATAAGAAGAAAGTGGGACATTGTGATCCTCGCAGACTGACTTGATGATCTGATTACGAAAGCGGACAGCATCATTAGAGAAGTTCACCACAGTCGTTTGTTATTGTTTCTTAAACTTAGAGTATTTGTTATTGCGAAGAGAGAAATCCTTCGCGAGTTGTTCCTTCTCAGATTCAAGTTCCTCAATTTTCTTTTGAAATCTCTTCTCAGCTTCTGCGAACATATGACAAATAAATCAATAACTAGATGACAATTTCACAAGAAGAAAGCGGTAAAATAAAGAAGACCAGTTAGCAACCTTCTCATCGGAAATCATATCTTTAACCAAGGCGGTGTGCTCGGCGTGAAGGCTAACATCAACACCTAAGTTATTTCCGGCATTATCTAAAACTTTCGCAACCCAAGCGAATTCATCGTCACTACTTATGAGAAGAAGGGAACGAATTTGACTTTCTCTTTTGCTAAGAATGGCATTTTTGCGAAGAGATTCATCCCGTTCAATTTGGACTTCAAGAAGAGTTTTTTGGAATTTCGCTAATGCTCGGGCACCTTGATTAGCAATGCGATCTTTATCATCTATAAGGCTACTAATTTTATTTCTTAAAATATTAGTTCTCTCGTGGGAATCAAGATATAGACGTTTAAATCGATTAGCTAAACTCAAGCTAGATCTATGCTCAATTTCTAAAAGGTGAAATTTTCTTTGAAGCTCATTCAGTGAGAGAGAGATAATTTTGTTATTTGAAGAACTACTTAAAGATTCGTTGAGATGAGCAAGAAGAACATCACTATCCATGGGCTCAGGAAATGAGTGGAGAAGAATGGCTTCGTCAGAGAGATTATAAATGTCTGCGAAAATGATTAGTTAGATAAAGAAAAATAAATAATAGAATAAAAGCAAGGAAAAGAAGAGAATTTTATACCATAAAGTTGTTGATTAGCACTTTCAAATGTAGATATTTTATTCTTCGCAGTGGAAGATTCAGTTTCCAGTAGATGGGCCTTTTCGCGAAGAGATGCAACTTCGATTTCTAGTTCTTCATTCTTCTTGCGAAGTTGAAGATTTTTCTTTTCAAGGCTGTCGCCTCTTCTCAAGATCTGAGGAAACGGCAAAGGAAGCTCTTCCAGACTACAGAGAAAAATAAAAAGATTATTAATATGAGATTTAAAAATTGAAATTATGAAGAAAGAAAGAAACAAAGACATACCAAGGCATTAAGTGCGTTTATGAAGTTGGGAGTCAATGATCTGGAGACCCCTTGAAGAGAATCATTGCCCTCAAGCAAAGGGGCATCACATATATTTGCGAGAGCCTCGCATGCGCCAGAAAGGCGATCATCTCCAATCCCTTGCATGGATTCTGAGAAGATATTGGACAAAAATGTCATAGGAGACTACGGAAGATCTTCCTTCACGGCGAAGTGCCTACATCGCCATATTCTTCATCAGAATTCTCGCTGGAAGAACAGGCCCTTCATTTTTTGGCAGGTGGAGCAACAGGTTTCTCCTTGCGAAGAGGGCCTTTACCTTTTCTTTTAACTTTCGCAACCTCTGCAATTTTTTCCTCTCCAACAACTTCAACACCAACCTACACACACGAATGAAGATAAGAAACAGGCAACAATATTGTTAAAAATAACAAAAAGAAAATATTTCTTACTTCATCCGTGGATGAAGAAGTATTGCCAAAGTACTTGGCTTTGGTTTCCTTTCATAGCTTTTCCTTAGTTTAGTAATCTGAAAGCTTTGCAAGATTAATTTGTAACAAAGGAAATAAAGATTGTGAGATGAGTAAAAATAACGAAACATACCTCTTTGGTTTTCCCAGGCCAATTAAATACCCAGGGTTGATAGCTGGCGAGATTCGCAGGAAGTACATGAGAACCTGCAATATAAGGTCCATTCAAAAACAATGGAAAGACGCACCATTTATCGTCTTTGGAGTGGCGAGGAGTATTATTCCTGCCAGAGTGCCAGTCGATGTCATGCATGAGAAGCTTGTCATCAGGAATGTTCTCTTTTCTCTTCAACCGTGCACCCCAGCGAGATCTATCGTTCTTCATATTAATTACATCATAGTTTTCAAAGAAGCTCTCCACAAAATATTTCTCAGCGACTATCTCTAAGTTCGCGAATTTAGGATCTCTGACTATATCAGGATACAAAGATCCTTTACCAGCACCTCGATTAGCGAACTCAAGCATTAAACGGATGCAGTCTCCACTTAATTGGTAAACAGCTCGCGAGAATTTCTCATGTGAAAGAATTTCATAGAATAAAGGCATTTCGGGATTATAGAGAGGAATGGGAAGACCCGAGAGGAGTTGACCCAGCGAGATTATAATCTTTTGATCATCACACTGATGATCAGAAAACAATTTGACAGAGAGAATATATGAAGGTTCTTGATCAGGAACGGTAGATAACGTGAAACCTCTTTCTTGTAGATCCTTTTGAACATCGCCCAAAAGAGTTTCATACCTACGACCGAGAGGAGCCATTCTTGAGTATGGGAATTAATAGAAAATTGAAGAAAAAAAGAAGAGGAAGATTTACAGTAGCAGAAGCGTGAATTACGGAGAAAGATGAAAGAACAATTGCAGAAAGAAAGTAAAAAAGAAGAAGAGGAGGGTGAAAAAACTATATATAGAGAGAGGATCTCGAAAGGATAAGTGCATTTAATGCGAGAGCAGACGTGAATGGTTGAGAAAAAACGGTTGAAAGGGACGTGTCAAGAAAAGAGTGGAGGAAAAAACACGTGCAATACAGTCATATCAAAATAGATGAAGATGAACAGTTGCGGACAGATAAAGATGAACAGTTGCGGCATTTCAAAAATACAAATTCTCATGACATTCTCTTCTTCGCAGAGAAGACATGAGATGAGGCAAGATGTAGGATCAGAATATCGCGACATTAATACCTCGCGAGATCAATAAACAACAGCATTGCGAGGGCGTCGCATACGAGTAATATAAATGACGCAATGGATGACGACAGCCTGAACATGAGAAAGGCGTGAAGACTTAGCGAGATTTGGGAATGCTGCGAGATTCAACCTTTGTACACTCGCGACTCTTCGCGAATCATTCCCGAAAATAAAGGACAGCTTAGCTGTCATCCATTATGTAATACCCTATATAAAGAGCCGAGTAGGCCTATTGTGAGGGAGACCTTTTTTTGAGTGTTGAGCAAGTCATTAAGAGAGAGAAAATTAAGAGCAATTGTAATTCTTTAACCCGATTTCATTTTATCTTGTAAGAATCCAAGAAATCAATAAAAGAAGTTATCAATTATTCATCTAAAAAGGCTTAGATTGAGTAATTCCTTATGAGGGGTGTATTGTAGGATTTCCTGCAACTACATCATCAATGAGAGAGTAATAATTTCGCATGAATAGTTCGCAATACTTCTTATTATCATTCAAGGACGGATACTTCTTATATTTCGAGGATTAGTACTTCTTATACTTCTTCAAGGATACTTTATACTTCATACTTCATACTTCGTATACTTCGGGATGATACTTCTAATTACTTCTCAAATCTTCGGAACTTCACAAAAGAATAGAGGCAAGTACGTACTTTTCAAGAAAAGTATTCTTTCGCTCGTTCCTTCATCAACAAAGATCAAAGACCACTACAACAACATATTTTTTTCTTAAAGATCGCTCTTCAAGCAATATTCAAGAAAAAAGAGGCAAAATATAGGATCAAAATATCGCACAACACATTTGTTAGTGTGCGAGATGCATTCATTTCCTTAGCCTGCGAGAATGTAGCAGAGATTGCGAGAAGGTAGCAGAGCTTGCGAGAAGGTAGCAGCGTCTCCGAGAACGTAGCGGGAGCATGAGACAATATTAGTTGTACCCCACTACATATGAGTTGTCATCCACTTTGTAAACACCTATATAAAGAGAAAGGCATGAGAGAGAGAAGGGAGAATACTTTTGGGAGAGAGACGCATTTTGTAGGGAGAGACTTTATTTTCTTTATCATAGAGCTCTACCAAATATCCATTAATGGAGATTCTAAATGTAACACTTATGTAATTTCAACAATCATAGTGAAGAACCATGGATGTAGATCACATTGATCGAACCATGTGAAAAATCCTTGTGTCCATTTTACAATTTTAGCACTTTAATCTTTATTTTGATTATGAAATAGATTTAGATCTACAAAATATTATATGGGGTGTGTTGTGGGATTTCCTGCAACTACAAAACCAATCATAACCACCACCTTCCACCACAACCACAAACCACCAGAGAAACAACCATAACCACCTCGAAACACAAAATTACAAGAACTAAAATTAGCTAAACATACATACCAGCAAAAGTAAGTGGCCAGCGATCTGCCTTGTCAAGCTTCGCTAGGAGCCTGCACATTTTATAAAAAAAACAATAATTTCACAAGATCACGACAGAATAGTTTGTTGCAATTGTATACCGTATAGATCTTTAGAGATATCGCATAGAGAAAAAAATGTGTTAAACATACTAAACTAACAAGTCAATCAAAATTGCATTCATAAGGAGTAAAAGACTAGCAACCTTAGTATGCCCAGGACAGTCCCTGGCTAACTGAAATTTCCATTTTTAATATAAGCCGCTGCACTAGGAATCACATTGTCATTGTGATTCATAACAGGTGGATCTTAAATATTGTAATGGTTATACCTGAAAATGCATATACATACACAACACAAAATCACACATAAATACTAAAAAGGTTACCAGTAAGCGATTTGCTAAAAGTATGAAAGGTTCAATAATGGAAATATTGGTCGTCTGTCTCGCCTTGTACATAAAGGATAGCAAATAAGACAATAGACGCGAGAAGAAAATTACTTACAATTTCACAAATCAAGTGGTTGAAACAACGTAAATGTTCGGACCAACTGAATAGAGAACCATCAGGTTGTCTTACAAATGCTTCAATTTCTTCCCATTCAAACTGTAACTCTATCCCGGAAGCCCAAAATAATTTACTCAAACACAGATAAAGTGCACATAACCATATACATTTCCACTCATATATTAGTAAAACAAAATACTCAAAGATGAACCCAAATATAATGCAAAATAACAAAGCAAAACGATGAATCTAGACCTATGTATGTTAGCTTTTTTATCTCCAAAGGAACTGTCACCTGCAAAACACAACGATACACGAGACAATTCCATCATTAAGTACATATTTGGAATCTTTAACAAAATTGTATATACACGACCTCCTCTCATCGTATCTAAGAAATGCACATATGGACAAATTCGCAACCTCAATTTAGCTAATACTTCATTTGACTCAACATATATACACTATAAATGTTAGAAAAACGGGTTTTGAAAAGCATGGACCTAGACTTGATCCCTAGACCTATTGCCCTCTAGTTGTTTTTTATTTTTGAATAGATAAAACAATAGTCCCACATAGACTAAAATCTTAAGAGTTTTAGACTTAAATACCATGGGTTTTGCCTAAAGGGCATGGCCCTTTGGGTCTACACACTTTGTGTGAGGGGGAAGACCTACACTATGGCAAGGTTGCCTTTCCCGTACGCGCGGTGCTTCGCACCGAAGCACGCATGCCGCCGTCCGTCGGGTCGGGTCGGGTCGGGTTCGGGTGTGGGTGCACTAGATCCTATCTTTTTGCTGAAATTTTTCAAACGTGTATCTCACTCAGATTTTTTTGAATCTTCTCTTGCGCGTGAGAAAATACTGACAAAAGCAAAAGTAGTTTTTCTGATTAAAGTTGTCTCTGATTGACAAAAAGCAAAGCTGTTTTCTGCTTAAAGTAAAACTGTTCTGACTGACAAAAAGCAAAGCTGTTTTCTGCTTAAAGTAAAAGTTATTTTCTGACAAAGCTGTTTTCTGACAAAAGGTTGTCCATGCGTGAGAATCTTTCCTCTCTTATTTGTAACGACTAACTTCTTTTCAAACAGTTGTTGATGGTGGATTTTCGTTCAAGGTTAAATTTGTAAAAACCGGAAAAATCATGCTGACATCTTGTAAAAGATAAAGCCATTTATAAGTGTTGGATACTCCCTCACTTAATTCACCAAGAATGGAGCATGTAGCAACAATCCCATTCGTGAATACATGAAATTCCTCCGAGGTTGGAGCATGTGGCAACAATCCCTTCCGTGAATTTCATATCAGCCTTGTATTTCAAAGTACTCATTATCGGTGTGGCATGACGACCGAGTGTTACTCTTGCTGAATAACACGAACCTCCAAGCACTATAATGAAACCATGTACGAAATACCCGTACAGGCTGATTCTCGGTGTGTTATAATAGCCCGAGCCCTCTCGGTGTGTTATACTAGCCCGATTGAGCCCCTCTCGGTGTGTTATTCTAGCCCGATTGAGCATCCGGACTGACCGTATCAGTCCGGATATGATCTGATCGCAGTCATCCAACTCCATAAGCATGATTGGATGACCCCAGATCAATTCCATCACCCCCAAGCAGGTATGGAATACCCACGGCCCGACCCCGCATGGTCGGCCATTGGCCTTTGCTTGCCAAAAGACGTTCATACCAAGCATTATGGACAAAAAAACACTAAATAAGGGTTTGCGGCATATTACATGTGTCGCAAAACAATCTCAACCATCCATCTTCGCAGGTATAGATGGAGGGTGTAGATGTAGATTCAAAGGGCCCAGAGCATGTCAACACGATCACCGTGGGCCCGCCTACACACTTGACCAATCGGTCAAGACCAACAATGTTTGGCCGTGACGAAATCATCACCCAAACAAGGAGTGGCGCACGGCTTTTGAAAGCCAAAATTAGGGTTTCAAATCATCACGCGCGTCCATCTTCTCCGGCACGAATGGAGGGTCACAGATTAGATTAAGCAAGGGACGATCATACCAGCATGACCACCGTGGGCCCATCTACCTCCTCATGCGATCGGCCAAGGCATACCATGCCCGGCTAATCCAAAACGCCCGCCCAAACATGCGTGGTTACACTTCCCAAATTGCAACCGATCTCGACCACTCAACTTCACTTAGGATGATTTGAATGGCTTAGATCACGTTTTCATGGGATAGTCGGGTATAGGTGTGAACGCCAGCCTACCACCTACACGCCGGTATGATCGACCAAGACCGAACAAGATGGGTTGTCTTGGAACGCGCGCCCAAACCAGGGATGTCATGCGGTTTCCAACTCCTTTGCGGCAATGGATTTACTGCGCAAGCCGATCTCAACCACTCAACTTTGCCGGTCAATTTGAGTGGCCTAGATCGCTCCTTCTAGGAAAAGTGAGGTATGGACGTGCACACCGGCATGCTGTCTACACACATGCCCAGTCGGTCCTCTCCAAAGCCCTTCCCATGCTTGGTTTCGACCAAGCTGAAGAGTGATGCTTGCGCACCTCTTCAAAAACCCTAATTTCATCAACGGTCATGAGATGAATGTCTCAAAGATCAACTCATCCGTCCAACTTCACCGACTTGGTTATACAACCCTGGTCGGGAGTTATTTGGTCGGTGAGGCGTCATTACCCATCACTTTACCACATCATAATGCAAGACGCATAAAATACACACGATACTTCACAAGTATCGACTTCCCGAATAACACGGTTATTCAATTCAAGATTACATGCTATCTTTCGTGGATCCACGATTCACACATTCCGGACATCAATCATGTCACAAACGGGGGGATACATACCGGGGTATTGGTCCTCGGGCGGTTTACAGCGTGCAGCGTGCAACGCGCCATCACAAGAACGTGTCAGGAAGTCATGGACGGTTAGAGATGAACAGGAGAAGTGGGCAAGACTGGTCGTGTATCACCAACGCACAACTCCACTACTCCATCACTCCACTTCCTCCACTTCCCACGAGAGACGTGAATAAGGCTCAATGACTTGTATAAATAGGTTCTCCGCCCTATTTCAAACAAGACAACAGAACAACACAAGTTCAGATGAGACAGAAAATCAAGTGTTAATACAAAAATCGTATTCAAACACCCAGAGCCTGCTTGCATCAACCGCAAGCCTGCTCACCTTTCTGTTACAAGTCATAAGCAAGCCAACACCTTCACAATCTCAACACCTTCCTCGCTTCCCTCCCTAATATCAACCCCATCTCCTTCACTTTGTGACCGAAACAAGTCTGGAACGGCCATTTCTTGGTTTAGGCCGGACTTGCACAGATTGATCTCTCGAATCTACAAGCACTCACCGCGCAAATGCATTTGTTTAAAGTTTTAAATTCATTCCTCATCCACACCCCAAATTACCAAATTCTACAGGAGTAGTTTTCACCCATAAATAATTGGCGACCACAGTGGTAGGTTGATCTATCGGTTGCAAAAAAAAAAAAAAAAAAAAAAATTGAATTCTCAATTCTTCGGTTTTCGGCTCACGATGCATCCTCATCAGGAAACCACAGGCGGTTCAGATACCATGGTAAGTGTAGATAGAATGCTGGAGGATGTCTTGGCAAATCAAGCTGGTATCACCAAGACGAGAGCGAGACATTTCACCTTTTGAATGACATATCAGCACAATTACAAGAAGGATCGGCAGGCATCTACTCAAGCAGTGCAAGAAATGCTGAATCCTTAGTCAGGAGTCACACCTTTACCGGTGGAGAGGCAAAAAGAGCGCGTAACCGCAGGTGACTCAGGAAAGATGAACAACATGGTCCAGTCAACACCGAAGAACCGAGGCAACTCCACAGAGGAGAGGACTTGTCCAGGAGTACTACAACGTATACCGAATAAATAAATGGAGCCCGCAGCTTACGGATCCCTCTTTGGAAGATTTATATCTCAAGACCCTTGTCGAAGCCGTGAAGAAATGCTTGAGGAAGGAGAGATCAATCAAGGAACACGTGAGTACGCAGAGGATGGGAACGTTCAATTCGATCACTCAGCAGTGATATTACAACACCTCCCATCACGAGCCGAGCAAATGCAAGTCCCGGCATCTCATCAAGTGTAACACCTCCAGGTAGTCACCGAGCAACAACTTCCACTCCTTCATCGGGACGAGGAACCGGAGGGGCGAGAGGAGGACCATCTCCCATTACCATTGCAGACTCGATGGAAAAGCAGGAAGTTCTTGTCAAGACTAAAACGGATATGGCCGTAACTCGGAAAGAGGTACTCACTTTTCTTAAGACATTAATCGATCGATTTCCACATGACCCGCAACAGCCCCGGAGCCAACAAGGAATGAATTCAACGCACCGGAGAAGGTACTTCAATGGCACGGACCTACATGGACCTAATCAAAGAAGCGACATCAGATATGAGCGGTCCTGTCGTGGAGGCTCTTACACTGGGGACTTATCCTCACAACGATCTTCCTCAAGTCAATAGTTTCACTATGAACCAGAGGCCGGTGGATCGGGAAGCGGTTTCTCTAGTGGAAAGTTTATGCAAACTTTCACACCTCTCGAAGAATCAGCGCGCGGAGACGTTTTGCTGCAATCAACCAGAGGAAGGTCACGACCGTGACCTACATGTCGCCGCACGTATCAAGGATTCAGAGTTCAAGACACCCCTTATCTACACAGGAGCGTCTTCGAATGTGATTACTATCAAGACTCTCAGGACATCCAAGGTTCTCCCAGGCAAGGTCGTACGGAATCCTATCACAGTGACGGACTTCAAGGGAAACCAAACCAGCACATACGGGAGGAGCTCCGCTGAAAGAATCAGACAAGTTCGTTGCACCCCACTCCCCACGTGGGCGTCAATTCAGGAAGAAGACCGGCTTGTATCGTTGAGATCTAAAACCCACAATGCATCTTTGCTTGACGAAGCATTCTTCTCCATCCCGTAAAGCCACGACCCACGTTCACACGAAGAGGGAACGCACTTTTGTGGCGAGTCGTGACCCGTAAAGGGAAAACGGTATACCGACATCGCCATTATCAATTAGCGGGGGATACCGCTACCCGGTCTCTCCACCCAATGGAATGCTACGACAAAGAACGAACCACAACAACAAGTGCTAGATGCTCCACAACTGCCGCAAGAGGACACCAACTCCACAACTAATGAGATTGAAATCGTTGAGGAATCTCCTAGGCCTATCTCCATCAGCTCAACCTTGTGTACGGATAAATGCACGAAGATCGTGGAACTTCTCAAAGAGTATCAGGACATGTTCGCTTGGAGATATGAAGAAATACCGGTTTTAGATAAAAATTAGTCATCCATCATCTACATGTCATACCTGGATCCAAGTCGGTTAAACAGTTGCAGTTTAGACACGAGGAAAATGGATAGATCAGGTGCTGCATAGACTTCAGAAACTTGAACAGGTGCTGCTCCAAAAAACAATCCTCCTCTACCTAACATCGACATGTTAGTAGATGCAAACAGCGGACACAGCATGTTCTCCTCCATGGATGGATGCAGCGGCTACAACCGAGATAAGAATGTACGAGCATGATGCAAGTAAGATATCTTTTCGAACTCCTCTCGGAAAATTTTATTATACCATACCGCCATTTGGTTTAAGGAATACCGGTGCAACGTATCAACGCTCTATGACGGTAATCTTCCACATGGAGCCGATACCTCAAGGGAGCAGCCTCAAGAAGATAACGAACCACACTTGGGGACTGAGGCTCAGCATGAAGTTCCTTCACCGTTAGTCAAGGAATTCTTCAACATGAGAGATGTGGTCAGTCAAGAAACATGGAATTCGCAAGGGTAAATTGAACCGAAGAGGGAAACACTTCAACACTCCCTCTAGCAGAAGCTGCTTCAATGGTCTATTCAAGAGCCGCCTCAATGCTCTCTCCGGGACCCCTTTTCGCTTCATAATCCTACTTCAACACCCTCTCCAGATCCACCTCAACGTTCGCACCGAAGCCACTTTAACATCCTCTCAAGTCGTTTCAACACTCAAGATACATCAACAATCTGCGCCCGGTCAAGTTATCTTTGATGTACTCATTGCTCAACATACGTCTCATCCATCCTTCATGAGGACCCAATGGAGCATGAAAAACCCTAAAGTCGATAGGAGGAGGGCTATTCGTGGAACGGATATTTTCATATAGTTGGAAGGGCGCGGTGAACAAACTCATCATCAATGTTCGGCATATCCTTGAAGCCGCCAACACTTCGACTTGGTACAAAGATTATCTCCAGAAGACATCTCAACGGGGATTCTTTTCTTCCACAATGAAATAAAAGGCATGAGTTAGAACTTGTATGAAAGCACATGAGAGATGTAGTCACACACGGAAAGACACAACTCACATCGGAGCACACAAAACCGGTCCGGCTCAAATTCGGTATGGATTTCAAGACTGGTATTAGTTTTCAAGTCCGGTGCAAGTTTCAGTCTGGTATTGATTTCAAGTCAGGTGCAAGTTTCAGTCTGGTATTGATTTCAAGTCAGGTGCAAGTTTCGACCTGGTATTGATTTCAAGTCGTGCAAGTTTCGGCCTGGGTATTGATTTCAAGTCGGTGCACGTTTGATCTGGGTATTGATTTCAAGTCGTGCAAGTTTCAGTCCGGACAAGTTTCAAGTCCCAGTATAAGTTTCAAGTCCCAGATCACTCAAGTTACAAGTCCGGTATTGCTCAAGCTTCAAGTCCCAGATTGATCAAGTGACGAGTCCCAGATTGCTCAAGTTTCAAGACCGGTGTTGGTCAAGGGCATGAGGTCGGTATAAAGTTGACATTGATCAGGCATACACGATATGGGACCCACGTTCAATCAAGCATATATGGCGGGACCACATTTATTTGCACAACACGGTTCTCTCATGTCATGGGAATCATGTTCACGAAATTCAAGCCCACGTTCGATCAAGCAGCGCAGAGGCCCCACCAACGGCCGCAGCACAAACAGTCCGTCGATTAGGCACAACCCCACGATCGAGCGGAGCAAGCACGGAGCGGGCCCTCGACCAAAGCAGGCATAGAAAGGTCGATCGAAGCAGGCAAGACCGACATCATACTAGGGGAACGCTCTCCTATATGCCTTTTAAACGTAACATACCCAAGGACAGGATAACCCGTCTCTCCCGGTAACATCTAACTTTGCCTCATAAGTTTTATCTTTAATCTGTCACCATCTCATGCCTACCACACAATAGTGTAACCATTATGTGCTAGGCGGGGACTTAATGTTGATGGTGGATTTTCGTTCAAGGTTAAATTTATAAAAAAACCGAGAAAAATCATGCGTGACATCTTGTAAAAGATAAAGCCATTTATAAGTGTTGATACTCCCTCACTTAATTCACCAAGAATGGAGCATGTAGCAACAATCCCATTCTCGTGAATACATGAAATTCCTCCAGGTTGGAGCATGTGGCAACAATCCCTTCCCGTGAATTTCATATCAGCCTTGTATTTCCAAAGTACTCATTATCGGTGTGGCATGACGACCGAGTGTTACTCTTACGAATAACACGAACCTCCAAGCACTATAATGAAACCATGTACGAAATACCCGTATGTGCCGATTCTCGGTGTGTTATACTAGCCCGAGCCCTCTCGGTGTGTTATACTAGCCCGATTGAGCATCCGACCGACCGTGTCGGTCCGGATATGATTCGATCGCTGATCATCCAACTCCATAAGCATGATTGGATGACCCCCGCATCAATTCCATCACCCCCAAGGTGTATGGAATACCCACGGCCGACCCCGCATGGTCGACCATTGTCCTTTGCTTGCCAAAAGACGTTCATACCAAGCATTATGGACGGAAAACCCTAAATAAGGGTTTGCGGCATATTACATGTGTCGCAAAACAATCTCAACCATCCATCTTCGCAGTATAGATGGAGGGTGTAGATGTAGATTCAAAGGGCCCAGAGCATGTCAACACGATCACCGTGGGCCCGCCTACACACTTGACCAGTCGGTCAAGACCAACAATGTTTGGCCGTGACGAAATCATCACCCAAACAAGGAGTGGCGCACGGCTTTTGAAAGCCAAAATTAGGGTTTCAAATCATCACGCGCGTCCATCTTCTCCTAAGCACGAATGGAGGGTCACAGATTAGATTAAGCAAGGGCTTGGTCATACCAAGCATGACCACCGTGGGCCCATCTACCTCCTCATGCGATCGGCCAAGGCATACCATGCCCGGCTAATCCAAAACGCCCGCCCAAACATGCGTGGTTACACTTCCCAAATTGCAACCGATCTCGACCACTCAACTTCATAGGATGATTTGAATGGCTTAGATCACGTTTTCATGGGATAGTCGGTATAGGTGTGAACGCCAGCCTACCACCTACACGCTGGTATAATCGACCAAGATCGAACAAGATGGGTCGTCTTGTAACGCGCGCCCAAACCAGGGATGTCATGCGGTTTCCAACTCCTTTGCGGCAATGGATTTGCCGCAAAACCGATCTCAACCACTCAACTTTGCCGGTCAATTTGAGTGGCCTAGATCGCTTCTTCTGGGAAAAGTGAGGTATGGACGTGCACACCGGCATGCTGTCTACACACATGCCCGGTCGGTCCTCTCCAAAGCCCTTCCCATGCTTGGTTTCGACTAAGCTGAAGAGTGATGCTTGCGCACCTCTTCAAAAACCCTAATTTCATCAACTGGTCCGAGATGAGTGTCTCAAAGATCATCTCATCCGTCCAACTTCACCAAACTTGGTTATACAACCACGGTCAGGATTTATTTGGTCAGTGAGGCGTCATTACCCATCACTTTACCACATCATAATGCAGTACCTGCATAAAATACACACGATACTTCACAAGTATCGACTTCCTCAATAACACAGTTATTCAATTCAGCATTACATGCTATCTTTCGTGGATCCACGATTCACACATTCCAGACATCAATCATGTCACAAACTGGGGGGATACATACTAGGGTATTGGTCTGGCGGTTTACAGCGTGCAGCGTGCAACGCGCCATCACAAGAACGTGTCAGGAAGTCATGGACGGTTAGAGATGAACAGGAAAAGTGGGCAAGACTGGTCGTGTGTCACCAACGCACAACTCCACTACTCCATCACTCCACTTCCTCCACTTCCCACGAGAGACGTGAATAAGGCTCAATGACTTGTATAAATAGGTTCTCCGCCCTATTTCAAACAAGACAACAGAACAACACAAGTTCAGACGAGACAGAAAATCAAGTGTTAATACAAAAATCGTATTCAAACACCCAGAGCCTGCTTGCATCAACCGCAAGCCTGCTCACCTTTCTGTTACAAGTCATAAGCAAGCCAACACCTTCACAATCTCAACACCTTCCTCGCTTCCCTCCCTAAGATCAACCCCATCTCCTTCACTTTGTGACCGAAACAAGTCTGGAACGGCCATTTCTTGGTTTAGGCCGGACTTGCACAGATTGATCTCTCGAATCTACAAGCACTCACCGCGAAGTGCATTTGTTTAAAGGTTTAAATTCATTCCTCATCCACACCCCAAATTACCAAATTCTACATGAGTAGTTTTCACCCATAAACAACAGTATATAAGGAATTGGTTTAGCTCATTTATGATACATAGAAACAAAAACAACTTCTTCCTAACTCATTTTATTTCTGCTACTGTTTTCTTTGTTTTTGTTTCACTATAACTTTTTCCATTTCTTCATACATCTTTGCCAAGCTCTTAGAGTACTTTCTTTGTATGCTACATTGAGGATTACTATCAGTAGTTGTATCCTTGAGGTGACTTGCCAACTGCTATAGCATCTCAGAGGAGTAGCAGGCAATATTACCTTTAGGTCAGCGTATCTCATACTTGCCTCTACTAGTTCTTGCTGCCATTATCAGTGCACCTCTCGGAACATCAATCACGCATCAGTTCGAGCTAAGTATTTTTTCTAAGTTACTACGAATGTTGTCATTATTTTCAACAATCTAAAGGTAATATCCTTCATTGCTATATTTTTTGCTGTAACAACATGGGAAAGAGTACTATAGAAAAACCCCCAAATTTTAGTGGAAAGGACTTTAAACGATGGCAGTCCAAAATTTTATTCTTCTTAAAAGACCAAAGGTTAGATGAAGTTGCCTTAGATAGACCCTCGAGAAGACTTCATGACCGTGGTTATGAAGATAGACTGGATAGGTGGACTAGGAAGAATTACATGTGCAAAAACCATATTCTTAACTGTCTGGATGACTCCTTGTACGACTTTTATAATGCAAAAGAAAATTTTACTACTTTTGATTTATGGGAAGCCCTTGAACAAAAATATCTTGCCGAGGCTTCTTGGAAGCAAGAAGTTCTTAGTGGCAGGTTCCCTGGAATATAAGATGACTGATGAAAAGCCTGTAGTAGAACAATTCATCGAACTCCAGCTACTCATCAATGAAATTCTTACTAAAAGCATGCATATTAATGAAGCTCTACAAGTATCTGCAGTGATTGAAAAGCTTCCACACTCATGGAACGAGTACAAGAGGAGGCTGCGACACAAGAATAGAGAAATCACCATGGTGGAGCTGGGGAAAAAGATCCAGGTTGAGGAGCTTCTGTGCTGCAAGGACAAGAGCCTGATGCTGAGCAAAGACATGTCCAACAAAGCTCATATCCTGGACGATAATGCCGCGTCAAAGAAAAAACATGGAGAATCCAGTAAAAATGGTAACAGACGTAACAAACGTCGAAACTCCAAAGGTAACAATCTTAAGCCTTGAGGTGGTGTCTCCAAAAACACCATCAAAGGCGACTGCTATAATTGTGGGAAAAATGGTCATATGGCCAAAGACTATAGGGCGCCTAAAAAGACTAAAAATGATCCAAAACAGAAAAATAAAGCAAACATAGTAGATGAATCTGGATATTTTACTGGCATGGTGTCTGAAGTCAACCTTGTCTCTAATATAACCAATGTGAGAGGCGGTGGCTAGATTCAGAGCCACCAAGCATGTCTGCAAGTTCAGAAATGCTTTGTCCTCCTACGCCACAGTAGGAGACGATGAGAAACTGTTTATGGGAAACTCTTCCACTTTGCTAAAGTGGTAGGGAAAGGCAAGGTTGAATTGAAGCTCACTTCGGAAAAACTCTCGCATTGAATGACGTGTATCACGTCCAGGACATATGCAAGAATCTTATCTCAGAAACCATATTACTAGGGAAAGGTTTTAAATTTGTTGCTGAGTCTAACACTGTTGTAATCTCTAAGAGTGGAGACTTCGTAGGAAAAGGTTATGTCACTGAAAACATGATTAAGCTTAGTGTATCTGCTTTGAACATGAATGTTAATGCATCCTCTTCTGCTTATGTTTGTGACTCCTCACATGTTTGGCATGATAGACTTGGACATGTTAATTTCAAATCTTTGGAAAGACTTGCTAATTTAGGTTGCATTCCAAAAATAAACATTGACAAAAATCATAGATGTGAAATTTGTGTTGAATCTAAATATGCAAGAAAACGATTTAATAAAAAGGTTGAACGTAGAACAGTTCCCTTAGAACTAATACACTCGGATTTAGGAGATTTGAAATCAACACCAACTAGAGGTAGTAAAAAAATGGTACATCACTTTTATAGATGATTACTCACGATACTGTCAGGTTTATCTTCTTAGAAGTAAAGATGAGGCTTTAGAGGCCTTCAAAATATATAAACTTGAAGTAGAAAACCAAAAAGGTATTAAAATTAAAACTCTTAGGTCAGACCATGGCGGTGAGTATGTGATACCCATAGGTGAATTTTGTAAACTTAATGGCATCATTCATGAAACTACTGCACCTTCTTCACCTGAGTCGAATGGAGTATCCGAAAACAAAAATCGAACACTCATATATATGGTGAACGCTATGTTGACCAGTTCAGGGTTACCTTCGAACTTGTGGGGGGGAAGCAATTCTCTCTGCATGCTATATCTTGAACCGAGTTCCATTTAAAAAATCAGATAAAACTCCTTACGAGTTGTGGAAAGGTAGACAACCTTCCTATGCATACTTTAAAGTGTGGGGGTGTTTGGCCAAGGTGGCCATTCCTCGTTCCAAGAGAACCAAAACAGGACCTAAAACTATAGACTGTTTTTTCCTAGGATATCCTGAGCATACTAATGCACATAGGTTCATGGTCATCAGTTCTGACCATAATAACATTGGTCTGAACACCATAATGGAATCTAGAGATGTTGTGTTTTTTGAACACATATTTCCTTTTAGGACTGGACCTCGAAAAGGGTCCATGATGACCTCACGAGATGTTCCTTCGACTAGTCAACCCCGTCTCTAGATGTTGAGACCGAACCTAGAAGAAGTAAGAGGGTTAGAACCGAGAAAAGTTTCGGACCAGATTTTTTGACTCTTACGGTAGAGTCTGAACCGCAAACCTACAAGGAAGCTATGACTTCTCCGGAAGCTCCCTTCTGGTAAGAAGCTTCAATAAATGAGTGGGAGTCCATTCAGCAAAATGAAACTTGGGAGATTGTAGACTTACCTCCTGGTAGTAAAGCCATAGGTTGCAAATGGGTTTTCAAAAGGAAGCTTAGAACAGATGGAACTACAGAGAAACATAAAGCTAGGTTGGTAGTTAAAGGTTATAGACAAAAGGAAGGATTAGATTTCTTTGATACCTATTCACCAGGTCACTAGAACCACTTCTATTAGTATGTTGATTGCTATTGCTTCTATATATGATTTGCATATACATCAGATGGATGTTAAAACTGCATTTTTATATGGTGAATTGAATGAAGAAATTTATATGGACCAACCTGAAGGTTTTGTTGTGAAAGGATGTGAAAACAAAGTATGCAAATTGAAAAAATCTCTTTACGGTTTAAACAAGCACCTAAACAGTGGCATGAAAAATTTGATCATGTAATGATATCTAATGGCTTCAAGGTTAATGAATCTGATAAATGTGTTTACATTAAATATGTGGATGATTCTCATGTTATTGTGTGCCTGTATGTTGATGATATGCTCATATTAGGCAAATAACCTTGATATTATTAATACCATTTAAAGCATGCTTAACGAAAACTTTGACATGAAAGACTTAGGCCCCGTTGATATAATCTTAGGGATGAAAATCGAAAGACGTCGACGGATATAGTGTTAGTCAATCTCATTATCTTTGAAACCGTACTTAAAATATTTAATCATGAAAATGCTAAACCTGTATCTACTCCTTAGGATCCTAATTGTAACTTGAAAAAGAACAAGGGAGAAGGAATCTCTCAACTTGAGTATTCTCTCATTATTGGGAGTCTTATATATTTGATGAACTGTACAAGACCCGATATTGCTTACACTTTGTGAGTAGATTAAGCGGTACACTTGCAACCCCAGGCGGGATCAACTGGAATGCTCTCTACAGAGTTCTACGCTACCTGAGAGGCACTTCAAACTATTGCTTAAGTTTTGGGAAGTATCCTGCTGTGCTGGAAGGGTATTGTGATGCCAAATGGATATCAGACTCAGATGAGTGCAAATCTACTAGTGGGTACATCTTCACACTTGGAGGTGCGTCTGTGTCATGGAAGTCTTCCAAATAGACATGTATAGCTCGATCCACTATGGAGTCTGAGTTTATAGCCTTGGAGAAAGCTGGAGAGGAAGCTGAATGGATACGAGGTTTCCTGGGAGGAATTCCACTCTGGCCCAAGCCCGTGTCTTCGATCGCAATCCACTGTGACAGTCAAGCTGCTATTGGTTGCGCAAGGAATAGTGTATACAACGGAAAGTCTATACATCTACAAAGAAGACATAAGACAGTGAAACAACTACTCTCTACTGGTATCATCTCTATAGACTTTGTGAGGTCTAAAGAGAATATTGCAGATCCTTTGACGAAAGGGTTATCTAGAGAGGTAGTTAGATCCACATCGAGGGGGATGGGACTTAAGCTCATAGAATAAGTCACCATGAAGGATACTCAACCTTGTGAATGGAGCTCCAAGATCAAGGTTCAATGAGACAACTAATTTATGGTGATATCGAGAAAGCACTATCTTTGTCCCTCCCTATGATGTAAGCGTGCGATAGTGCTACCCGCAAGAGTTAGGATGATCTCGTTGAGATCTTAATGAGTTGCATGGCTTTGTTTAAAGCGGGGTGTGGCAGGACACTCTTAATGAACTCACCTATGTGGATGTTGGAAGTGGGGCCGCTTCCTATGAGAATTTGAGCTGATTCTCTAGAGACATTCATTAAGTTCGGGATTAACCCACGGCCAAAACGGGCACAACGACAAGATCTTGGCGGCTTTTCTTTGAGACATCAATGTGTGGTTGTTATTTCTGATTTGCATTCACTGTTGGCGGTTCAAGACATTGCGTTCACCGTTACAACAGGCAGTTTCGAAAATCTCTCACTAAGCTAAGGTTCAATCTCTGGGACACCTTAGCCTAATTTTGATGTATTATGTTTTCTCGTGTTTTATCGATATGTTTTATCATTCATGTGGGGGATTGTTAGAAAAAATGGGTTTTGAAAAGCATAGACCTAGACTTGATCCCTAGACCTATTGCCCTCTAGTTGTTTTTTATTTTTGAATAGATAAAACAATAGTCCCACATAGACTAAAATCTTAAGAGTTTTAGACTTAAATACCATGGGTTTTGCCTAAAGGGCATGGCCCTTTGGGTCTACACACTTTTGTGTGAGGGGGAAGACCTACACTATGGCAAGGTTGCCTTTCCCGTACACGCGGTGCTTCGCACTGAAGCACGCACGCCGTCGTCCGTCGGGTCGGGTTCGGGTGTGGGTGTGGGTGCACTAGATCCTATCTTTTTGCTGAAATTTTTCAAACGTGTATCTCACTCGATTTTTTTGAATCTTCTCTTGCGCGTGAGAAAACACTGACAAAAGCAAAAGTTGTTTTTCTGATTAAAGTTATCTCTCGATCGACAAAAAACAAAGTCGTTTTTCGCTTAAAGTAAACTGTTTCGATGACAAAAAGCAAAGTTGTTTTACGCTTAAAGTAAAAGTTGTTTTCTGACAAAGCTGTTTTCTGACAAAAGGTTGTCCATGCGTGAGAATCTTTCCTCTCTTATTTGTAACGACTAACTTCTTTTCAAACAGTATATAAGGAACTGGTTTAGCTTATTTATGATACACAGAAACAAAAACAACTTCTTCCTACCTCATTTTATTTCTGCTACTGTTTTCTTTGTTTTTGTTTCACTGTAACTTTTTCCATTTCTTCATACATCTTTGCCAAGCTCTTAGAGTACTTTCTTTGTATGCTACATTGAGGAGTACTATCAGTAGTTGTATCCTGGAGGTGACTTTCCAACTGCTATAGCATCTCAGAGGAGTAGCAGGCAATATTACCTTTAGGTAAGCGTATCTCATACATGCCTCTACTAGTTCTTGCTGCCATTATCAGTGCACCTCTCGGAACATCAATCACTCATCAGTTCGAGCTAAGTATTTTTTCTAAGTTACTACGAATGTTGTCATTATTTCCAACAATAAATTCATACGAAAGCAGTGATAAAGACTCAAAACTCACATCAAATTTCAAAAATTTCTCAGAACTACTTACAATAAACACAAAAATTTAGGATCTAGGTTAAATACAAGTCTTATCACTACTTTCTCGTTTCTTACTAGAATTTAATGGTCTAAATCCAGCATTAACTATAATATTTGATATCTCTCCTATAAAAATTCAAACTCTTGTAAGAAAAAACCAATTTCACAGATCCGATCATACTATAAACGATTTGATCTAATCATTTTTCACCACAAAATATATGAATCAGACGGGGAATCAAAGTTGGGAAGGAAGCGAAAAATTAAATTAAATTACTGAATATAACGAAGAAATCAATTACCTGAATCAATTATTAACATCCTAGAAACGATCTGATCTTAATCTTGATATCTAATCAATTTTCACTGCAGAAAATATGAATCAGATGGAGGCTCAAAGTTGAGAATAAATTGAAAATGAAATTAAGCATTTGTAAATATCGAATTGAAGTTGTTGGAGACGGTGAAGGTGGTGGTGCAGAGGTGGTGATGGCGGTGGTGATAGCTGGACAGAGAAGAGGGAGACATAAATGTTTCAGATCTGAAATTAAAAAGAAAATAGGTAGTAGCTCAACTCGAGTTGTCGAGAGGGAATTTAGGGGATTATGAGTAAAATATTTTTCTTCTGGAAACCGGAAGGGTATAATAATTATAGTTGAAAAGGGCATTTATGAAGGCCCAATAAAAGCAAGGATATTTATATAATTTCCACTATCTTCTTTGTCCAGTATTCGAAGACACGTTCGAGTAGTCAATTTCACATAACTTTTCGAGTTCTATCTAACGGTACTAGTTTCGTATCTAAATCGTTGTTAGATTAATTTCTACTAATTAAGGTTCATCTCTAATTAATCGAGTCATTAGCGGCTAAATCGTCTCTTGACTGGTCTAATAGCATTGACGACCTTGAGGGTCTTTACATTCTCACCACCTTATACATTTTCGTCCCCGAAAATGAAACCATCCTTATGGTCTTTAAACTCCCCACCTTAAAGAAAAAATCTTATCTCTTGTCTAAGCGCAAACAACATAAAACAAAGCACAAACTTATATAGCTTTTTACAACTAAAATTTGTGGCTCTAGGTTCAACTATGCTGATTTAAATTCTATCAAATAGGGAAGTCTAAGTTTCTTAAACTAATTTCTATTTTATAAAATCTATGTCTCTAATTACAAGGGAGATTCCTACGAATCTTTCTAAGTGAAATTATATCTATCAGTTTCCTAAAGAATTATACCAAACTTCTATGATCGGTCATATCTGAATGCAGTTGCCCTGTCAAGGTTGGCCAAGCCCAACAATTCCTTCCTACGAACAGAGAAAACACAATCTTCACTATTCCCCAGTGCTGGATTAACTAAATATTAATTTATTAAGATTAACTAGTCTCTAAACTTTTATCGTAACTGGTGCAACTTAACATTTTACTTCATAAAGTAAATATATAATTCACAGCATTTTAAGCAATTTAATCAGAATTTTTTATCAGTATAAATAATCCAATTTCGATTTTTCGTCAATTTATAATATCTAATATTTTAACTTTAGTGTAATGTCATATATAAATTTTCCAAATATTATCTATTATAAATTTGATACTTGTTTAATTACTCAAATAATATTATCAACTGTGTTTTTATTCTCATTATTCTTAGGTTGATAGTCCAGTTGGTACACCAAGCCTTAATCTTTAAATATGATTCTACATTCACGTAAATATTGATATAATAGATTTTATTTATTCCTCTCGAATCCGTATGCTATATTTTGTTAAAGATTGACGTTGGTAATTTAATATAGTTTATGTTTGAGTCTGCATAAAATTATAATGTCTTAATAGTCTTTAGATTTTGCTATTAATGTAAAGTATCCTATTAATATACAAATTTATTTTCTTTTAATTATAATATTACACTAAGCATCAGATTCTATTATTACTACTTCATGAAGATTTGTTTCATTTTAAAGGTTTATTGGATCATTTGTTAGACTAAAGAAAATTTCGGTATAAGATTACTAACAAGTTGAGTCTTTTTATTTTGTACATTATATCCTCATTTTTTACGTCTAATGTCTAATAAGTATTATATTAACTGTCTAGTTTAAACGCAAAACATATATTTCTAATTTGTAATTAGTTTAATTAATAAAACTTGACCGTAAATAAACGTTAATAATTTTCCATATTTATTTAATCATAATTATTATTTTTATCGTTATATATCCTTATTGAAATTTTAGTTAGGTTAGGTTCAACATGATACTAATTGATAAATGCTAACATTACTTTAGTAAAATTATTATTATTATTATCATCTATAATTACTATTATAATATTTTTATTATTAACATTAATGGTCAAACTATTATTCTAACTACTCTTACAAATATTATTGAATCCCAAAAATATTATTAACATTTATGTGATTATAAATTGTTGACCCTACGTATAAGTCAAGGTGCTCAATAAATTTCTATGTGACTTTCAAGATTTATTAATAATACCAAATTCACTAGTATTGAATTGTTTACGTGTTCACACTTTTTAGACTAATTATTCTCTAATCTTGATTAGCTAAAGTTATTGGTGTACCCTACAATTTTTACTTCATTACAAATACAAACAACCAAACAAATAAATCAATCAATCAAATTAAGATTTATCTCACAACTCAACCCAACCCAGTTCTAAACTAATCTATTTCACTAGCTGGCACTGGCTAATTCTATCTTTTCCCATTTAAGATCTAATAGTGAGCTCTGATACCAACACTGTAGCGCCCCCTAAGCTAGCAGCTGAATAGTCCAAGAGATTAACTAAATAAGAGGCACTAAAAGTCTAAATCATTTACTTAAACATTCAATAAAGAATCTGCTACAAAACTTAACCCAAAAACCGGCCCTTTCTCGTAAATATACATATACAAGAACTTCTCTCAAATGATACATATACAATAGTCATTTGGTTTGCAAATACAATATGCAATATCATAAACATGGTAAAAATTAACCAACTAACGAAATCAGCCCTTGAAGCTTTTGCTACGCAATTCTGATCTGTCTTTGAAACTGAAAGTGGGAATGGGTGAGCACATCATCCCTAAAAGGGGTGCCCAGCGGGAATAACATTCAACTTTCAAGTAATCATAAGCAAGAGTTGGAAGACAATACATGTTTTCCTAAACATTAAACAGTGACCAAGTCACTGAAATAAACAAACATGTATATGACAGATCTTACTTCGGAGTACCAGATAGGGTCCATTCTATGTTGTAAGTTGTTGGTTCAGAGTTAGGGCAGTTAGTCTTATTTTCAGTTGCTCTCACCATAATGTTTTTTTTTTTTTGCTTTTTATAGCGTGTCTTCGGTTTAATTGAACCCGTACGACTGGTAGACCAGATATTGTTTTTTGAAGATATTTGACTAACCTTTTTGAGACATAGGATTTTATGCAGTGTGATAATTTCAGTTAATTTTCACATATAACGTTTCTGATACCATCTTATGTTTCATCAGCTATTTTGTGAGTATTTTAACAATTTTCTTTGTTTTTAATGAGTATTTCCCTACTTCAGTGTGATTATTAAGTGATCATCTTGTGATTTCACTTTGACTTAGATGAATATCGAGTACTTCAATTCTTTTAAATGAGTGTCTAGTCTAGTACTTTATTTTTGGTTTTCTAAGATTTAGTGAGTATCGATATACTTTACTTTCCCTTGTATTCTAGTTTTGTGAGCATCTTATGCTTCATTGATTTTCCTTTGAGTGCTTATGCACTTCTCTATTCCCCTGTGTGAATTATGGACCTTGTCCCAGGATACCGGTACACTTCAAAAACTTTAGGTAGTAGACTATCTTTCTAAAGATGTACAAATAAAGTTTTGATGTAAAATATTACGCTTTTCTGTAAAAGTGTCAGATAGTGTATTTCAAGTTAATATCTCCCTGAAAATGCAGGGGTCTAACAGCCTCACCCAATATTTCGATTAGCAATCTGTATGGACTAACTCGAAGATACTTTTAAGAGAATCAACTAGATAGTCAGAATCAATATTAGTAAAAAAGTGTATCAAGGAGTTAATATCTCTATCTCTCGATTTGTTCTTGTAGATGATGGATTTTCGACAAAGGCTAAAATCGTAAAACCATAATTGTACGTACTCACGATCTAGCAATCGGATGAGTATTGAGACTCATGTCTCTCTTCGAAAGCATGAAAGCTCATGATGCAAGAACCTAAGACTGAGAATACTATCTCTCAGAGCATATGTGGATGTGCAGTCTCGAGGAACATTGCATATCTCATAAATCTTTGAGCAATTTCGGTAATTAATTCTATATAGAATCGAACAATTGGACGGCTCTAGACAAACTGACTTGCTGCTAGTATAGAGCAACAACGTCTTAGGGATGCAACAATGTTTTCCCTGACTATATAAAAGAAATATGACGCTTTAACAAGCTCGTATCTATCAATTCTCAGATAATTAATGTCATAGACATCATGCCTGCTGGTATAGAGCCATCAATTAATTATTCATAATCGTTAACTGAATATTCAGCAATATTCTACGATTCTTCATAATATTTCATCACTTCAATTCATGGTTCTTCCCAGCATAATTCCACGAGTTAGAGATAAATATTCAACATACGGGCATCTGAGCGACTATCGAGTAAGCCCCGATCAAAATGGTGCTAGTGTACTCAGCAATAATGCACTAACGAGCACCTGAATGCACGAACGAGCATTCCAAAACACGAAGGAACGGTGAACCTATGCAAAAATAGAAGCAAAATAATAAATAATAAAATATTAATCAAGGCGCTAGAGGAATGGGCCCACCGGCATTTGGTTTATCTGTGTGGCACCCCACGCCTAATTTTATATTCTATCATATTTTCCTTATTTTCCTTGATCTCATGAAAATCTCTTCATTTGAGCAAATATCCTTCGTTTCATGAAAAAACCCTTGAATTCATGAAATTTCCTTAAAAAATAATATAAAATTAGGGAAACTTGTGGGACCGGGCACTAGCCGGCCGTCCATGCCCTAGTTAGTCCCACATGCCCCTTATTTTATTATTATAATAATTTTTTAATATTTCCCTGATCTCATGAAAACTCCTTGATTTCAACAAAACTCCTTGGTTTCAACAAACTCCTTGATTTCATGATATTTCCCTAAAATCATGAAAAATATTATAAAATTAGGAAAAGTGCATTGGGACCGGGCTCTTTGGCCAGCCGGCCATGCCTTGGCCATAGCCAGTCCCACACTTCATGATTCCTTCATTTTTATTATTTTTCTTCATCTCATGAAGTTTTCTCAATCTCAGCAAAAAATCCCTGATTTCTTCATATTTTCTCGAAATATTGCTCAAACGCATACCAGAAAATACCAAAATTCTCAGGATTGAGAAACGGACACTTTGATGACACGAGCATATTACCTTGACCGACAAAGGTTAACTCTTTGGCGTGCAAGAAGCCGGTCTCACATAATTTCACATTTTTGACCTAATTTGCGCAATTGCACGTATTAGGTCCAGAATTCTTCCAAGCAATTGGGAACTTGATAAAATGATTGTCAGTCGATCCTGTGATCAACCAGGGCCGGTTTCATGATCCCTTGGTGGGTCCCTCATCTTTTCACAATTAGGTTTCAACACCTAATGCTGAGACGAGCATTATTTTTCAGCAAAAAAATGATTAAACCAGCATCTAATCATCCTCTCACCAACTGGTCCTCAAGAGACTTTGATATTTTGCTCATTTGAGCATCTGGGCGCTACATGGTCGATTCATCATCCCATGTATCCGGTCCCTCCTTTATATCATGAACGATTTTCAATAAATCATCAATTGACAATTGATCAAAATTAGGGTTTTGAATCCAAGGTTCATAATTCCAGATTCAAACACTAAATTTTAAGTTGATCTCATAATCAGCACTCCAATTAATTATACTTGAATCGGTCGCCAGTATTTTAGTTAATATTTATTTGGTCCTTCTAGCAATACTTCATCAAATGAGTAACATTCGCTGAGACGAGCAATATTTGCTTAGACTAAGGAATATTGGTCCAGCCATCAATATTCAATAATTCATCAAACGAGCAACATTTTCTCCGATGAGAAACATTTGCTCACATCAAGGAATATTGGTTCAACTATCAATATTCAATGATTCATCAAATGAACAATATTTGTTCACTTTAGCTATCAACATTTATTCGAGAATTATACCTCTGTCTCAGCATCCATGTTCAATTCATGAGTCTCAGAACATTTGCAAATCACGTTCGACTAAGCAATACCAGGACTCATCGTCCAACGAAGTCAGCAACTGACTAACTAAAACCACGAGACATTAATCATGTCACGGGGGATATTAACTAAGGTTTGGGTCTGGCGGTCTACGACACGTGTGTTCATACACACGACGAGAATGTGAGCAAGTCATGCAATCAGTTGGAGGAGGTAGCAAAGTAGTTGATGGAAAATCAACCAAGTCTCCGCATGATGAGCAACTGGTTTTAACACGATTTCCACTTACCCACTCTTTGACTTTAGCAACTGTCACACTTCATGGGATCAAGGTGTTATACAATTCCAGCAGTATAAATAAGTCTCTGAATCATGATTGAAGAGGACGAGAATTTCTCGACAAGTTCATACAGATAATCTTTCGTCTACACGAACTCATCGTCTGAGCAATCACTCTCAACTGAGCAAATTCAATCATTCATAACTTTCTTACGCAGAATACACAACACACCTACAATCACGATCACCATTGATCTCACATATTTCTCAGCTTCCCTCCTACAGATCGACCCATCCTCTCTTGTGACCGAATTTACTCTGGAACGGCCATTGTCTTGGTTTAGGCCGGAGTATTACAGATTGATCTCTCGAATTCAAAGCACTCCCTTCTTGCGGTGCATTTGTGTGAGGTTTTACAGTTCGCTCGGTTCAAGGAGTTCCCTCCGCACGGTTATCTCCTTAATTCCATAAAAACAAGCAACTCATTTTTTGCCCCATCTACAGATTGGCGACCACAGTGTGAGATTATTCTCTAGGTTGTAATCTCAATTCTCACAAAGATGGTCGATCTCGGATCAGTTCGATTACAAACCCTAACCCAAACAATCCTAGCACTAGTAACAACAACAATAGTAGTAGTACCCCAGCGGCGTCCCCTGCTTCCAATAATGGCGCTACTGATACCACTCCTCCTCAAACCAACATCGGAAGAAATCCTCTTTTTGGCCGGTCTCCTGAAGAAATCAGAGAAAATTCACCTATCATAGGTGATCTAATGAAGATGCAAGAGACTCTTGCCAAGAATCAAATTGATATGGCTACCACTCAGAAGGAATTATGCAATTATCTCAAGACTCTTGAGACAAGATGTCGGAAAACTTAGTATAAAGGAAAAGCTAAAGAAACGTATTGGATCTTTGATCCCGAGGTCACTCCGATCCATGTAGTAGATGATGAGGAAGTTCCTAAGGCTGCAGACAATCCATCGGTGAAAGAACTATCCGGTTTCATCACTCGTGAAGACCTGGAATGCCTTTTAGAAGATCGTGGAAAAGACAAGACGCCTTCTGTCCACCGTCACCAACCTTCATACCCTCCTGCTACGCAAAGGATTCCTCTGCCAAATGGTAACACCTCTCCAACATTCACCCTTTATGATGGAACGGGCAATGCTCGAGAACATGTTTCTCGATTTCTGGAAGCATTGGGTGAACATGAGCACAACCATACTTTCTGTCTGAAGGAATTTTCAAAGTCTCTGAAAGGCAGGGCATATACCTGGTACAACAATATCGCATCAGGAAGTATCAAAAGTTGGGGTGAAATGGTTAATGCTTTCTACAGAAAGTATTTCTTCATTTTAGAGCAAATCACCCTCTATGATCTCGGAATGATGTTTCAAAAGAGCAACGAACATCCTAACGATTATGTGAAAATGTTCAGAGTTCAAGCCTTGGATTTCCATGATCCGAACGTCACAAAGGAACAACTTGTGGACTTGTGCATCAATGGAATGATTCCAGTCTATAGAGCTTTATGGGAAAATCTCAGGTTCCGGACTTTCTCGGAATTTCATGAAGCAGCCAAGAGATCGGCAACTACTGCACCTGCTTTATTGGAAAGGGATAAGACTACAAAAGCTGAAGAGCCACGAGAGACTCGAGGTAGCAGACATTTAATCAACAAATAGTACAACCTCCAACCTTCCACAAATGTTGTTGCGGAAGGGAGCAAACGAAAGGATGAGCCACAGCGCAAATATGCTTCCTCAACTCCTTCAAAGTCACAAAGGAAGGATAATACGCAAGTTCCTGCTCAACACGCAGAAGTTGATCCAGAGGCACCTGATTTGCCCTGCTCCATTGAGGAAGTTATTGAACTTCTAGATGCCTGGGTTCAAGACAGCGCAATCAAACTGCCATATGTCAAGAAAGAGCCAACTGAAGAGTGATGAGTGCCAAATATTGCATATTTCTACACCTTTTTATTGGCATTTAACTCATCTTTTGTGCTCAGAAATCAGATATTATCCCATATTCGTATTTTTTTGTTTTCAAGAATAAATATTTGTACTAATTAATTTTGTGTTTTTAAGTAGTGAATAAAGTTCGGAGAATCGAGGAGCCAAAAGAGCGAGAAAGGTGGAGGCAAGCGTCTATGAAGGAGAAAGCCAAAGCCCGCGGGCGCATCAGTTGCAACCCAACAAGGAGCAACCCATCTACAAGACATGGGCTTGAGCTATCCAAGACCCGTCCTGTGACCCGGATCCGAGCCCGTCCCTTCCAAGCCGTTAGATCTGATCCACTTTCATCCTACGGTCGCATCAGCCATGCATCGGTGCTCCCCTGAATCCAACGCTCGCTACAGCTGGCGCATCATCCCTCGCTACTCCCGCTCCACAGCGAAATCTCCTATACCTAACCCATCGACCAAACACCCATTTCTCTTTTCTTTCCTCTTTCTTCTCCGACAACTTGCAGAGCCCCATCTCCTTCTCTTCCCCGACCATACCAGAGCCATCACCACCACCTCCATCTCTTGACACCCCAACAACCGCACCAGTAGCGCATGCTTCACCTTCTCCCCCTAGCTGCTCTCTATCTCACTCATAGCTTCTTCCTTAGAAGCTAAGTCTGAGATAGGAAGAACTAGGGTTAGGGTTACATCAAATCAGTTGAGGGAGTTCTTTGAGACGAATGTGTGAGGAGGCAGTGATTGAGCGACGTGGGTGAGAGGGTATTCTCTTATTTTTCCAATTTGAAGTAAATTAGGGTTTGGGAATTGCATGTATAAATAGGGCTTTTGGGTGTGTGTTAGAAGGCATGCCTGGATTAGCCAGAGCACCAACTCTAGTTTAGTTTGTATTTTACTTACTTTGTTAATGTTCTAATTCGATGAATCAGGGTTGGGATGAAACCCTTGATTGCATGCTAAGATCAGTCACTATCTCTTTATTGTTCTTGTTATGCTTCACTATTTTAGATAGATTGAATTAGCTATTTGAGCACATGAACTGTGATTAGGTGTCTTGTAGAAGAAGACATCTAATACTAGGGGAGTGTGTGAGATTAGTCAATACATCATCCATGGTATTCTTCCTGGAATGAATCAAGACTATAATTTGACTACGAATGGCCTTGGCATAGGATCAGGTGGTGGATTCACTGCCCTAGTGCTTTCCCAATTTACTTGTTACCTTAGAATCCTAGTCACAATCTCAGCTAGTCGTATCGACAACCAAAACAACTATAATTGTTACACTACTCACCTGAAATCAAGTTAGGAAGCCTTTGATCAACTTACGCCACTCCATTTCCCTGTGGATCGACCCGTATTTGCCCTGTTTTACATTGTAGACACCGTGCACTTGCGGTTTATAATATTGTAAGTTTCTAGTCCTACCAAGTTTTTGGCGCCGCTGCCGGGGACTTGGCGTGTGTTGTGTTGATTCTTTGCTTGCTTCACTGACTTGAAGTTCTCCCCTGTACATAGTTACTTTGAATTATTGTTTTTAAGCCCTGTATTAGTGTAACTTTACCTTTCATCACATGTTTTAGCATAACTTAGATTTAGTTCTCAGCATCTGTAGCTGTAACTTAGTAAGCATCTTAGCCCTGTAAATACTAGTTAGTTGCATTACATATAAACTGCAAAGCCGTAGTTTTAATTTTCAGTCATCCTATTTTCTTAGTCTCTTTGTTAGTTAGTTTACTTTGCATCATCACCATGCCTTCATTGTTTGTTTGAGGATTGCATACTTAAAGTCTTGACTGATTCAGTTGAGCCAGCAGGTGCATGCTACACTGCTGCAGAAGCAAGGAAAAGCGATAGAAGGAGCAGAACACAGTTGCTATTTGGGCTAAACTCGGTTGGTCATTCTAGAACTTTATTATACTATGTTTGTGTATGAATGATGAACCGTGATCTCCTGATAACCTAGCTGCTTAACAAAGCATTGTCCAAATCCTGGAACATCTGGTATTAATTTGCATGATCCCTTGATAGCTGAATTGCAATTATGCTAGCTGAATGTGCTACACCTTTGTGCTGAAATGTATGGGTATGTGCATGAAATTGTCAAAGCCGATCTCATGCAATACATTGCATCCTCATTGTATATGCATCTGTATCACCCTTGCATAACAAATTAGCCTACATGCATGATAAACCGGACTACTTTGCTAAGTATTGCTAGAACCTGAAATCATGTGCTTGTGTGTTACGTGACCTTAGCTTCCAGCATACGTGCTCGTGCTCATTCCATTAAAGCTGTTGAGCTTGAGCAGCAACCTGGTTAGCCCAAGTTAGTTGTAGCTGCAAACCCAAGTTGATGTCAACTGAGAGAGTTGCCCTGTACTTTGCATGCTCTACTCAGTCAACCAAAGTTGTTGACATACCTGTGTAACTACCTGTATTGCATGCCAAGTCATCTCCACCTGTGCAAACTTGTGCAAACCTGTTGACAGACCTGTGTCAACTGAGATTGTGAGCCATCTGCTCTGCACCTTTATGCATGCCCTGAACTGAGGGTAACCAAATCTGTGTGTTAACCTATGCTGAATGCTAGCTAAATTTGATATCTCTTGTGCTGTATCTCTGAGCTGAATTAGATCATGATGTATGCGTATGTGAAATTGTCACCACTTTTGAAAATGTGCTGAGCGTCATTGTATCTGCATCTGTGAACCATATTTGCAAGATAAATTAGCCACCCTGCTGCCTTTGCATGATAAAAACAGTGCTAGATAGTGCTCAAACATTTGAAGTTTCGCTCGTGTTTGTGTGATCTGTGTTTCATTGCTCTGTGAACTCTTGGCCTCTACAAGGCCTGTGATGTAACCCTCAGCTTCCATCTATCCTGTGCTCAGCTCCAGCCCTGAAGCTGTTGAGTGTGAGCTGCAACTTAGATATCCAAGTCTGCTACAAGCCTTGTATGACATCAACTGGGCTGGTTGATATCAACTAACCTAGTTGATTCTGACAGCCCTGAGCATAACCCATCTGACCCTGTGGCTGATTTGCCTTGGCTGATTGTCAGATGTGCTCAACCTTGAATCTCTGAAATACATGCTTGACCTTGTGTTGTATCTTGAATCTGTGAACCATGCTTGCATAATGCACTAGCCACCTTGCAAAGCAATCACCACTGTGATCTTTTGAAGCCTGTACTTGTGTGACCTGTGCTTAATCTATGAAAACTAAGGTCAACTGACCTTGTTGGCATTAACTGTGTTAGCATCAGTTCTACAATTTGTGTATGATAACTTGTGTTGTGCTGCACCTCAGCTGCACATTACCTACTTGTGTTGTGCTGCACCTCAGCTGCACATTACCTACCTGTGCTGTGCTGTAACTTACCTATGCATAAACTTGCCAAGCAAAGCTGTGAACTCTCCAACAGCAAGCACGTCTTTGTGCTTAATTTTGATAAATTGGGTGTTAGTTTAGTGAGTTGTGTCTCACTGAGCTCTGCACAAACTAGAAGCCCACATAACCTGGGCTTTACATCATCAGAGCTGAAGCCCCCTGTGCAACAACTAGGCTTTGCACACAAACTTGGGTTGTTCACCTGCCAAACTGGGCTGAAACCCAGTTCCACTAGGCTGTACAACTTGTTCTTTGCATAGCCTGAAGCCCACATATCCTGGGCTGCACATAGCCTGAAACCCCACATAAACCAAACTAAGCCCACACAAACCAAACTAAGCCCACTTAAACCAAACTGAAGCCCACATAAACCAATTTGAAGCCCACTGTACACTGGGCTTTGCATAAACTGGGTTGCGCATCTGCACATAACATGGGCTTTACATAATCTGAGCTGAAGCCCACTGTGCCACATAACTTGGGATGTACATTTGCAACAACATCAAGCACTCCTGTGGTCTTAATTCTAAAAATTGGGTGCCATTTTCTTGTATCACCTTTGCTTCTCTGTGTTGATATGATATGATGTGTGCTAAGCTATGCTTCTTTTTGAGTTCAAATTGAGTTGCTAGATCATGTCAGGATTTTGGTCTGCAACTGGGGATGAAAACAAATCCATCAGAGAGCTTGCTTACGGGCATGCCTCACAGTATGAACTCCCCACAGTCCATGATGATTTTAGGGAATATTATGAGCCTTCTCGGGGCCCTGACCTTGACTTCACATACCCTAATCACTATGCACCCATGTATCATTCACCCCAGTGGGAGGTTGAACAATGTTATACTCCCCCAACCCCTTGTATGCAGTCACTAATGGAAAAGCTCATAGAGCAAAACAAGGATATACTTGGATGGAAAATGCATGATCATCCCTTCTCTGGTGAACCATGTGCACAACCATGTAATGATCATTCATATGAGGCATACACAACCACTAGTGAAAACTCCCCGTCAATTGAACAACTCACTATGCTTCTTCAAATAAATCTGATTCAGTTAAAAAATGAAGAATGGAGGGAAGTTCATGATAGGATGTTTGTTATCTCTGATAATTTTGAAAATAGTGTTTTTATTCCTACTCATGCAACTAACACTGAATATGAACCTAATCTAGAGGTAAATGAGTACACTAGAAATGCTACAATTTTTGAATAGGGAAATGCATTTTTGTTATGATGATGATGATGAAGATGAATATGATATGTTAGAAGAGCATGTGCATGCTGAAAATATGATGGAATCTTTGGGTTCAGAGACATTTAGCTTCTCTTCTGTGAACCCTATGAATGATGCTTCTTCTAATATTCATACATGTGATCTTTGATTTGGGGCTGTGCAATTGTTTCAGTGAAAATGAGCATGCTTTACCACTGTTTGTGACTTAGGGAATGATGAAACTTTTGACACGAGATAATTCAATGCATGAAATTGATGTGTCGATTCCATGCCTAGGTTACTGACATGATGTTTCTCTGGTTATCTTATGCATGAGGTTGAAATTTTGGATAATGATGATTATGACATGGAGATTGATGAATTGTTCTATGCAGGTGAACATGATTTACCTTCTTGACCTTAGGAAAGTGTGTGATGGTGCAAATGATCTTATACAAGAAAACAACTTAGATGTACCTAATCTCTCTCCTAAGGCACATATTGATACTCCTCCACCAAACCTAGGTGTAGTTTGTAACAAAATTGCAAAACCAACTTTTCTGAGAATACCTAATCTAGGCCTAGAACTTTGTGCTTCCCAAATCCTCTTGGACTATTTCGCATCAAAGTATAACACTTTTAGGGAGCCACAGTTGGAATGTGTATGTCCGCCTGTTCTTAGCAAAACTCACTTTGAGTTAGACCTTGTGCATGATATACCTTTAAATTTGCAAGATTTTGTGCTCAAAAACACAACTGTTTACAAGTTTAGGTTTGGGGGAAAATCGTTCACATATGCAATCTTACCTGCACTCTCATGTTATATATGTGTAAGGCTGTTGATGTTTCTGCATACCGTCTTTTGGGTTGATCCTCAACTCTTTAGATTGTTGGTGTATGGTGAAATTTTCTTGTATATAATCCAGTAGGGCTTGTTAAAATTTTCTTTCTTGAATCAGTTGAGTCTTCTTGTGCATATATTGTGCTAATCTGATATGATCTCCACTGAGAATGTTGGATTCTAGCCTTGGCTAATGAAGCTCTAACCTTGCTCCCGCCGACATACCGGTAATCTCTTCCCTTTTCTCTTATCAGCATAGTCCCCTTGGTAATCTCTTCCCTGTTTAAAATTTTATCATCTGTTGACACATTGAGGATAATGTTTGATTTAGGTTTGGGGGTGCATTTGCATTTGCATGTAGAGTTTTTAGTCTTTTATTTGCAAAAAAAAAATTCAAAAACTCTTTGTAAATACTTGCATAAAAACCTCCAACTTTTAGAGATCTTAGAGTCACTAGCATGCTTCTAGCTATGTTTACATAGAGAGTCTGGCCGAAATAACATAACTTGGAAGTACTGGAGAACACAATCGGGTTTCTTAGTTGATTAGAGCGTTAAAGTTGGATTTAACCATCTGGGAGGGCGAATTAGGTGTTGTTTAGATATTCGGCCCGGTAGAATTGTGATCACCCATAGTGGAGACTACCCATTTTACATCAAGCGAGGCACCGACCTTGATTTTTGTGACTTTCTAGAAAGTCATTAGAGTGTGTGTCACCGTACGTCAATTCCGGGTAGGAATGGTGAGCTACCCAACTTCGCACCACTTTCAAGCACTATTTTTGATCTCTTGAGTGCTAATTTTGTCAGATCATGAGGGTGACGTTTAAAGATGAAAACTCCTTCTAAATATCGATTTGCAGTTAGCATCACTCTCTCTCTCAATCAGCGGACCCATAGAAACACATCATCGTCAGCAAGCGGAGCAACATCGGAATATTTGAAGGAAAAGTTGAGATAGTCCAAGGTTACATGCAACAAAGAAAAGAAGATGAGAATTAATGAAATTTGTGAAATCAAGACAATACAAGTTTTATTGATTTATTGTTATTTATATTTCATGTATTATAAAAAAAAAAAAAAAGTGTTTGTCAAGTTTGTGAAGTTCAGAAGTTCATCATCAACAGTTGAAGACCGAAGATTGAAGACGTTTCTATGGTTCCTATGAGAGTATGATGTTAATTGCCGATCGGGTGAAAAGGTAAGTGAGTACTCCCATCCTTGCTAATGGTTGATTTCCTTTCTTAGAGATCATCAGAAAAAGATTCTTTTTGTCCACACTACGTGGAGTCTCCAGAAATTATTTCGGAAGGTTATCCTTCCTACCTACAACGTGTGCGGGATTTCTCTCTTTATTCCGCTGCACACATGAGAGACTAAAAACGATCTTTTTGAGTGCAATTATCATAAAACCCTAATGGTGAGGCGAAGTGAGGCTTATGATCACAATCGAATCGAATTCTTTCATATGGTATGGTTACTTCTCGCTCAAAGACTTAAGGATGAGAATGCGTTCTTTGGTAGTTCTAACTTCTTGTTACTAGCATGCGAAACTCTATGTCCTCATAGCTCCTTGGATGCTTGAGACTCTTTTACACTCTGAAGTTGGAGAAGGTTTTGTGGGTACACCTCTGGTAAACCCTCACGAGACTATAACTCGTCCACTAGGGACACCTAGGGGTTTAAAGGATTAGTGCATACGCTAAATGCATTCGAGAGACCTGCGACAGGTGGTATAGTTAGGATTTCTAATTTGTTTCACTTGAGGACAAGTAAAATTCAGGTTTGGGGGTATTTGATGAGTGCCAAATATTGCATATTTCTACACCTTTTATTGGCATTTAACTCATCTTTTGTGCTCAGAAATCAGATATTATCCCATATTCTGTATTTTCTTTGTTTTCAAGAATAAATATTTGTACTAATTAATTTTGTGTTTTTAAGTAGTGAATAAAGTTCGGAGAATCGAGGAGCCAAAAGAGCAGAAAATTGGAGGCAAGCGTCTATGGAGCAGAAAGCCAAAGCCCGCGCGCGCAACAGTTGCAACCCAACAAGGAGCAACCCATCTACAAGACATGGGCTTGAGCTATCCAAGACCCGGCCCGTGACCCGGATCCGAGCCCGTCCCTTCCAAGCCGTTAGATCTGATCCACTTTCATCCTACAGTCGCATCAGCCACGCATCGGTGCTCCCCTGAATCCAACGCTCGCTACAGCTGGCGCATCATCCCTCGCTACTCCCGCTCCACAGCGAAATCTCCTATACCTAACCCATCGAACAAACACCCATTTCTCTTTTCTTTCCTCTTTATTCTCCGACAACTTGCAGAGCCCCATCTCCTTCTCTTCTCCGACAACTTGCAGAGCCCCATCTCCTTCTCTTCCCCGACCATACCAGAGCCATCACCACCACCTCCATCTCCTGACACCCCAACAACTGCACCAGTAGCGCATGCTTCACCTTCTCCCCCTAGCTGCTCTCTATCTCACTCATAGCTTCTTCCTTAGAAGCTAAGTCTGAGATAGGAAGAACTAGGGTTAGGGTTATCAAATCGGTTGAGGGAGTTCTTTGAGGCGAATTGTGACAGAGAGACAAACTAATTGAGCGACGTGGGTGAGAGGGTATTATCTTATTTTTCCAATTTGAAGTAAATTAGGGTTTGGAATTGCATGTATAAATAGGGCTTTTGGGTGTGTGTTAGAAGGCATGCCTGGATTAGCCAGAGCACCAACTCTAGTTTAGTTTGTATTTTACTTACTTTGTTAATGTTCTAATTCAGTAACTGGGGTTGGGATGAAACCCTTGATTGCATGCTAAGATCAGTCACTATCTCTTTATTGTTCTTGTTATGCTTCACTATTTTAGAAAGATTGAATTATCTATTTGAGCACATGAACCTGTGATTAGGTGTACTGTAAGAAGACATCTAATACTAGGTGGAGTGTGTGAGATTAGTCAATACATCATCCATGGTATTCTTCCCTGGAATGAATCAAGACTATAATTTGACTACGAATTGCCTTAGCATAGGATCAGGTGGTGGATTCACTGCCCTAGTGCTTTCCCAATTTACTTGTTACCTTAGAATCCCAGTCACAATCTCAGCTAGTCGTATCGACAACCAAAACAACTATAATTGTTACACTACTCACCTGAAATCAAGTTAGGAAGCCTTTGATCAACTTACGCCACTCCATTTCCCTGTGGATCAACCCGTATTTTCCCTGTTTTACATTGTAGACACCGTGCACTTGCGGTTTATAATATTATAGGTTTCTAGTCCTACCAAAGAGGCCATGGAAAATCCTCGTTATTGTCGCTTTCATAGGTTCGTCAACCATCCCACAAGTGATTGCAGAACTTTGAAGCATATATTTAAAGAAAAAATCGAATCAGGAGAACTCAACTTGGGGAATGAAGGAGTGCACAGAGATCCTCTCCCAGTCAGAACCTTCACTCTTTCTGAACCACCTGTCAAAGAAGCAGTTCAATCCTTAATCGAGCACATCTGCGAATTGCTATACTTATCAAGGGATCAAAGGGGAGACATGTTCGTTGCACTGAATCACATCGTTTCAGGGAAGCGTTTGTTGATTCAAGAAGCATTCCTGAGCCGCCCTCAACAACAGATGAAGAAATGTACAACTGGGGACTTCTCACCACAGTCTCTCTCAATGGAAACGAGTTCAAACGAGCATTGATTGATGTCGGCACCGCTGTCAATGTCATCCCTCTGAAAACTCTCAGAGCTGCTGGTATCACATGACAAGAAGCCATTCATACTCCAGTAACAATTACAGATCATGAAGGAACACCCAGAGACGCTTATGGCCACACTACTCTCAAGGTGAACATAAACTCAGCCTGGACAGAAACAAAATTTTACATAATCCGAGAAGATCCATGATATGATTTGATTCTTGGACGTACATGGATTCATCTTTGGAAAGGTAACACCAACACCTTGATTGCACATTTCTGTTGAAGAAACCTCCGATTTGGAAGAAGAAAAAGAAGATATTTCACCATTCGAGTATTTAAAGGAGGTCAAAGCCCTGACAGAGCTAACACAAAATCCTGGGGAAGATGCAAATGCTTTCATCAAAAGGTTTTGTACTCAGGCAAGTCTTATTCCTCCTCATGTGTCCATATCATCAGTTTTCAAATATGCTTATTTGGTACGAGGGCTTAACTCCACCAACAACTTAACTATTGAAAAATGCTATGAGTGGATAACCTCGCCTCAGCAATATTTCACCAAATGGATAAGCTCGGAGCTTCTTCAAATTGAGCATCCTATCAGAAAATTTATTACTGAAGACATGGCTAAGCATGAAAAACAGTAGCGTCCATACGTACCACAGACATGGAATCCCACTGCACGAAGAATTCCAAACCAGCAGAAAATATTCAGGGCACGGATGATCAAATCTAACAAATTCCAAGAAGGAGATTTAGTTCTCAAAGAAACCAAGAGTAACTTTCATTCTGCAAAGAACTCTCACTGGGAAGGACCTTTTATGATCTCTAAGTCTATTGATGGTGGATACTACAAACTAATCAACATGGACAACAAGGAGACTGTGGTCGTGATACATGAGAATTGGCTCAAGGCCTTTGACGTTTAAGGTTTTGGATATCCGAGGTATTAGATGTTCAAGGCATGAACACCTTAAATGTTTGGCATTTAGAATTTTCTTTCATTGTATTTCAATTCCTCCAAAATGTTTGCAATACTTGCATTCAGTAATTTAAATTCAGCAATTTATCAAAAGTTTACTTAAAGAAAATCTCTATCAAACCCAAAGAAAAACCTCAATCATCTACTTATCCAAAACCAATCAAAACCAAAAATAAAACCCCGCATCTCTCAGAAATTCAGAAGTTCAAGAGATTATGAAAGGAAATCAAAGAAAGACTTTTGCTCCTATGCATCCTTCAAGACTTGTAAAGCTGCCTTCTCCATGTTCAGCTCTTTGATCAGCCTGGAAATATTGTCTTCCTTCTCCATCACAGCGTCATTGGGAAAGGGTATGTTATTCTCACATGAGTTCTTAATAGCATTCATCATCTTACGGAGCCATTTCACATTGAAGCCGAGTCTCTCAGAATTCTCCAAGTTGAACTCCCAATCAAAGAGTACATCTTGAGTAACAGTATTTCTAGCCCTGGTGCATATATCATTCATAACACGCAAGATAGCACTCACTTGTATCGTTAAAAAATAAGAACGTCTGGAGTCTCTGGAAAGCACGATGTGACCGAACTTTATCCATATTTTATCATACAAGTCTGAATATCCAACGGGGATGCTGAATCCACCAACTAGCTCATGGTATGGAAGTGATACATTAAACGGGGGATCAAAAGAAACTCCTGCACTTGGGTATTCGTGCACCACTATACGGTTTTCAATTACTGGAGCAATTTCTACAACAACAGTTTCTTCAGTCTCTTCTACTCGCGGCTCAGTTCCTTTTACCACTGAAGCAGCAACAATCGAAGTCTCGGTCTCCTTAATTGCTTCAACAACAACACTCTCATGGCCTTGAAGTTTAGAGATGTTTTTATCTTTATCAATAACCACAGGGTTGCTCGTTTCATCATTATTGGCTCCTTCATTCTCAACTTCAATATTTTGCACCTAATACGAAGATTACATGAGATTGGGATCATCCAAGCGTAAAACCAAAATAAATAATGAACTACAGCATGCAAGTGGTATAACATCATCAAAGTTCTTCATTTTACATGCTAGACATCAGCCAACAACGTGAAAGTCACAAAAACATATTTTACGATAAGCTCGTCTGAGAAGATTTTACACTGCCATGTACAAAACAATGAAATTGGAGAAATTTCTGAAGAATAAATGGTTAAGTTATATACCATTATCTTTGTATGGATGTTACCACAACATATAAAAATTTCATAGCAATCGGATGAACGAGCAAAAAGATGTGGTCAAAACATCCGACTACGTCTCCTGGATATTTACTGTTTCGTCGATTTAGACCCCTAGACGTACTCAAAACTTAAAAAGTTTCTTTCAAACATCTTGGAAATTTCCTGTTCATAAGGATACGTATGTGGATCGCGAAAATATGACACCGGGCGAAGATTTTATGGCGTTTTTTCTAAAAGGCTGAATTCTGAATTTTTCTGGTGACGTATTTTCGGCAAAACTTTTCATATATTCACATGCATTCTCATTCATTCAATCATAAATCAACAAGTTTATGCTTCTATGGATAAAATTCAAGGTAAATACTTACTTGAGTGACCTCTGAAACGTTCAAAGAATCAGAATTGTTCGTATCAGCATCAACAACACCATTATTTTCATTCAGTTTCGAGCTTTGGGAGTTTCCTTTGTCGCCATCCTCCAAACGAACATCATCGGTGCTCTCCACTTCCATGGAGACATTCTCCTGGATATATTCTCAACAATTAGCATTTCATTTACGAAGCATCATAATTTGTTATATGAAGAAATACTTACTTTGGCTTCTTCTTCAATACTCGAATCGAAACAAATCGCCAAAGAAGAGAGAATTGAAGACCGTCAATACTTGATGGAGCAGAGTTCTGCAACGGAATAACAAATGTTGGTTTCACGATCCTAATTATATGGGAGAAGAAGTCACAATAAAAGGAATATTGATAGCTCACCAAAGAAACAACTGGGAGTTTATGGTATTAGGTAAAATCTTATAATTTTTTCTTCTGCTTTCTCCACCATGAATGGTCGCTTCAGTTTCCGAGAAGTCTACACGGATTCGAGGTCTTACGTTATGACCGTCCTGTGAAAAAATTTAATGCAATGATCAAAATACAATTTTCATAGTTTCATGAAGATTATATAAAGGGTTCATACCTGTGAACATCCTGGATATGTCTTTCGTTTATCACCGAGAAGGTACTTCAATCTTGGTCGAGTAGAAATCATCTCAACAGAAGGGCATCTTTCACCGGGGGCTGGCCGACCATTACAAAGTCATGTAAACATTCGAGCTGCTGATCCCAAAAGTCTACATAACCTGGAGTTACATATGTAATTCTCTCAGAGTAAGGGAACCAATAATCACTTCCTTCTACATGTGTACGGTCTAAATGGGTCCTAAGTTGCTCAACTGATGGCTTCCTCCTTCAAAAAGTTGGAACACACTGATCCATACCCATTTGTCGAGATGCCTTATCAATTTTATATTCCTTCACTTTAATTTCCCCATATATTGCTGATATCAAGTGACTAGGAGTGCAACTCAACATGAAAGATCTCTCGCCATCGCTCAGACTTGCAGGACACCAAAGCCATACTCTCTCCAGTATTAAAAGTTGTCGGATGGGAAATACAAGAAGGAATTGACACCCATGCGCGAAAATCAAACTCAGATTCATTGTCTAAAACATCAATGAGACGTGTCTTGAACCGAGGCTGCTTTGTAGACCAGCGCATAATCCTGGCATTATCTTTCTCGGAGAAGACATGACGAGCATCACCAATCGGTCTTGGCAAGATAGTTGGAACAGGAGCATAATTCTTAAAGTGTTCCCACATCAAATCTTGGAGAAACATCGTATTGGCATAGCATTCGATTTTCATGAAGCCATTCGACATACTGGAGTCTTTAACCAGGGAATCTAAATTAGTGTACAAAGAACCCAAGAATAGACTACCTATCGGAAGTTACTCACCTTGAGCCATCTTGATGGCAAAGGGAATCACAAACGGCTTCAACAAAGTCCTTCTATCCTCAAACACGTCTCTGATAAGCACGCAAGTGCGACACTTTTATACCCACATTTATACCAGCTAGGTCTCGATATCTCTCTAATAACTATGTTTTAGAGCTTTTACAGGAATTATAAGTGAAATCCGATCACCGTACCAAAAAATGACCAAAGTGGATGGCCTGGTATCTTTATATATCAGCACCACTCAAATCACTCATGGCACTAAATGGAGTTGGAGCTTAACTAGAACCTGTGGGCTGGCAAGGCAAACAATTCGTGGGCCGCACCACTTAAGCCATCTGATATCCAGGAAGTTGAACAAAGAAATGAGTTTCTTTACCGCATGTGTGAGCTGCGCCAGTGGGCTAAGAAGATGGACGTGGCGGCATTCCTACCACATCTGGTTTGGGAAAAATATCGTTTGGTCCTTTTATAGGTGGGCCCATGTCTGTTTAGTCCTTTGGTCAAACGCCTTTTACTGTTTGGTCCATAATTATTTAAAAATACAGAATGGACAAAAGTACCCTTCCATGTTAATTTTTACTCATTTTTGTATCATTCCGAGAAATGAATTTCATATAACAACATATACAAACCAGGACTTCATTCCGTAAATGAAGTCCATATAAAACCTTTTTTTTTCCTTCATATCAAAACCTATACAAACCGGACTTCATTAGGAAATGAAGCCCATATAAAAACCTATACAAACCAGGACTTCATTCCATAAATGAAGTCCATATAAAACATATACAAACCAGACTTCATTCCAAGAATGAAGTCCATATAAAAACCTAAGAAAATACAGACTTCATTTATGGAATGAAGTCCATATAAAAACCTAAGAAAAACAGACTTCATTCCAGGAATGAAGTCCATATAAAACCTAAGAAAAACAGACTTCATTCCAGAAATGAAGTCCATATAAAAACCTAAGAAAAAGACTTCATTCCATATAAAACCTAAGTAAAGCAGACTTCATTCCAAATGAAGTCCATATAAAAACCTAAGAAAAGCAGGACTTCATTCCAGAATGAAGTCCATATAAAACCTAAGAAAAACAGACTTCATTTCTGGAATGAAGTCCATATAAAAACTTAAGAAAAACAGACTTCATTCCAAGAATGAAGTCCATATAAAACCTAAGAAAAACAGAATGAAAGTCCATATAAAAATAGACTTCATTTCTGGAATGAAGTCCATATAAAAATGTTCATGTATAAAAATATTAACACCACAAAAAGAAAAATGTTTTCAAATCACCGCGGCAGTACTTGAGAGAATCTCTACTTGTATGCGTCTCTCTGTTTTAAGCCACATGCAAAGGACGTCGTATTAGTATATATACTCATTAATTAGTCTAAACATCACAGCCAAATTTAAAAATGGCATCTTGCCTATGAATATACATTTGCCTTCTGACAAATTCGTTGAAACTTGTTGGTTCACCAGCAAGAGAACACAGTAGGATACGGATACCTATCAGAGAAGGCCACATCTTCATCTTCATCTTCAACATCTTCATCTTCTTCGTCGTCGTCTTCAACACCAAAGAAGAAGAACAACATATCACGGATCTAGATTTGAAAAACAGATCAAGAAATTATAGAGAATAGAGAAAAAGAAACATATCAACAATGATCATATTCATCGTCTACGGATCAAGAAATATATGTATTAATTATCACCAACATCATTCGTCTTCATCTTCATCCCACACCATTGTTACTGAGATCGGGAAGAACAAAAAGAAAAAAAAAAAAAAAGAGAGAGAGAGAGAATGTGAATCGAAAATAAAGATATTTTCTAGGGTTTTTCTATATATGGTCCCCAAAGGATAGTTTTGTCCTTACTGAGGTGAAATTTACATCATCCATGACATCATCCCAAGCACCAAATGATAATTTTTAGGACCAAACTATAATTTATTTTACCAAAAAGGACCAAACAGGATAGTTGATTAGTCCCGATAGTGACTTACTTTCTAATATATTATTTCTAGGACCAATTGGTATTTCCTACATCTGGTTTCTGTAGAAAACAAAAAGGAAATTTCATTTCCCAGTCAACCAGATAATGTTCATTTTTATCAAAAAGAAAAGGGATCTAAAAGCTTAATTTCTTCATCAAGCTGCTGCCAACGAGATGGAGACTTCAAGGACTGAATTTGGGGTTAGATTCATCGCAAGATTTGAACTAGATTCAGGTTGAAGAATTATTCTGTGTGTGGTGGTGTTGTTATCTTGGGTTCGAGTCTTCGACCTAATTTTGGCGTTGGCTAATTGTCTGGAATCTGGATAGTTAGGAGATGTAATTGAAGAATGAATAGCAAGGGAAGGAAGTGGCTGAGCTAAACAACGTTTTGAGATCGAACTTTGAGGTAGATTCGTGGCTTAAATTCCATCAAGAAAACAGATCAGGGAAGAACTGATCTGATGTTGTCGTGAATCAGAAATCAGTGGTGCGCAATTGCTTAATCGATGGGTAAATTTCAATCGAAGGTGCTGGCTGTACTTGAGCTTTGGGACTGAATTCAAGCCCGGGAGTCAGTAAGAAGAGCAGTTAGATAACACGGATTGGGGCTGTAAAGTCAGTGAAGAAGCAAGATGTTCCTGCCATGGATTCGAGTGAATATTTGGATTCAAGAATGAAATCTTTGAATGGGGTTTGTATGCGATCTGGAATTGGTTAATTGAAGGTGTTAGCTTGAATGTGAAGTACAGGGACGAAGAAGAAATGGGTCTTGTTGCAATGCTCAACTCAGAGGGTTGAATGGATTTTTAATCATCTCAATCCAGCAACTATGATTTCGTTTGTGAAGTTTCCAGGTATCGACAATTTACAATGACAAATTAAGAGCTACTGGTTTGAACTTGATCTGTCTTGGGTGTATGGAGCTCGGTTCTGAGATGGCTGTGGCTGGAATTTTTGCAAACTGAAATTGGTTGCCGTCAATGGCTGAACAGCTGCTGGTGAGATGGAGTTCAGTAACTGGATTCGTTGCAGGCAGTCGGCTGAACTGATGCTGGTATGAATTGGTGATGTGACCAGGCGATGAACCTTAACTAGTCAGGGAATGGTAACTGGTGCTGGAGTTCTAATTGGTTGAGCTATGCAACCAGCTGGGGCTGAGATTTAGAAGGATTGAAGTTGGGTGTTTACTGATTTAAATTGGTTATTGAACTGAACTGGTGCTTACAAGGTCGGAATTTAATGAGTGGTGCTAGGGCTGAGTTGAATAGCTAGTCAGTTGAGCTATGCAGCTGGTAGGTGGTACTCAGGCGGTCACAGCATATGGAGGAGTCTGAACAGTTTGTGTTTTGGATTGGGCCTTTGGCGATACTTGCACAGTCCAGATGCAAGACTTAGCAGCGGCTCCTATAAATATGCAGAGAGACAGAGAGTACAAAGACGCCGGAATCAGGGAAGAAACGGGGTTTTGCTATTTTACTTTCTGCAATTTATATGCTTTACTTGTTATTATCTAGATCTTTTTTGATGGCTTTTAAGAAAACCATGTCTAGCTAAACTCCTCATTAGGGTGAAGGATGAACTTGTAGGTTAAGGTGCTTGTGTTCTTAAACAATGGTTTCAAAAATAAGATCTTAATTTCATGTTTGTGTTTCTCAAAAGAGGTTGATTGTTTTAAGAGTTTTTCATGTCTTATGCCATGTATATTGCATAGTTGAATTCTAGAACATCATTCCATCTATAACCTAGGTATCAATTGTTTTATGATCATTCCAAGACTATGTATGCCATGTATGCTTAGTACTTGGGATATCTACCTCTTAGGTTGAGAACAAACAATCTTTTGTGATAACTCTTGTCTATAATCTTAAATGAAATATCTTCCGTGTGTTAGTAGCTAGGTTTGCAACTTCGCACGAGTAAATCTGAGACCTTGTTATAGAACACAAGTAAAAATAGCTTGCAACGGATTCCGAAGCCCTAATATTTCCGCATCCCCGATTTACAATCTTTAAAATTTTGCTATATTCGACTTGTTAGCTTATTTTCTTGGTACAACAATCTCTGAATATTGAATTGGTTGGTTAGTTTTAGATATTGATTAGTAGTAGTTTTCACACTCCTTGAGGGAACGAACCGTGCTTGCTATTGTGTGCTAATTTGGACACCGTGCACTTGCGGTAAAACAAAGTCGGTTTCCCGACTCATCAGTCTCTAGACAGCTATAAGCATAAGAAAGCATCAATGGACAACTTACCGTCAACGGGACAATCAAGAGCCTCATCTCTTGTCCACCAACGCGTTAACCTGTAAGCATAACAATATTTGACAGACGCCTTGTTAATCCGCTCCATTTCTACTGTCAAGATGTTGGAAATTGCCGTCTCTTCAGTTGAAAGGCCCTCAGGAAGATTACTCGTTATTGGGAGATGTAACAAAGCAGCTACATCCTCTAAAGTGATAGTAAACTCTCCCCATCTGCATATGAAGGTATGGGTTGGAATGCACCAGTGAGCAAGAAGAGCCACTATTGCCTCGCACATCATGAAAAATAAACAAGTCTCCAGATGCTTGAATGGCCCTTGTTATTTGTGTCTGATCTAACATAGCTCTGACGCGAGGGAAAACCAACATGTCCCTCGCCCATTCAGAAAATTTCTCTAAAGGTCGTCGAGAAATCTTAAACTCCATGATTGATGCAAGTAAAATTCCTCGTTCAAGACAAAATTGGATTATTGTCTTAGGAGTTACCAACTTCTTTTGAATAACACTCCTGGGATTTATCAGAAGACGATATGCTGGGGTTTTGAGACGTTTTTCGATTTCCTGCTGAACCTCAAAAAATGCAGCATCTACATTTGGAACACTTTTGATCCCAGGTGTTTCTTCTTCTTCTTCACCAATAGAAGTCTCATCCATGCACGTATCATCTCTGGAAATATCATTTTCTTGGGAATCAGACATCTTCGCGAAGTAGCTGTAACATGCACACAATACTCTGCTTCAGCATATCATTCATACAAGATGCAAACGTCTACAAAATGGTAATTCTCAACTCTTACCTTTTTACGATTCCACTAACAGTAATGATTGTAATGCAAGAGTTAACACTTCAAAAAATTGCTTGTTTTTTCGAATCTACAAAAGACGAGCAAAACTCAGATTTTCATAAAATCATGAATATTTCTACTGTGTGAACATTCACCATGGAATTATAAAAACTAAAACATTATTTCATCATAAATAATTGTTTACTTCTAAAATATTACACAAAACTCAAGTTTTGATTTCTAAAAGAAAATAATATATATATACATATATATATATATATATATATATATATATACATATATATAAACGTGACTTATTCACGTAAAATATGGATGAATATTTTTGATTGAATGTTTGACACCTCATTAGCTATAAAAAAGTTTATACAAAGCTACTGGTTGGTAACCTAGCAACAAGCTGGGCTCCAACACCTCTTTGAATAGCAACTCCTAATCTATGAAAAATAAAATTGCCAAAACCACTACTAGCGTCATTGCTAACTAAACAATTTTTCACGTAAATAAAATTAAAAAAAAAAAAAAATTGGCGTGAGCAAAGCTCACGTAAATAAAATTCGTGGATATTCCACGGTTTCATAAAATAAATCCCATGGACAGGCCATGGTTTTATAAAAAAAATCTTTTTCCTTCGTATTATCGTCCGTCTTTGAAACGAGGGTTTATTTTGATTATGTGAAAGCTCACACATTTCAAAGATAAAGTTTTGGTTTTCATGAAAGCTCATAAACAAAATTTTATCACTGGTCACAGGTATATATATATATATATATATAAATCTCTCCTAAGTCAGGGATTATTGCTAGTTTCTTAAACTAACGATCGAATGAACATACATTTTCTAAAAATAAGGGTTTTCAAAAAAACTCACACTCATATATGCACATGTATATAATTTTAACATGATCAAAGCATGAACAACTCATGAAATCATCAAGCAAAAGAAAAGAAAAAAAATGTCTTACCTGGTCGGCGGCCGGAAGTTGGCCGGACGGGCGATCGATGGTGACTGACGGCGGTGGAGCTCCGGCGAAAAATCCTTCCCCTGCTGTTGATGTGAGGGAAGTGAAGAGATGAAGGTGGTGTCGGTCGTGTGAGTTCAAATAAAAAAAAGGGGGATTAATTCCCTTTTATATCAATTTTTATTTCCAAACCCTAATTTCCCAAGGATTTCCTTTTCGGGCCGGGCCCGTGAATCCTAAATCGATCAAGGTCCCATTACCGAATTAGCGGTTCAACTCCAATTTATGCTCATTATGTGATGCTCTATCATGCCAGTGGGATCTTCGTTCAAGTCGTGGTCTACTCGTGCAATCGAAAACCTGGTAACATCTTATCTTACGACTAAGTTCAATTACTTATTTCGTTCATTACTGGAAAATCACCATTCAGTGCTGACTGAGGAACATGACTGTCCCCACTAAGCATGGGACTTAATATAGATGGTGGATTTTCGACAAAGGCTAAAATCGTAAAACCATAATTGTACGTACTCCTGATCCAGCAATCAGATGAGTATTGAGACTCATGTCTCTCGTCGAAAGCATGAAAGCTCATGCTGCAATAACCTCTGACTGAGAATACTATCTCTTAGAGCATATGTGGGTGTGCGATCTTTCGGGTGAGGCAACGGCATATCTCACAAATGCCGAGCAATTTGAGTAATTAATTCTATATAGAATGGAACGATTGGACGGCTCTAGACTGGCTTGCACCGCTAGTATAGAGCAACAACGTCTTTAGGATGCAACAATGTTTTCCCTGACTATATAAAAGAAATATGACGCTTCAACAAGCTCGTATCTATCAATTCTCAGATAATTAATGCCCCTAGAAAGCATGCATGCTAGTATAGAGCCATCATAATTATTCATAATCGTTAACTGAATATTCAGCAATATTCTACGATTCTTCATAATATTTCGTCACTTCAATTCATGGTTCTTCCCACCAGAATTCCACGAGTTAGTAATAAATATTCAACATACGGGCATCTGAGCGACTATCGAGTAAGCCCCGATCAAAATGGTGCAAGTGTACACAGCAATAATGCACTAACGAGCACCTGAATGCACGAACGAGCATTCCAAAAAACGAAGGAACGATAAACCTATGTAAAAATAGGAGCAAAATAATAAATAATAAAATATTAACCAAGGCGCTAGGGGACTGGGCCCACCGGCCGGCCGGTTCTGCCGCGGCCAGTCCCACGCCTAATTTTATATTTTATCATAGTTTCCTTATTTTCTTTGATCTCATGAAAATCTCTTCATTTGAGCAAATATTCTTCGTTTCATGAAAAAACTCTTGAATTCATGAAATTTCCTTGAAAAATAATATAAAATTATGAAAACTTATGGGACTGGCCCTAGCCGGCCGGCCATGCCCTAGTCGGTCCCACACGCCCCTTATTTTATTATTATTATTTTTTAATATTTCCCTGATCTCATGAAAACTCCTTGATTTCAACAAAACTCCTTGGTTTCAACAAACTCCTTGATTTCATGATATTTCCCTAAAATCATAAAAAATATTATAAAATTAGGAAAAGTGCCTTGGCACCGGGCTCTTTGGCCAGCCGGCCATGCCTTGGCCATAGCCGGTTCAACACTTCATGATTCCTTCATTTTTATTATTTTTCTTCATCTGATGAAGTTTTCTCAGTCTCAGCAAAAAATCCCTGATTTCTTCATATTTTCTCTAAATATTGCTCAAACGCACATTAGAAAATATCAAAATTCTCAGGATTGAGAAACAGACACTTTGATGACACAAGCATATTACCTTGACCGACCAAGGATGACTCTTTGGCTTGCAAGAAGCCGGCCTCACATATTTTCACATTTCTGACCTAATTTGCGTAATTGCACGTATTAGGTCCAAAATTCTTCCAAGCAATTGGGAACTTGATAAAATGATCGTCAGTCAATCCTGTGACCAACTAGGGCCGGTTTCATTATCCCTTGGTCGGTCCCTCATCTTTTCACAATTATGTTTCAACACCTAATGTTGAGACGAGCATTATTTTTCAGCAAAAATATGATTAAACCAGCATTTAATCACCCTCTCACCAACTGGTCCTCAAGAGACTTTGATATTTTGCTCATTTGAGCATCTGGGAGCTACATGGTTGATTTATCATCCCATGTATCCGGTCTCTCCTTTATATCATGAACGATTTTCAATAAATCATCACTTGATCAAAATTAAGGTTTTGATTCCAAGGTTCATAATTCTAGATTCAAACACTAAATTTTATGTTGATCTCATGATCAGCACTCCAATTAATTATACTTGGTTCGGTCGCCAGTATTTTAATTAATATTTATTTTTTCCTTCTAGCAATACTTCATCAAATGAGCAACATTCGCTCAGACGAGCAATATTTTCTCATACTAAGGAATATTGGTTCAGCCATCAATATTCAATAATTCATCAAACTAGCAACATTTTCTCGGATGAGAAACATTTGCTCACATCAAGGAATATTGGTTCAACTATCAATATTCAATGATTCATCAAATGAACAATATTTGTTCACTTTAGCTATCAACATTTATTTGAGAATTATACGTCTGTCTCAACAGACATGTTCAATTCATGAGTCTCAGAACATTTGCAAATCATGTTTGACTCAGCAATACAAGGACTCATCGTCCCACGAATTCAGCAACTGACTAACTAAAACCACGAGACATCAATCATGTCACATGGGGGGATATTAACTAGGGTTTTGGTCTGGCGGTCTACGGCACATGTGTTCATACACATGACGAGAATGTGAGCAAGTCGTGCAATCAGTTGGAGGAGTTAGCAAAGTAGTGGATGGAAAATCAACCAAGTCTCCGCATGATGAGCAACTGGTTTTAACACGATTTTCACTTCCCCACTCTTTGACTCCAGCAACTGTCACACTTCATGGGATCAAGGTGTTTTATAATTCCAGCAGTATAAATAAGTCTCTGAATCATGATTGAAGAGGACGAGAATTTCTCGACAAGTTCATACAGACAATCTTTCGTCTACACGAACTCATTGTCTGAGCAATCACTCTCAACTGAGCAAATTCAATCATTCAGAACTTTCTTACGTAGAATGCACAACACACCTACAATCTCGATCACCATTGATATCACATATTTCTTAGCTTCCCTCGTACAGATCAATCCATCCTCTCTTCTGAACGAATTTACTCTGAAACGGCCATTGTCTTGGTTTAGGACGGAGTACTACAGATTGATCTCTCGAATTCAAAGCACTCCCTTCTTGCAGTGCATCTGTGTGAGGTTTGACAGTTCGCTTGGTTCAAGGAGTTCCCTCCCACGGTCATCTCCTGAATTTTGTAAAAACTAGCAACTCGTTTTGCCCCATCTACCGATCTATACTCAAACAAATAGAAATCTGTAAGTCTTTATCAAATACAAGAGATATAAACTAGGATGGTACCAAAGACCAATATCCAAGGATCAATCAATTTCCAATCAACAACCAAAGTTTGAATTTCACAATTGATCGATACAACGCACAACCTGTGATATTTCATTTATATAACAAAATATAATGCGGAATAGAAATAATACAGACACCAGAATTTTTGTTAACGAGGAAATCGAAAATACAGAATAACCCCGGGACCTAGTCCAGATTGAACACCACACTGTATTAAGCCGATACAGATACTAGCCTAGTACAAGCTAACTTCGGTCTGGACTGTAGTTGAACCCTAATCAATCTCACACTGATTCAAGGTACAGTTTGTTAGGGAATTGCTCGGTCGAACTCGCATGCGTTGCTATCTCAAGCATGTTTTTCAATATTAGTGATCAAAACTATAAGTATTGATTTCTAGTTTACTTATGACTAAGTCTCGGTCTAGGATAGTTAAGTATAGTTGAGCTCCAGACTCCATGACGATTATCTTATGAAGATGAAGAACTACTCAAGGTACCGGTGGAACTTTATCTTACCAAAAATGTATGTGGGGACTTGAACTTATCTAGCACTCAAAAGTATATCTATCTCCTACTCTTGAGACAATAGTCATATAAGCATGATAGTTTTCATACATACACATTTGCTATTTCGAGCCGAGTTTACTCGCCTATCGTTTTCTCGAAATATGTGTTGGTAAGCTTTCGCTTTAACCACCTTTCATCTTTATCCGTGACGAAAGTCATGATGACGTTTCAATCTTGAAAATAGCTTTGATGATGGTAGTCGATTCTTTATGTCTAACGACTATTAACATTATAGAAGAATATTTTAATGATTGAAATTTAGATTTGAGATTACGTAACCACCTATGGATATAAGCATATATAGTGTGTTCGCACATTAGTGTATAAGTACATGTACCTGTTGATGGGTGAAAACTACTCCTGCAGAATTTGGTAATTTGGGGTGTGGATGAGGAATGAATTTAAACCTTTCAACAAATGCACTGCGCGGTGAGTGTTTGTAGATTCGAGAGATCAATCTGTGCAAGTCCGGCCTAAACCAAGAAATGGCCGTTCCAGACTTGTTTCGGTCACAAAGTGAAGGAGATGGGGTTGATCTTAGGGAGGGAAGCGAAGAAGGCGTTGAGATTGTGAAGGTGTTGGCTTGCTTATGACTTGCAACAGAAAGATGAGCAGGCTTGCGGTTGATGCAAGCAGGCTCTGGGTGTTTGAATACGATTTGTATTAACACTTGATTTCTGTCGTCTGAACTTGTGTTGTTCTGTTGTTCCTTGTTGTTTGAAATAGGGCGGAGAACCTATTTATACAAGTCATTGAGCCTCATTCACGTTTCTCGTGGGAAGTGGAGGTAGTGGAATGATGGAGTAGTGGAGTTGTGTGTCGGTGATACACGACTAGTCTTGCCTACTTCTCCTGTTCATCTTTAACCGCCCATGACTTCCTAACACATTCTTGTGATGGCGCGTTGCACGCCGCACGCCGTAAAACCGCCGAGACCAATACCCCAATATGTATCCCCGGTTTGTGACATGATTGATGTCCGGAATGTGGATCGTGGATCCACGAAAGATAGCATGTAATGCTGAATTGAATAACTGCGTTATTCAGAAAGTCGATCTTGTGAAGTATCGTATGTATTTCATGCAGGTACTTGATCGGTTGTCAGCCGACAAATATAATTTCACTTTCTCGATCCACTAAATATAAATATAGTAAGCGATAAGAAAGAGTTCGTATCCACAGAGAGGCGTTGGTTGTTATAAACTTTCAGTTTCTAGAATAACCCAAGGTATGTTTGTTGTATTTAAGCAAATAAAAGTAAATTAAAAGCAAAGTAAATTGTAGAGAATAATCAATGGAGAGAGATATTGGTCAAGGAATTCATCTTCAATCTTAGACATGTGCGTGCATATATGACTAGAATTACGATTTAATTTCTTGTGTTATCAAAAGCCTAGAGAATCAAGAAAGAAAGATAATCTATTAATTTCTCAAGTTCATCAACACACACATTAGGGCTGCGTATGTGAATTCTACCTAAAGAATAACCTAACGCCTTGCGCTAATCAAGTTCAATTCTAGGAGCATTAAGTTTGAAATAGGCTAATCAATGCAATTGTCATGCGTTGCGCAAAACAATTCGGACAATGGTCAAACTCTACATATGATTACGAGAGTGTATCACTACAAACCGTAAACATATCATGCTACTTGTATTCAAGGTTATCGCTTGATGAAAAACCCTAAAATAGCTATGGACTAAGATGCAAGTTCAATTAATTGGCCACTTAACTAATCAAACACCATAATCCTATCACAATACTTCGATCATGTGATCATAGAAAACGCAGAGAGAATTGAACGATAAACAAGAGAGAAAACTAATACATAAAGCACACACAAGTTTTAGAAATCGGACTACATCCTTAACCAATAATAGAGAATTTAGCTACTCATAGCTATGGAGTTCATCACAAAATATCTATGGAATAAAGAAGAAGATGAACAAAAGCAAACCCTAGTTGTGTAACCCAAAAACGCTCTCCAAAGTTCCAAGGAAAAGATATGAGATAAGATTTCCAAAAGTTGTAGAATTCCTCTTTTTATAGCCTTTTTCTCCTTCCAAAACTAGGTTTTGTCTTCAAAGTCCATTAGATGTAAAACCACCAAGCCCACGAGGAAGAGAAACCCATGTAGAAAATATGACCCAAAAAAACGTCGCCGAAAATCTCGGGATTGTGGCGGAAATCGCCCCCGGAAAAGTGCCGAAATCGGCTCCGGTGACCGGCAAAGTCCGCCGGCCACCGGTCAACCGAATCAAATCGGTCGGTGGTTTGGGTCAACTCCGAGTCGGATCGGTCAAACCGAATCGAGCTGGGTCGAGTTGAGTCGGATGGAGTCGAGTCCAGGCCATGCCATTGACCAGCCAAACTTGTTGATGCACAATCCTCGGTGCTTCACTGGGAATCCGGCCATGACGGCTGCAGACACCGCAATCAATACCGACATCCCCGGCAACGAGACCCATTTCAAAGAATGACTCATTGAGCTCAACACGCCTAAACTCCATCAATGAAACCCATCCATTCTATGCGCCACTTAAACTCCTTGCAGCTCAGCTCCATCGATACCTCCTACAACATTCAACACCAACCAGAGTTGCCATTGCCAGCATCTCAAACACAGCCAGTAACACCAACTCATACCCTGCAACAGTACCAAGTCCCTCCGATCTCAGAAACATCACTTGCTAACACCAGCACCACAATCAACAGAGCCACCACTGTAACCCCGAAACGGCACCAGCGCAACAACTGACTATTATCCCCGCAATACAACTTCTGCAGCTTCACTTCTCAGCTGCCAGTCTTATTTTCTCCCTGGACTGCAATACAGCCATTCACTACAGCTGTTGAACAGCTCAGATTCTGCCACAGCCTGCCCTAGTGCTCTGCTCTATTTCATCTCTATAACCAGCTTATCACCACCACCTGAGCCATCTCACAGCTCAGACCAACTTCCCTCTCTTGCCTGAGACCAATGCCTAGCCACTCCAACCACTAGCTCAGGCCACATCATTCCAATCATTGCCATATGCTCATCAGTACCACTTGCACAGCCCCATCCTGCTACAGAGCTTAAGCACCAATATACATCCATCCCTGAAATCACCACCATTTCTCTTCTCAGGGTTCTTGTTCCAACTCTGAGCCAACTCCAACAGACCATTTCAACACAGGATCACCATTGCAACCACAGCCTCATCTCCATCTTCTCATTCTCACATTACTTCCAGCTCCACCCTCCACCTGCATCTCAAACCTTGAGCCCTGAGTCTTGCTATCATTGTCGACTCCCTTCACGAGCAGACCATGGTAATCTCAGCTGCAACTTCACCTCAGGCTACCACCAGAAGCACCTCCATTTGTGACAGAGCACCTCCCTGAACTCAGCCATTTCCATCACTCAATCACATTCTATTCAGCCATCTTTCCACCAACACAGAACCTTAGCCATTTCCTGCAACACAGCTCAACTCCACTGGCCATCAATCCATCATTGCATCATTGAATCACAGTACCACCTGAAACCCCATCTGAAATTCGATCCATAGCAACACAACCAGACCCTAACTCACCAGATCCCCTTCTAATTCCTTGGTTGAACATAACCACCAGAGAGCTTCTCATTCTTCATCTTAACTCTTAGTTTCCCCCATCAATTCCTTCTTTGACTCGAGCAGATTCACCTCCTGTGACAGTTAATGAGCCAATTAACTCAAACCCGTTTTTATAATCACCTCTTCATGCCAAATCCAAGCTTGAATCAGAGCCTAATTTCCAATAAACCCATCTGATCAAATCGATCTCATCTTCTCCGTTCTTCACTGTGTCTGAATTCGATCTCGATCTCTCCATCGATCCACAGCCGCGGCTGTTCCTCAATCTCAGGTGAAACAATGATTGAGATAATAATTCTCATTTTAAGATCGGGAAATATGTAAGAAGAAACCCTCTTCACTGAGATCCAGAACAACATTGCTTCAAACGAACTTCCCATTCTCAGTTCACCCCTCTCTCTCGATCTGGTTTCTCAATTTCTTTGACTTTAGATCCCTGCCATAACAGCAGCAGTAGCTATTGTTCTCTCTCGATTTCAGGTATGCCTCCTCACAGACAATTGATAATGAAGAAGAAGAAATAAATTTCTTCTCTGAATTTCAGGTGTTATGTAAGAATCTGGATTTATCCACCCCAGCTGGTAGGATAAGGGGTAGCCAGAAACGACTATAAACATCCACTCATTGTTAAGGGCCACCAAGGTTCTTTGCTCCATGCTTCTCTAGACTAAGCTGCGGTGTTCGTCTACTATTGCTGGCTAGGCTCGGCTCTCAATAACAGTGCACGTGAACTAGCCTTTGTACTCCTTTTTGCTCCATTTGAATGATTTCCGCTCCTTTTCCTCCGTGCGACTCCAAAGTACCTAATAACTCAAAAACACACGTAAAATACATAATTCACAAGAAAAATAGCAAAGAAAGCGTAACTACTAGATAGTAAATACGGTGTATTCTACACCTATCAGCATCGCATTGTGGTGTGGTAAGGCGATGGGTAATGACGCCTTACCGACCAATTGACTCACGACCGTGGTTGTGTAACCAAGGCCTGGTGAAGTTGGACGGATGAGATGAGCCTTGAGACACTCATCTGCGACCAGTTAATGAATATTAGGGTTTTTGAAGAGGTGCGCAAGCATCACTCTCCATCTTGGTCGAAACCAAGCATGGGAAGGATTTTGAGAGGACCGACCATACATGCGTGTTGACGGCATGATGGTGTAGGTGCTGTATTCCGTTCCCTCATGAAAGCGCGATCCGGGCCACTCAATTTGACCGTCAAAGAGGAGTGGTCGAGATTGATTTTGCGACAAGGGTTTGATACCGCAAGAAGCCGCGCGCCATACCCTTTTCCGGCGCGTTTTCCAAGACGACCTAGCTTGGTCGGTCTTGGCCGGTTGGTTTGGCGTGAAGATGGTAGGGCGATGTTCATGCCCATGTCTCACCGTCCCATGAAAACGTGATCTAAGCCACCCAATTCGTCCGGTGAAGTTGAGTGGTCGAGATCGATTTGCAATTTGGGAAGTGTAGCCACGCATGTTTGAGCGGGCGTTTTGGATTGGCCGAGCATGATATGCCTTGGCCGACCGCATGGAGAGGTAGATGGGCCCACGGTGGTCATCTTTGGTATGACTAGGACCTGCTCGATTTGATCTGTGACCCTCCATTCGTGCCGGAGAAGATGGACGCGTGTGATGGCTTGAACCCTAATTTTGGCTTTCAAAGCCGCGCGACCATGCTATTTCAGGCGGACGAATGTGTTATAACCAACCATGGTTGGTTTTGACCGATTGGTCAAGTGTGTAGGCGGTCACATGGTGATTGTGTCGACATGCTCCGGCCCTTTGAGTTGCATCAAAACCCTCCATCTATACTGCGAAGATGGATGGTTGAGACCGTTTTTGCGGCACATGTAATATGTCGCAAACCCTAATTTAGGTTTTCCGCCCATAATGCTTGGTATGGACGGTTTCTTGGCAAGCAAAGGCCAATGGTCGACCATGCGGGGTCGGCCGTGTGTATTCCATACCGCTTGGGGGTGATGGAATTGATCTGGGGTCGTCCAATCATGCTTGTGGAGTTGGATGACTGCGATCAGATCATATCTGGCAAGCTAAGGCCGTGGGTATTCCATACCATGCTTAGGGTGATGGAATTGATCTATGGTCATCCAATCATGCTTGTGGAGTTGGATGACTGCGATCGATCATATCGGCAAGCTAAGGCCGTGGGTATTCCATACCATGCTTAGGGTGATGGAATTGATTCGTGGTCATCCAATCATGCTTGTGGAGTTGGATGACTGCGATCGATCATATCCGAAACCGATCTGATCAAGTCCGGATGCTCAATCGGGCTAGTATAACACACCGAGAGGGGCTCAATCGGGCTAGTATAACACACCGAGAGGGCTCGGGCTAGTATAACACACCGAGAATCGCCTGACGGGTATTTCGTACATGGTTTCATTATAGTGCTTGGAGGTTCGTGTTACTCGTATGAGTAACACTCGAGTCTCATGCCACACCGATAATGATTCATTATAGTGCTTGGAGGTTCGTGTTACTCTATAAGAGTAACACTCGGTCATCATGCCACACCGATAATGAGTACGGGAAATACAAGGCTGAATTAAGTGAGGGAGTATCCAACACTTATAAATGGCTTTATCTTTTGCAAGATGTCGGCGCATGATTTTTACGGTTTTTTACAAACTCAACCTTGAACGAAAATCCACCATCAACATTAAGTCCTCGCCTAGCACACAATGGTTACACTATTGTGTGGTAGGCATGAGATGGTGACAAGTTAAAGATAAAACTTATGAGACAATGTTAGATGTTACCAGGAGAGACGGGTCGTCCCGTCCTTTGAGCATGTCACGTTCAAGAGACGTCCAGAGAAAAGTGTTCCCTAGCATGATGTCGGTCTTGCACAGCCGATCGACCTTGCTATGATCGCTTCGGTCGAGGGGCTATTGCGCCTGCTTCGTTCAATCGTGGGGATGTGCCTAATCGATCGATCGTTGCGCCGCTTCGTTCGTGGGGTTCTCGCGCCGCTTGATCGAACGTGGGCTTGTTGTGTTCGCTTCGGTTGAAAGTGGGTCTACTGTGTACATGCTTCAAACGTCGACCATGTGCTTCGATCGAAACCGGCCCCTTTGTGTGCGCCTATTATACCAGCCTTATGTCGTGATTAACACCAGCCTTTGCGACTTGAGCAATACCAGCCTTTTGACTTGAACAATACCAGACTTGAGGCTTGTACCGTACTTAAAAATTGTACCAGATTTGAAATCAATACCAGACTGAAACTTGTACCTGACTTGAAATCAATACCAGACTTGAAAACTTGAGTTATACCGAAGCTTGATCAATACCAGACTTGAATGATGTTTGATCTGGCCATCATGTGAGTTGCGTCTTGCCGTGTGTGGCGACACTTCTCATATGCTTTCATACAAGTTCTAACTCCTGTCTTTTATTTCATTGCGGTAGAAAGAATCCCTGTTGAGATGTCTTCGGAGATAATCTTTGGTGTCAAGTCGGGGAAGTGTTGATAGCTTCAAAGATATGCCGAACGTTGATGATGAGCTGTTCACCGCGCCCTTTCAACTATGAAAATATTCGTTCCACCGGATAACCCACCTCATATCGACTTTAGGATTCTTCATGCTCCGCTGGGTCCTCATGAAGGATGGATGAGACGTACGTTTAAGCAATGAGTACATCAAAGATAACTTAGAGTGCAGATTATTGATGTAGCTTGAGTGTTGAAACGACTCGAGAGGATGTTAAAGTGGTTTCGGCGCGAACGTTGAGGTAGATCCCGGAGAGAGTGTTGAAGCGAGATTCCGGCGAACGGGGGTCCCGGAGAGAGCATTGAGGCGTCTCTTGAATATACTATTGAAGCAGCTTACGCGGGAGGGAGAGTTGAAGTGGCTTCCTCTCCGGTTCGATTTACCCTTGCGAATTCCATGATTCTTGACAGGACCATCTTTCTCGTGTTGAAGAAGTCCTTGATCGACGGTGAAGGAACTTCATGCCGAGCCTCGATCCCCAAGCGTGGTTTACATGGTTTGTTCGTAGTTGTTTTTGTCGATCCGGTATGGAATATCTCGAACGTTGTTGCATCATTGCGGGAGTCGTACATGTGGCACTCGGAGTTGGAGTTGGCGGACACGCAGGATATTGTATCTCGGTGGTTTTCCCTTGCTTCAGGGAACCGCGAGGTAAGGTGAAGGTTGTATCGCTTTGTTGGTGAGATATATGCCCTTGCGTCACGCTCGTACATCCTTATCTCGGTTGTAGCCGCTACATCCATCCATGGAGGAGAACATGCCGTGTCCGCTGGTTGCATCTACTAACATGTCGATGTTCAGTAGAGGAGAATCGCTTTTGGAGCATTCCATTGGGCGGAGAGACTGGGTGTCAGTCTCTCCCGCTAATGCTGCTGACGGCCGACGCCGGTATATTGTCTTCCCCTTCTAATCACGTCTTGCTTCGAAAGTGCGTCCCCTTTTGGTGTGAGTATGGGTTGAAGCTTCACCGTATGTCTTTGGTCTGGTTTCCTTCGAAGTCCGTCATTGTGGTGGGATGACGACAATCTTGCATGGGCTAAACTTGGCCGTCCCGAAAGTCTTGAGAGAAATCACATTGGAAGATGCTCTGTGTCGACGAGGGCCCTCCCGAACTCGAACCCTTGATGTGTGCGGTAACATGTAGGGCCGGTCGTGATCTTTTTTCTCGCCATCATGTCGTCTTCCGTAAATGTAACATTATTTACTGTGTGTTTTCGATGCGATTAAGACTTACGGACGTGAAGGAGTCGGTGTACGTCCGTAGCTATTTTATTAATTACGTGAAACATCTCGCACGTTGATTCTTTGAGAGGCGCAAGAGTTCACACAATCTTTCCACTAGAGATGCCGCTTCCTAATCCTTTGGTCTATGGTTCGTAGTAAATGGGTCGTTGACCAGGGAGGATCGTTGTGAGGATCGGTCCCAGTGTAGGAATCTCCATGACAGACCGTTCATATCCGATGTCGCTCATTTTATCGGGTCCACGTAGGTCCGCGCGGTTGAAATACCTCTTTCGAGTTGCGGCCATATCCGTTTGAGTCTTAGCAAGAACTTCCCTTCTCCATCAAGTCCGAAATGGTAATGGATGGTGGTCCTCCTCTCGTCCCTCCGGCTCCTCGTCCCGATGCAAGAGTGAAAGTTGTTGCTCCTGCGACTACCGGAGGCGTACGCTTGAGGAGTTGTCGGGATTGCGCGGCTGCTCGACTCCAGTGACGGGAGGTGTTACACTTACTTTGGAACATCTCTCGCTACGCTGGCACTTTAGGTGGTAGAAGTGACGGCTGCATAAGGTTTATTGACCACGGTAGCTCCGTAAATTATAGGGACGGAGCCCCTTCGTATCTTGTGTTACTCGCCGGAAGAAGAAGAGGTTGAAAAGTTGCCTAAGGAATTGAAGATGAAGCGGGTTGTACTTCAAAGGATGAAAGTCTCTCTTTCCCCGAGAAGGACGAGTTTCGCCGAAGGACTTTCCTTGAAGGATCGTAGCTACCTACTTGTCTTTTTAGATGCTCTTGTTTTTGAGTGATAGTGAGGATTCCTTTGACTACCGGTTTTGAATTAATAGGTAATTGAATTGGTTCATTTTGAGATAGTTTGGTGAATTATTTTTTTCGAAAGAGGTTATTTTAAATGAAATTTGCATCTTGGTCATGAATGATTGCACATGTCACATGAAGTTGCAAACGTTGTGTGAAAGGGAGGTACGAATGGAAACAAACATGGCGTTTGATCACTGAGCCTCTTTCTCCACGTGCGGGATGCTAAGTCCCCAGTGAATTCTAAACTATCTTTCTTGTAAAGTTGTTGAGTAAAACTTACTTGCCTTTCGAAGCCTCACTTATATCAAACCAGAGTAGTCTCTAAGAAAATCCTCTGCAAGCTATCTCTCTGAACCTAGCTTCTCCTAAACAATGCGCTTAAAGCGTTGCATTCACCGGTGGGGTGATGAAGGAAACGGTGGTAATGACAAGTACCTCGGGTCCATTACTTCTTGATCAATGGCGGACGCCATACCGGGGTAGCTCCACCTCTCCATTTCGCACCCACGTCTCCAAAGAGCTCCGAATCTCCTTCATTGGGAAGGGGAAATGTAAGTATCTTGAGTCTAGCTTTTCCTGCGTTAGCGGGCGTTGCAATGTCTCCCCGCGGCTTTGATGTGGAGCAGGAGATGAGGTTGGAAGACTTGCGAGCGCCACCATATCTGCGGGTTGCCTTCCTAAGTAGAGGGATGTGGAAGGTGTCGCGATGTCACTGCTGAGTGGTCGGGTTGAACGCTCCCATCCTCTGTATTCAGGTATTTCCTGATTGATTTCTCCTTCCTCGAGCGTTTCTTCAGTCGGTTGAAAAATCGACGCGGATTGGACAGATCTTAGGGCTTGATAAGAGTTTTGAGATATAAACCCTCTAGCAGGGCTCCATAGGCTGCAGGCTCCCTTTCTTTATCTGGCAGACATTGTAGTATTCCGGACAAGTCCTTTCCCTTGTCTGGACCGTGTTGTCCGTCTTTCTTGATTCGTTTTTGACTGCGTGCTCCCTTTGCTTCTCCACTTGTAAAGGTGTGACTCCTGGCTGAGGATTCTGGATTTCTTGCACTGCTTGAGTGGATGCCCGCCGATCCTTCTTGTAATTGTGCTGCCATATCATTCAAAAGGCGAAATGTCTCGTTCTGCCTCCTGGTGATACCGGATTGATTTGCCAAGACATCCTCCAGCATTCCAGCTATGCTTCCCATGATATCTGAACCGTCTGTAGTTTCCGGATACATTGCGAGATGGAAACTGAAAAATTAAGGATTCAATTTTATGCAACCGATAGATCAATCTCCCTTTGTGGTCGCCAATTGTTGATGGGTGAAAACTACTCCTGCAAAATTTGGTAATTTGGGGTGTGGATGAGGAATGAATTTAAACCTTTCAACAAATGCATTTGCGCGGTGAGTGCTTGTAGATTCGAGAGATCAATCAGTGCAAGTCCGGCCTAAACCAAGAAATGGCCGTTCCGGACTTGTTTCGGTCACAAAGTGAAGGAGATGGGGTTGATCTTAGGGAGGGAAGCGAAGAAGGTGTTGAGATTGTGAAGGTGTTGGCTTGCTTATGACTTGCAACAGAAAGATGAGCAGGCTTGCGGTTGATGCAAGCAGGCTCTGGGTGTTTGAATACGATTTGTATTAACACTTGATTTCTGTCGTCTGAACTTGTGTTGTTCTGTTGTTCCTTGTTGTTTGAAATAGGACGGAGAACCTATTTATACAAGTCATTGAGCCTCATTCACGTTTCTCGTGGGAAGTGGAGGTAGTGGAATGATGGAGTAGTGGAGTTGTGTGTCGGTGATACACGACTAGTCTTGCCCACTCTCCCTGTTCATCTTTAACCGCCCATGACTTCCTAACACATTCTTGTGATGGCGCGTTGCACGCCGCACGCCGTAAACCGCCAGACCAATACCCCGCATATGTATCCCCGGTTTGTGACATGATTGATGTACGGAATGTGGATCGTGGATCCACGAAAGATAGCATGTAATCTTGAATTGAATAATCGTGTTATTCGAGAAAGTCGATACTTGTGAAGTATCGTGTGTATTTCATGCGTGTCTACGCATTGTGGTGTGGTAAGGCGATGGGTAATGACGCCTTATCGACCAATTGACTCCGACCTGGGTTGTGTAACCAAGCCGGGTGAAGTTGGACGGATGAGATGAGCCTTGAGACACTCATCTGCGACCGTTAATGAATATTAGGGTTTTTGAAGAGGTGCGCAAGCATCACTCTCCAGCTTGGTCGAAACCAAGCATGGGAAGGATTTTGAGAGGACCGACCATACATGCGTGTTGACGGCATGATGGTGTAGGTGATCGTATTCCGTTCCCTCATGAAAGCGATCCGGGCCACTCAATTTGACCGTCAAAGAGGAGTGGTCGAGATTGATTTTGCGACAAGGGTTTGATACCGCAAGAAGCCGCGCGCCATACCCTTTTCCGCGGCGTTTTCCAAGACGACCTAGCTTGGTCGGTCTTGGCCGGTTGGTTTGGCGTGAAGATGGTAGGCTGATGTTCATGCCCATGTCTCACCGTCCCATGAAAACGTGATCTAAGCCACCCAATTCGTCCGGTGAAGTTGAGTGGTCGAGATCGATTTGCAATTTGGGAAGTGTAGCCACGCATGTTTGAGCGGGCGTTTTGGATTGGCCAGGCATGATATGCCTTGGCCGACCGCATGGAGAGGTAAATGGGCCCACGGTGGTCATGCTTTGGTATGACCGGACTCGCTCGATTTGATTCAGTGACCCTCCATTCGTGCCGGGAGAAGATGGACGCGCGTGATGGCTTGAACCCTAATTTTGGCTTTCAAAGCCGCGCGACCATGCTATTTCAAAGCGGACGAATGTGTTATAACCAACCATGGTTGGTTTTGACCGATTGGTCAAGTGTGTAGGCGGTCACATGGTGATTGTGTCGACATGCTCCGGGCCCTTTGAGTTCGCATCAAAACCCTCCATCTATACCTGCGAAGATGGATGGTTGAGACCGTTTTGCGGCACATGTAATATGTCGTAAACCCTAATTTAGGGTTTTCCGCCCATAATGCTTGGTATGGACGGTTTCTTGGCAAGCAAAGGCCAATGGTCGACCATGCGGGTCGGCCGTGTGTATTCCATACCGCTTGGGGGTGATGGAATTGATGGGGTCGTCCAATCATGCTTGTGGAGTTGGATGATCGCGATCGAGATCATATCCGGCAAGCTAAGGCCGTGGGTATTCCATACCATGCTTAGGGTGATGGAATTGATCTATGGTCATCCAATCATGCTTGTGGAGTTGGATGACTGCGATCGATCATATCGGCAAGCTAAGGCCGTGGGTATTCCATACCATGCTTAGGGTGATGGAATTGATCTGTGGTCATCCAATCATGCTTGTGGAGTTGGATGACTGCGATCGATCATATCCCGAGACCGATACGGTCAAGTCCGGATGCTCAATCGGGCTAGTATAACACACCGAGAGGGGCTCAATCAAAGCTAGTATAACACACCGAGAGGGCTCGGGCTAGTATAACACACCGAGAATCAGCCTGACGGGTATTTCGTACATGGTTTCATTATAGTGCTTGAGGTTCGTGTTACTCGTATGAGTAACACTCGCCTCATGCCACACCGATAATGATTCATTATAGTGCTTGGAGGTTCGTGTTACTCTATAAGAGTAACACTCAGTCATCATGCCACACTGATAATGAGTACAGGAAATACAAGGCTGAATTAAGTGAGGGAGTATCCAACACTTATAAATGGCTTTATCTTTTGCAAGATGTCAGCGCATGATTTTTCTGGTTTTTTACAAACTCAACCTTGAACGAAAATCCACCATCAACAGTACCAGACACCAAGTGCGTGCATATGTGTGCATGCGATATTGGTGAAGGAGACAGGTTGGGTACGCGTACTGGCGTAAGTTCACGTCCGTGAAATTCTTCTGAGTTTGGAGTTTACGAACTTACAAACCAGTCACCTTAGGTACGCGTACCTATGAAAGTTTTCATCCGAGAATTTCTACTGGGTTTTCAAACCCAATTCCGATAGCTAAGGTATGCATACCCGTACGAGTACCCAAGTTAGTTATATTTCTCAAATCGGTTGTTCATGAACTTAAACAATAAAACAATAAGGAATGCAATCTTTGCAAACCGTGGCTATATTGTTCATGAATTGATTCAAGTGAATCAAACCGATTTTGCTTCAATTGTGTCTTGTGTAGTTACATAAGATTTCCTTGCAATTGAACAACTCTTGAACTAGTTATTATGAGTCACTTGAACTAGTCATGAGAAAGATGAATACGACTAATATGAAAGTGCTCATATGGCTAACCATTGGTCAACCATTTGTGAACCAACCAAATGTACACGTTTAGCTACGGTTACTCAAACCTAAATGAAATACATTTCATTTGTGTGTGTGACAAGCTAAGTTTCGATCTAACGGTTAAAATATATTAGCTTGGATAAATCAGGTTTTTTCATCTAACGGTGAATATTGAATGCTTTGTTACCAAGGTAACTTGGATTGCAAACCCTGATTTGAAAACTATATAAGGGAGACGTCTAGAAACTGGAGAAAACTAATCCCCGCACCTCTTATGTGATACTAGTTGTTTTTGCTAGAGTCGATTCTCTTTTAATCGTAGTTTTCTTCTCGAGACCCTGTCGATTAACGACTCGAAGACTTCATTGGGATTGTAAAGCCAGACGAAACTACTTCTCTTGTAGTTGAGCGATCTGATCTTGCCATTTTCTATCGTACGAGTTCAATTGAATAATTGGCTTGAGATTATATGTCCGATGGGGCAAGATAAAAAGAAATCACAAACCTCTTCGTCTTATCGTTTGTAATCCAAAATATCAAGTTTCGCTACCATATGATATAGATTATTATGAGGTGATCAATAATTCTAGGTTGTTCTTCGGAAATATAAGTCCGGGTTATTGATTGGTTCCTGTTCACCTTTATTTTATCAAAAGACGGAACAAAACTCGTAGGTTTATCTGTGGGAGACAGATTTATCTATTATCGTAGACTTTTCTATGTGATACAGATTTTTTATTCAAGTCTTCGACTTTGGGTCGTAGCAACTCTTGGTTGTGGGTGAGATCACCTAAGGAATCAAGTGCGTAGTATCCTGTTGGGATCAGAGATGTAAGTAGCGCAACTATACCTTGAATCAGTGTGATATGGATTAGGGTTCAACTACAGTCCAGACCGAAGTTATTTTGTAGTAGGCTAATGTCTGTAGTGGCTTAATAAAGTGTGGTGTTCAATCTGGACTAGGTCCCGGGGTTTTTTATGCATTTGCGGTTTCCTCGTTAACAAAATTTCTGGTGTCTGTGTTATTTCTATTCCGCATTATATTTTTTTTTATATAATTGAAATATCACAGGTTGTGCGTTGTATTAATCAATTGTGAAATCCAACCTTTGGTTGTTGATTGAAAATTGATTGATCCTTGCATATTGGTTTTTGATACCATCCAAGTTTATATCTCTTGTATTTGATAAAGACTCGCAGATTTTTATTTGCTTGAGTATAGATCAAATCGAGAGATTAGAGATATTAACTCCTTGATATACTTTTTATTAAGAGTGAGTCGGATTGTCTTGTTGATTCTCTTAAAACTATATTAGAGTTAGTCCATACAGATTGCTAATCGAAATATTGGGTGAGGTTGTTAGACCCTCGCTTTTTTACAGTTATGCTCCTTACATCTCTGATCCTAGCAGGATGATATGCACTTGATTCCCTTAGCTGATCTCACCCACAACCAAGAGTTGCTACGACCCAAAGTCGAAGACTTTAATAAAAAAAATCTGTATCACGCAGAAAAGTCTACGATAATAGATAAATCTGTCTCCCACAGATAAACCTACGAGTTTATTCCATCTTTTGATAGAAATCAAGGTGAACAGGAACCAATTGATAACCCAAAGTTATATTCCTGAAGAATAGCCTAGAATTATCAATCATCTCACAATAATCTTAATCGTATGGTAGCGAAACAAGATATTGCGGAATCACAAACGATGAGACGAAGATGTATGTGATTTCTATCTTACCCTATCGGAGATATAATCTCAAGCCAATCTTTCAATTGAACTAGTACAATAGAAAATGGCAAGATCATATTGCTCAACTACAAGAGAAGTAGTTTCGTATGGTTTCACAATCCCAATGAAGTCTTTAAGTCGTTAACCTACAGGATATCGATAAGAAACCTAAGGTTAAAGGATAATCGACTCTAGATAAACCAACTAGTATCACACAGGAGCTGTGGGGATTAGTTTTTCCAGTTGCTAGAGTTCTCCTTTATATATTCAAATCAGGGTTTGAAATCAATGTTAGCTTAGTAACAAGGCATACAATATTCACCGTTAGATGAAAAACCTGATTCAACCAAGCTAATATCTCTCAACCGTTAGATCGAAACTTAGCTTGTCACACATAAATGAAATGTATTTCATTTAGGTTTTAGTAAACGTACCTAAACTTGTACACTTAGTTGGTTCACAAATAGTTAACCAATGGTTAGCCATATGACCACTTTCATATTAACCGTATTCATCTTTCTCATAACTAGTTCAAATGAATCCAAAAGAACTAGTTGAAGAGTTGTTCAATTGCTTAGGTCTTTATGCATAGACACAATTGAAACAAAATTGGTTTGATTTATATGAATCAATTCATGAACAATATAGCCACGGTTTTCAAGGATTGCATTCCTTATAACTTATTATTTTAAGTTCATGAACTACCGATTTGAGAAATAACCAGCTTGGGTACGCGTACCTTATCTACCGGATTTGAGTTTCCAAACTCAGCAGAATTTTTCGGGTAAAAAGTTCCACCAGTACTGGTTTATGAGTTCGTAAACTCCAAACTCAACAGAACCCGGGAGGAAAATTTCCGCCAGTACGCGTACCGAACCTGTCTCCTTCACCAATACCGCATGCACACATATGCACATACTTGGTTTCCGGCACATGGATTTATACACTAATGTGCGAACACACTATATATGCTTATATCCATAGATGGTTACATAATATCAACTCTACATTCAATCATTGAAATATTCTTCTATAATGTTATAACAGTCGTTATTCACAATTATCGTCATCAAAGCTATTTTCAAGATTGAAGCTGTCATCATGACTTTCGTCATGGGTAAAGATGAAAAATGGTTAAAGCGAAAGCATACCAACACATATTTCGAGAAAAATATAGGCGAGTAAACTCGGATCGAAATAACAAATGTGTATGTATGAAAACTATCATACTTATACCACTTTGGTCTCAAGAGTAGGAGATAGAGTAGATAGACTTTTGAGTGATAGATAAGTTCAAGTATCCACATACCTTTTAGTCGGATGAAGTTCCACTTTGGTTCCTTGAGTAGTTCTTCGTCTTCGTAAGATGATCTCCATGGGGTCTGGAGCTCAACTACACTTAACTATCCTAGTCCGAGACTTATCTATAAGTAGACTAGAAATCAAGACATATAGTTTTGACAACTAAATTTGACAAACAAGCTTGAGATAGCAACGCTTGCGAGTTCGACCGAGCAATGCTCTAACAATCCCCCCCTTTGTCAATTTTAGTGACAAAACTATCAATACATATGGATTACAAAATAGATAAAACTTTGTAGCTTCTCGTCCACATGCTTGATCTCCTTGGTGCTTCAACATTACACGAAAACTTCGTCTTTTCCAAGTACTCCCATGATTCCATAGATGTTCAGTTTAGCATCATAGTTATTAAAGATCCGTAGCCATATCAATGAGAAAATAAAATCTCTCGATCATTGTTATACAGTATCATAGTATTATTACACAGTATCAAAGTTCAATTGTATCACAACTTTGACAACAATACTATGGTGATATTATCACTCCCCCTTAGTCAATACTTTCATCTCAACATGAAAACCACTCCCCCTTACATAATGATCCGAAAACCATATGTATTTGTAGTGTGAACTACATATAAATTCTCCCCTTTTTTGTCAATAAAATTGGCAAAGGTACAAAAACGGGATCCTAATGAGATTTCCACGGAGACGCTTCAATACCAAAGAAAAGTACATATCAACTTTGTTTTGATGCAATCATAAAGCCGAGGCTAAATGCATTCATTAAGGAGTTTATAAAGGTACAAGATAACTCCTAAAATATTCCACAACCACACTCCCCACAAAGATATGGAAATTAAGCGCAAGTTCAAAAGAACTCTCCCCCATTTGATGTCATTCCTGAAAGAACAACAAGAGTGACCTTACTTTTACAAGAAAAGAAAGATTTCTTTGGACACCAAAAACCACAAAAATGATTTTGTATCCAAAATCTCAATTAAACTAATCACAAGAGAACCCATGATTAATTTAATTGGAATACACAACCAAATTAACCACAAACGAATCTATGATTAGTCTAGTTGGAAATGCTCACATAATAAGACTTATGGAGCCGCACAGTATATACATAAGATATGGATCAGGGAAGATCAATACTGCGGAATATACAAAGATTCATTCTATTTTCATCACTTGTATAGTGACATATAATAGACTTAATATTTGTAGACAAAAGATTTTAACCTATCTTCCATCAATAAATGACATAATAGGCTTAACTTTTGTTTGTCAAAAGTTCATCGATCTTGTATCAATACATGCATATCGACATATGAAAGAGATAACTTTTGACATCGTATTGGAAAATAATATTTCACGGACGCAAACACACATATCCCATAACATATTGCAATAGGCATATAAAAAGATTTTCTTAACAAAGAAGAACATACAAAGTCATTAACGACCATGCACTATAGTTCACAAAGGATGATTGTGAACATTCAAGAATCCCATATCAATGCGTACTACTGCCCATTCTTGAACTTCCTTCTTTGTGATTCACCAACAACATTCTTGTAAAAGCTACAAATTAGCTTAGAATAGTAGTACTCCAAGAATCCAAGTGCCCAATTCCAAGAGAAGTGGAACAAGTGCAACGAAACGGAGCAAAACACTCAAAAACAAGAGACATGAAAAATACCAATCTTAACTCATCCAGATTCAAGGTTTCTTATCTCCATTTTAAAAATCATTCACAGAGGAATAGAATGCAAAAATAATGAGGTCAATCCGAGTTCGGACGAAGAATTTACGGCCAAAACAAGATTACCGAAAATCGATGTCTACAGGCAAGTATGCATACGGGTTTGAAAACGAATTTTCATGATCAGGAGCAGTATGCAAACGGGTATACGTAACTCCATGGATTTTGATTCTAAAAGATGATATGCATACTTGGTATGTGTACCATGAAGTCCAAACATCCCGAACTAATATTTTCAAACCTAAACATTTAAGAACCTTAAATACAGATCAAGTTATGTAGAAATGAACGATAATCAAGGTACATTGATCATTATAAGTACTTTAAAAAGTAATAAAAACATAAAACTTGCTCAAGTTTATAGACATACATTTTTAGAAGAATCCAGTTGAATTCTACAGCCATACATTTTTAGAAGAATCCAATTGAATTCTACAAACCTTACTAAACATAATATGTGTGCCCCAATTCTTGTGCTTCCCTCACCGTATACATAGCAGGGCATTTCTTGGTGATGATGCACTTCCAACACAATCAAGTTGTGTTGAGGTGAAAAATTTCTTGTTCACGATGGCACCAAGAAAGAGTTTTTTTCCAACAACTCCTACATCTTACAGTATTGAGAGAAACCCAGGGAATTATTTTTATAATTTTTTCAAAGAACTTTCAGAGAGCACAAGAAAAAATGTGTTTCTGATTTCTTATTTTATACCTTATAAGACACAATTTCTGCAGATAATTTTCAGTACCGCATAGGGAAACTCTTTTGATAAAAAAAAGACATCCTAATTTTTCATAAGAAGGGACAATACTATTATCTTGGTAAGATATATGAGGAATTGACCAATGAATTGATTCATTCTTAGAGGTGGTACAGTCAGAAGACTTAGATTTAAACTCTTGTTGTAAACCGTTTCGTTTGCTATAACTAGTTGGATTACACAGAGGAGGAGCACTGCTCTCACTGATTAGTAAATCAATGTCAACCTCGACATGAAAATTATTCATCATAACTTGATTTGGCTTATCAAGAGATTCTTGCTCTTTCTGGAGGTATAACTCAACATCAAAAGATAATCTCTCAAGATTCTTTTCAAGTCTTGAAAACACTACAAGGGAGTTCAAACCTGGTGGAGGTTTAGATAGAATTTCTTCTATAGATTTTATTAAACCAGTCATGGAAGAGAATTCTGGAATCCCTGGATCTGGTGGTGCATTTATAGAGATAACATTAATTTTCATATCAGATCGCTACAAACATAGACTTATAAGGTATTTAATGTGTTTGCCAGCTCTGATACCAATTGAAAATGCGGGGGTCTAACAACCTCACCCAATATTTCGATTAGAAATCTGTATGGACTAACTCGAATATACTTTTAAGAGAATCAACTGGACAACAAGACTCAATCTTAATTAAAAAAGTATATCAAGGAGTTAATATCTCTATCTCTCGATTTGATTTATACTCAAACAAATAGAAATCTGTGAGTCTTTATCAAATACGAGAGATAAAACTTGGATGGTACCAAAGACCAATATCCTAGGATCAATCAATTTCCAATCAACAACCAAAGGTTGGATTTCACAATTGATCGATACAACGCACAACCTGTGATATTTCAATTATATACAAAATATAATGCGGAATAGAAATAACACAGACACCAAAAGTTTTGTTAACGAGGAAACCGCAAAAACAGAAAAACCACGGGACCTAGTCCAGATTGAACACCACACTGTATTAAGCCGCTACGGACACTATCCTACTACAAACTAACTTCGGCCTAGACTGTAGTTGAACCTTAATCAATCTCACATTGATTTAAGGTACAGTTGCGCTCCTTACGTCTATGATCATAGAAGGATGCAACGCACTTGATTACCTTAGCTGATCTCACCCACAACCAAGAGTTGCTACGCCCCAAAGTCGAAGACTTTAATAAAAAAATATGTATCACACAAAAAAGTCTACGATAATAGATAAATATTTCTCCCACAGATAAACCTACAAGTTTGTTCCGTCTTTGATAGAAATCAAGGTGAATAGGAACCAATCGATAACCCGGACTTATAGAACAACCTAGAATTATCAATCACCTCAAAATAATCTTAATCGTATGGTAGCGAAACAAGATATTGCGGAATCACAAACGATGAGACGAAGATGTTTGTGATTTCTTTTTATCTTGACCTATCAGAGATATAATCTCAAGACAATCTTTCAATTGAACTCGTATGGTATAAAATTCCAAGATAAGATCGCTCAACTACAAGATAAGTAGTTTCGTATGGCTTCACAATCCCAATGAAGTCTTTAAGTTGTTAACCTACAGGGTCTAGGGAAGAAACCTAAGGTTAAAGGAGAATCGACTCTAGCTAAACCAACTAGCATCACACATGAGGTGTGGGGATTAGTTTTTCCAGTTGCTAGAGTTCTCCTTTATATAGTTTTCAAATCAGGGTTTGCAATCAATGTTAGCTTAGTAACAAAGCATTCAATATTCACCGTTAGATGAAAAACCTGATTCAACCAAGCTAATATCTTTCAACTGTTAGATCGAAACTTAGCTTGTCACACACAAATGATATGTATTTCATTTAGGTTTGAGTAACCGTACCTAAACGTGTACACTTAGTTGGTTCACAAATATTTAACCAATGGTTAGCCATATGAGCACTTTCATATTAACCGTATTCATCTTTCTCATAACTAGTTCAAATGACTCCAAAAAAACTAGTTGAAGAGTTGTTCAATTTCTTAGGTCTTTATGCATAGACACAATTGAAACAAAATCGGTTTGATTTATTTGAATCAATTCATGAACAATATAGCCACGGTTTGCAAAGATTGCATTCCTTATAATTTATTGTTTTAAGTTCATGAACTACCGATTTGAGAAATAACCAGCTTTGGTACGCGTATGGGTATGCGTACCTTAGCTACCGAATTTGAGTTTCCAAACTCAGCGGAATTTTTCGGGTAGAAAAGTTCTGCCAGTATGCGTACGGGTACGCGTACCTAAGGTGACTGGCTTATGAGTTCGTAAACTCCAAACTCATCAGAATTTTTCGGGAGCAAAAGTTTTGCCAGTACGCGTACGGGTATGCGTACCCAACCTGTCTCCTTCACCAATACCGCATGCACACATATGCACACACTTAGTTTCCGGCACATGGATTTATACACTAATGTGCGAATACACTATGTATGCTTATATCCATAGATGGTTACGTAATCTCAACTCTATATTTCAACCATTGAAACATTCTTATATAATGTTATAACAGTCACAACTATTGTCATCAAAGCTATTTTCAAGATTGAAACATCGACTTTCGTCACGGGTAAAGATGAAAAATGGTTAAAGCGAAAGCTTACCAACACATATTTCGAGAAAAATATAGGCGAGTAAACTCGGCTCGAAATAGCAAATGTGTATGTATGAAAACTATCATACTTATATGACTTTTATCTCAAGAGTAAGAGATAGAGTAGATAGACTTTTGAGTGATAGATAAGTTCAAGTCTCCACATACCTTTTAGTCGGATGAACTTCTGCTGGTTCCTTGAGTAGTTCTTCGTCTTCGTAAGATGATCGCCATGGAGTCTGGAGCTCAACTACACTTAACTATCCTAGTCCGAGACTTAGCTATAAGTAGACTAGAAATCAAGACATATAGTTTTGACAACTAAATTTGACAAATAAGCTTGAGATAGCAACGCTTGCGAGTTCGACCGTGCAATGTTCTAACATTCCCCACTGGGCTATAATCACTTGTTTCAGGTAATGAATTCGGACAGAGTTAGATGTTTAGATAAAAGAAATGGTTTTCCTACTGCTGGTGATTATAACTACTGGTAATATTTCTTTAGATGAGATATATTGTATGGGTATCTCAGCTCTTCCCCTAATAATTTGTTCAGCCTCTAGGCGCCTCAACCTATCTTTTTTGAGATTATATATGGGACTTCCTAGCTCGCTGCAAGTTTTTCAAGCTTGAACTCAGGGCTCCTTGGAAGTAATTCTTTGAGTAATAGGTCTCCATACTGAAACTCTATGGGTTTTACAGCTCTCTGGTTTCCCCCATGCTTCTCTGATGCTTTTCCAGCTGAATCATAACTTTTTCTCTTTTTATATCGACCTCTTATAGGCTTTTGAAGATGATTTCATCATTTACTTCAGAGTTGACTGCGTCCTTGCACATGAAAACTTCATCTCGGTGGTGAAAAGGGCGATTCAAGTGTAGAGGTTCTTTTTGTTGACCTATAAGCCCATAACAGTTCATGGAGAATATCAACCTACGTGTCTTTTGCAGCGTCCAACTTTTTCTTTATGTTTGCAAGTAGAGTTTTGTTGGAGATTTATGCCTGGACATTACCTTGGGGTAATATGGTTTACTAAAGTTATGTAAGTCTTTTCAAATCACAGTTCAGAGACTTTTCAGATGTAAGACTTTTAAAATCACAGTTCCAAGACTTTTAAATATAAATCTCTAGTTATCAGTTAAAGCTCAGAGATAAGAGGCATGAGATGTTAATTATGAGATAAGAGTTTGAGCTGCATTGGGTTGTATCCTCACCCCCACCCCACACACATATTTTCTTCTTTTTTCGTCAGATATAAAATAAGGGAAATATTTCGAGTTTAGAGTTTTACTTTTGCTGGATGCTCTCTCTTTTGTAGAACGACTCCAGATTGATCGATTTGAATTGTGGACCGTTGTCTGCTACCAGTGCCATCATCATCCCAAACCTACATATTATATGTTCCTAGATAAATTTTCGAACATCTTTTTCTAGTGATTGTGACTACATCTTTTGCCTCAACCAACTTTGAAAAGTAGTCAATAGCGAGTATTAGAAATCTTCTGCTACCTAGAGCATGTATCATTCAGGTGAGTTAGTTTCCAGGTGCTTTTAAGATCGGATATTCCAGAATGCTACTCATTTCACTATTATATTATGAGCAGCTCAGAGCAGTAAGGCGATTTGTTTATGTAGTTGCAGGAAATCCCACACTACACCCCTTACTCAGTTTTGCTTAATTAATTCATTGAAAGATGTATGATCAAGAATATTTATTAATTGATTCCATGAAATGTTTACACAAGACAGTAGAATTACACTTGGAAATTAAATCGCTCTTAAACTTTCTCTCTCCTAATGACTTGCTTCACAATTCCCAAAAGATCTCCCCTCTACAATGGACTCGCTTACCCCTTTATATAGGGTAATACATAGTGGATGACAGCTACGTTATCCTTTATTTTCGGGAATGTCTCGCGAAGTGTCGCAGATGTACAAATGTTCATTCTCGCGACATTTCTTAATCCTCGCCAGGTCTCATGTCTTCTTTATGTTTTGTTTGTCGTTATTCATGGCGTCGTTTATTTTAGCTTCTGCGACTCCTTCGCGATGCTGTCGTTTATTAATCCTGCGAGCCTTGTACGTTGCGATATTATGGTCCTACATCTTGCCTCTTTTTCCTTGAATATTGCTTGAAGAGCGATTTTAAGGAAAAAATTCATTGTTGTAATAATCCTTGATTTTAATTGGTGAAGGAACGAGCGAAAGAATACTTTTCTTGAAAAGTACGTACTTGCCTCTATTCTTTTAGCGAAGTTCCGAAGCTTCTTTGTAATATATATATGAGGTTCCGTCTCCTGTCTCTCCTTACATCTCCTCTGCGAGGGAGAAAATGTCATGAGAATCAATATTTTGATTTGCCGCGACTACTTATCTTTTTATCATTTTGGCTCAGGTACTATTATACAGATTTTGACTATTAAAGTCTTTTCTTGACACGTCTCTTCCAACCGTTTATTCTCGACCGTTCGTGTCTCTTCTCGCATTAAATGCCCTCGTTTTTCTCAAGAATCTTTTTTTGATTTTTCTATATATAGCTTTCTTTTCCTCCTCTTTTCTTCCTTTAGTTTCTCTCTGCAACTTTTCTTGACTCTCTTCTTCCGCAATTTGCGCTCCTGCTACTGTAAATCTTTTCTTCATCCCTTCTAATACTGATCCTAATCTCCAAACTCCCATCCATTCCCATATTGATAATGGCTTCCATTAGTCGTGCATACAAATCTTCTTTGGATGAAGTTCAACAGAAGTTGCTCGAGAAGGGTTTTACTCTATCAACCATTCCCGATCAAGAATCTTCATCTATTCTTTCTGCAAAGTTGTTTTCCGATCATCCATGTGATGATCAAAAAATTATAGTCTCGCTAGGTCAGCTTCTCGCAGGACTTCCCATTCCCTTATACAATCCTGAGATGCCTTTATTTTATGAAATCTTGGCCCATGAAAAATTCTCTCGGCTGTTTATCAATTATGTGGCGATTGCATTCGCCTAATGCTTGAGTTCGCGAACCGTGCAGCCGGCAAAGGATCTTTATACCCTAATACCGTTAGAAACCCCGAATTCGCAGACTTGGAAATAGCTACCGAGAAGTACACTTTGTAGAGAACTTTTTGAAAATTATGCGGTGATAAACATGAGGAATGCGAAATCTCGCTGGGGCATTCGCTCAAGAAGAAGGATAATGTCCCCGAGGATAAATTACTCATGCAAGATATTGATCGGCACCCGGCAACAATACTACTCCTCGCCACTCCAAAGATGAGAAGTGGTGGGTTGTACCCTTGGTTTTAAATGGCCCTTACATCGCGGGTTCGCATATTCTTCCTGCGAATCTCGCAGGATATCATCCTTGGGAATTCAAATGGCCTGATAAGGCAAAAGAGGTATGTTTCCACTTCAAATCTTGCTTTCGCAACTTTCTTTTTATATTTCCGAGTTTGTGAAATTTTTCGGATCGCCAAATTGAGAAGGAGCTACAAGAATAACCCGTTGGAGAGTACTGACGATACTTCGATCGTTACGGGTGAAGTAAGAAACATTTCCTTTGTTATTTGAAACAATATTGTTGCCTCTGTTTCTTATCTTTAACCGTATGCGAAGGTTGGAGTTGAAGAAGTCAGTGAGTCGCGAAGATTAAGAGTAAGGGTAAAACCGTCGTTCGCAAAGATAAATCTTCTGCTCCATTAACTAAGAAGCGAAAGACTCGTCTTCTTCTCGCCTTAGCTCAAGCTCCGAATCTTCGACGAGGATAACTATGATTCGAATCCCTCTCTCGCTAAAGAGATTCCATTGACCGGTTCTCCTATGGATGGGTTATCTAGCATCTTCTCGAGACTCTTTCCAAGGAATGGGAGATGCTCCCCTAGCTTCCTTTGCGGGGCTCGCAAATGTGTGTAATCTTTGCATCGGAGGGCAATAATTCTTTCAATGGAGCCTCTAGAATTGTATCTCCGACTTCTTGAATGCACTTGGGTCTTTGGTATGCATGCAGTCATATTTCCCTGTTAATTTTAATTTTTTTAAATATATATATATTAACGATTTTTCTATCTTCTTTCATAGGCTGGAAAAACTTCTTTTGTAGTTGCCTCAGATCTCGAGAGAAGACGCAACAATCTTGAAAAAAGAAATTTACAATTGAACAAGAAGACCCAAGAACTAGAAGTTGAAGCCGCGTCATCTCGCGATAAGATTCAAAAATTAGAAGCCGATCTGGACTCCCAAAAGGAGAGAGTATCTACTCTTCAGAATTCAAATCAGCAACTTTATGGTATAGTAATTTTCAATTCTCAAATCCTTTTCATGTTATCTTTTATTTTTCTTTGTCTGATTATTATTCTCGCAGACGTATATAATCTCTCCGAAGAATCCATTCTTCTCCATTCATTTCCCGAGCCTATGAATGATGACGTCCTTCTTACTCACCTCAATCAATCTCTAAGTAGTTTCTCAAATAAAACTAACCTCCTTTCATTAAAGGATCTTCAATCCAAATATCATCTCTTAGAGATCGAACACAGATCTAGTTTAAATTTAACTAATCGCTTTAAACGAATGTACCTTGATTCCGAGCAGAAAGTCAAAACTTTAAGGAAGAAAATTAGTGATCTCATAGATGAGAATGATCGCATTACTAACAGAGGTGCACAAAGCGTTAGTAATTCCACAAATCTCTTCTTGGTGTGCAAGTTGAACGAGATGAACTCCTTCATCGAATACCATACTTAAGCAAATGAGAAGAGCAAGTTCGTTCACTTCTTATTATTAATAGTGACGATGAATTCGCCAGGCTGCGAAAGTTTTAGATAATGCCGGGAATAACCTAGGTGTTGATGTTAGTCTTCATGCCGAGCATACTTCCTTGATTAAAGATATGATATCCGATAGAGAAGGTTACTTATTATACCTTCTTGCTTCTTACTTACGTAGTATTGCTTGTAAATTATTAACTTGTTGTTACTTATTTGTAGAATCCGAGAAGAGACTTCAAGTTAGAATTAGAGAGCTTGAATCTGAAAAGAACAACTCGCCAGAATTTTCGGCGAGAATTGAAGAACTTGAAACCGAAAAAGAACGGATCGCAAAGAGTCTCTCCTTCGCGAGAATAAATATTTCAAGTTGAAGAAACAATTTCTAACGACAAGGTGGCGAATTTTAATAATGATGCCGTTCGTTTTCATAATGAAGCCATGGAGTATGTTTGTAATGACCATAATATCCCTCTGCATTCATATCCCTGGCTTTCTGAAAAGGTTCCTGAGAATCTGCCTATCTCAGACGTTTCTGATAGTGAGGCTAGCGAAGAAGAAAATTCTGGCGATGAGAATAATAAGACTGAAGAATCAGATAAAGGAGAAGAATCACCCAAGAGATAATTCTTTTTGTTTTCTTTCGCTGCCTGTAATATCTGTACATTTCTGTATCTCTTTATCGTAGTGTACTTCTTGGATTGTCCCCCCCTAAATTCAATCTTCACTCCCCTTTCTTGGTAGTTCTTCCTTGTAATATAATTGGCTAACATTATTGATGTATAACTCTTTCATCAGAAGATGAATAACAATATTCCATCTTTTCCATTCCCACATTTGCCTCTGTTATTTATCTTCAGATGGAAGATTTTGGTTGCCATCATGTATTTTGTTGGATAATTATCTTATTGTTATTGAAATGTATTGTTGCGACGAGGTCGCGGGTATCTTCATAAGTTAAGAATCCTATTTATCTCGCCTTATCATTTCGGTAGTCTTTATTTTGTCTCTTCTTGTTACGACAAGGTCGCAGGCTGCCTTTACATTTTCATGCAATGGCCCATTGACCTTGCCTTATCATTTTTGTGTGGTCTTCCAGGTTAGACCTCCCTAATTAGAGGTCTTCCCCTGCCACCTTTTATCGCGACAAAATCGCAGGACGTCTTTACACTTGCATGTAAAGACCCATTGATCTTGCCTTATCATTTTCCAAGTATTTTTGCCTCTCGCAGATGTTTTAGTTGCGACAATATGACAGGCCTAGATATCCTTGCGAACATAAAGCCCCATGACATTGCCGTCTTGCGGCGAAATCGCAGGACGTCCGTACACTTTCGTGTAAAGACCCATTGATCTCGCCTTACCCTCGCGTTAGTATTATTGCCTCTGCAGGATCATTGCACAAATATGACAAGCCTAAATTCTCTTGCGAAAACATAGCCTCATGACATTTGCGTCTGTTTTGACACTCCCCTAATGGAGAGCGTCGCCCTTATCATCTCCCAGGTTGCCCCTTCAAGGAGGCGAAACATCGGCCATACAAGACTAGCTCCTCCCATCCGGTCTTAACAACAACCATTTTTTTGTGACCTCTTATCCCTTATACCTATAGGGTTTATGGTTACGAGACTGCACCCTAAGTGGAGTTTTCTTCGGGCGAGTGCAACATATGCCAAGACTTGCCAAGAATGGCCAGGGTAGGTTCATCCATCCGGGCACTCGCTCAACCGTGTACCTCGGCGCCTTGAGCATACATCGACTCCTAGGAAGAGACCTCGGTCGCCCAACCGAGGTATAACCTTATATATATAGTTGGGAATCCAAGGTACCTCTTCCGGATAGGCTTTCATGGGCCCCAAATTTTCATGACTCGGAGCTTCGGGAGTGGTGTAACCTTCCCCTGAGCCATGTCGAGAGATACCCCCTTATATGACGCACTTTAGGTCTTACATTTGCCTCTTACGAAATGTTATTCGCGAACTAGGGTGTACGCCATAAAGGTTCGTCCCATTCTTTTACTCGTTCATCCTTGTTAAATCATTCAATCATTCATGTTTCATTATTTGTTGATATTTGTTTGCGAAGTATTCGCAAAATTCTATTTCATTTGTTGTATTTTCATTTTTCTTTCTTAACCGAATTCTCGTATACTCTTGACTGCGAGAATCTCGCACATCATTACTTCAATTGCTACTTTTCTCCCCGCTTTTGTTGATTATTCACTTCTTATGCCTTTTGTTCCTCATATCCTTCGCTTCTTTATTATCATAATATTCTTTGTCTCTAGGCATTCACCTCGCGAGGTATGTTCAGCCCTTACTTCTATAGCATCCACCATCAATTTTTCCTTTCTCTCGCTCATCTCTCACATGTTGCTTCCAACCCTTTCTTTTGGCATTTCTTTCTTCGACTTTCTACATCGACCTCATGACATTGTTGCGACTCCTTCCAATCTCCCTGTATAATACCAATGCCGTTTGGATGTGGAAATTTTATACATTGGTGGTATGTTGATGCGACCCCCAAGATTTCATGAAGCCAAGGCCTCCCAATCAGCGCATTATACGGAGATTCCACGTCAACCACACGAGAATAAAACATCGTTGATAATCCTTGTAGAGGTATTCTCATGTGAACCTCTCCCTTTGGTTTGTTTGCAGTGCCATTAAAGCCATATATTTTGTATGTCGAGGGGATCAAATCCTCATCCTTTCCTCCCATCGTCTTGTAAGTATGGTAAAAAGAATATTCACCGAACTTAGGTATCGATTAGGATTCGGTTGATCGCCCAAACAATCTTCTTCGCTTCATCATCTTCTCCATCAACTGGTTTTGGGTTAATCTCTAGTTTCACAACTAACGGGCTATCATGTGTTTCTCTTCCTTTGGCACTTCATCTGCAGAGAGAAAGAGATAGTCTTCGATTGCCACTTTTCTAATCAAGGCGTTCTCGCTGGACTCATTATTTCTTTATCACTAGTATCTCTCGCAAAGACTCTCTTTGAGCACGTTGTCATGAAAATCTTCGATTGTGCGATATGAGTGGACAATAGAATTGCAATTCAAATTTTTAGCTTTTGTTCCGACTTCTATCACAAATGTTTCCTTTCCTTTCGCTCGACAATCGTTCTCGCGCATCTCCAGTGGTGGTGGTAATGTCTGGCCTTTTTCTTCTCCCCTTTAGAAAGTGATTCAGCTTCCCCGATCAATCATCCTGAGAATAATTCTCTTTATGTTTCTACAATCGTTTGTTTGATGCCCATGGAAGCGGTGATAAGAACAAAACTCATGACTTCTATCGCCTGGCGGTGGTTCCATTCCCACGTTCCAAGGTGCTGGTACATTTTCCATCACAAGTATAGCTTCCCAGATCTTTTCCACACTAGCATTCAGTGGAGGCATCTTAATCTCTTCCCATACTATTCTGCGACTTCTCTGCCCTCCATGGTTATATTGCCTTCGTCCACCGTAAGTTTCTTGCACATGATCTAGCCTCTGAATCTTATTATTGCTGCCTCGGTTGTAGTAGTTCCTTTCTTGTTCAAACTCTTCTTGGTCGCGGCTTCCCATGGCTACTATCTTTCGCTGTCCATCATCAGCCTTCTTTGCTTGTTGTCCTTGCGGAAGTGCTCGCCACCGTATTTATGAATTGAGGCAACAAGCTTGCGTTCGCAAACATTCGAGCTTGTGTTCGCGATCGGATAAGAGTTCATTTCATTCTGTCTTTCTTCTAAGGCAATATATTCTTCCTGTAACTCTCGCAGTTCTGCCATCGTGATTGTATTTTTGATTCTAAAAATTTGAATATATAACAAGTTAGTCGCGAAGAGAGCATTCACAAATGAGAGGATGAGATATCTTTCCTCAACCCGTCCTGCCATTTCGCTACACATGGTCCTCCATCTTATCGTCAACTGCCTTAAGCTCTCGCCAACTCTTTGTTTCAACCCGAATACATCTTCAATACCTGGTCGTGAAGAGTTGTTACTTATGTATGCTCCCAGGAATGTGGCTTGTAAATGGTTGAATGATGTGATTGTGTTTCTTGGCAGACCTTCAAACCATTTTAGTGCTTCTCCTATTAGGCTTGATGCGAAATATTTGCACAGTATAGCGTCATGATTCTCCCACTGCAACATACATCTCATATAAGCCTTGATATCTAGCGTGAAGGGATTCTTCGCAGCTTCTGCGATGGCTTCGTCCAATTGTTTCCTTCCTCCTTCCCTTCTATTATTCAGTAATCCTCTCATTTCAAAGTTCTCTTAAGATTTGTTCATTCGCCTCAGAATTTGATTCTACTGGTCTTTTTAGCTCTGCCTCTCTCCTTCTACACTCGTGCCTGTTTTGACCTTCTTGCTCGTTATTTTCTTATCTCCCTTCCCTGCGACGTTCATCTTCGTGGGTTCGCGAGTTGTTCTCTCTTCTTGGCTGTCTCTCAGCTCTCCTCTGCACCCTCTCATATTCTTCATTAATATTTCTATTGGTACGATTTTGTTCCCTCCTTCTTTCCGTTGTCGTGGTTGTTCTCGCCGGATTGCCTCTTCCATCTCTTGATTTTCCATTTCTGCTCTTACCCTTTCTCTCGCGAGCTAGCCGTGCTTGTTCAATGTAGTGCCTCTCAATGTCATCCTCAATCTCTCTGTTTCTTCTCAATGCTTCTCTCCCGTGCAAGATTATTCTCCTTCCACTGGGTCATTCGGCCCTTGGAGTTGCATGTTTCCTTGATTTTCCCTATTCCGCTCATCTTGAAGATTTTTGGTGAGGAATATAACGATCTTCCATTTCCCCTCTTCTCTCGCCATGCTCTGTGCTTGGATTTTGTGTTTCTTGTTGGTTTTCTTCCTCGGTACTTTCTCGTTGGTAAAACTCTCCTTCTTTCTTCCCTAATCGATCTTGAACTTGATCTCACACTACTTCTTGATCTCCTATTTTGCAATCTCATATTTTCCATCCTCAATTCATGATTTCTGTCTTGTCAAGTTTGCTCGTTCCTCTGCCTCTAGTCGTCTCTCTTCATGTATTGTTTGTCTCAATCTTTCTAACGCTGCGATTTCCTCATTTCTGGATTCATTTCTCCGTTCATTCCTTGCTCTCCTCCTCCTTGTCCATTGTTCACCAGTTTGCTGCCTCTTCCCTCTCGTCTTGAGAATCGAGACCTCCAAGTATGTACACTTACTCTATCATAATCCACACTGTGTTTGTTTACTTTGGGGAGATCGGTGGCTGATTTTGATTTTCTTCATCATTTCTCATATTCATCCTTGATGATCCTCCTGTTTCATTCCTCCTTTCTCCAGCAATCCTCCCACTTCTTCTTACAATCGTTGGTTGCCCTTGTACGTTTCTTCTTCTAGCCATTTTTCTTTTTCAATGAATTCTTGAGTATCACTCCAAATCTTTTCTCTGTTAATCCAAATTCTTTCCCATTTCTGTGTCAATCTCCGCTCTCTCCCTGTTTCTAGCGCATATGTAGTTGCAGGAAATCCCACACTACACCCCTTACTCAGTTTTGCTTAATTAATTCATTGAAAGATGTATGATCAAGAATATTTATTAATTGATTCCATGAAATGTTTACACAAGACAGTAGAATTACACTTGGAAATTAAATCGCTCTTAAACTTTCTCTCTCCTAATGACTTGCTTCACAATTCCCAAAAGATCTCCCCTCTACAACGGACTCGCTTACCCCTTTATATAGGGTAATACATAGTGGATGACAGCTACGTTATCCTTTATTTTCGGGAATGTCTCGCGAAGTGTCGCAGATGTACAAATGTTCATTCTCGCGACATTTCTTAACCCTCGCCAGGTCTCATGTCTTCTTTATGTTTTGTTTGTCGTTATTCATGGCGTCGTTTATTTTAGCTTCTGCGACTCCTTCGCGATGCTGTCGTTTATTAATCCTGCGAGCCTTGTACGTTGCGATATTATGGTCCTACATCTATGTCGTTTATTAATCGTGCGAGCCTTGTACGTTGCGATATTATGGTCCTACAGTTTACTTATTTAGGTGGGAGCTATGAGTGAAGAAATTTTACCGTTTTGAATGGTTCATAATATCTAGTGCCCATTTGACTAAAGGCCATGTAATCAACATGTTGTGTTGCAGCTCAGGTGGTGCGTGGATTTTGCTAGCATATCTGCATGCATTTCCAAATATTGTTACTTCCCGATTTCACAAGTCTTGTAACAAGTTATATATAGTTCAGATGATATACGTTATCGTGTTTTAACTACATGATTATACCATTTGAGAGATTTATTTAAAAGATTAATAATTTCACATGGACTCAGAGTAAACTGTTTAGTAGCATCACGAGAAGTTTAAGATGCATGCTTCTAATTAGATATGTACGTTTTGAGTCTATCTTGTAGATGAACTATGATCTCAAGATGTACGCTTTGCATAATGATTTAGAGTTCAGGCTTACCTCTGGCATTTGTCACATGTCTTTTTTATCAGGTTGGCTGTGTCTCCCATGCTAAGGATATTTTACCTGCATGGTGTTGGAATCAATTGCCGGATTATGCCTGCACAACAAATAAAATCAAACACGAAACAAATAACGTTATGGCTGAGTCGCGGACTAGGTCGCTTTCTTTAAGACGTTTCGCGGCTCTGCCCAAGATTGTGCAAGCAGTTCATCGTTGTCGCGTCGTCCCCAGGATAAAACAGCCGAGTTCAATCTCTTACACAATCACTCTTGCACGGTGAGAGGATGTGAAACTTTTACACTTCATTCTTGCTCAGAATCTCTAATAGAAAACAAATGATGCTCACACATTGTTTTCTTTCACAAAAAAATATTTCTTTTGAAAACACACAACATAAAGAAAAACTCAACTCTCTCTTTTATTTTTCCAACCAAAATCTGATTTTATTAAAAGGTTTAAACACAATTTAATCAAAGATTATTATGGTGTAGTTAACACCATTAACTCCACAATATGAAACTCTCATAGCTATAATGGTGTAGTTAACACCATTAAAACCACAAACATGAAACGGTCAAATTAATTATACCAAAAATTAATTTGTTTTAATAAAGACTAAATTCTAACTTTAAAAAAATAAGATATTAATTGGGAATAAATTTATGTTTTAAAAATATATTCCCAACAATCCCCCACTTATACTTTTAAAACATTGAGCAAGAACGTACTGAGAGTTGTGCATAAGCAAAGGTGTCTCGCGACTTGAACCTTTACGTAGTGTTAATAGGCTCTCTTAAAATCTGACCATAGAGTGAACATAAGTCTTGAACTCTAGGAGATAAAAATATTGCTTAACACACACGACTATACTAGTGTAAAGTCTAAAGCCAGCACATTACGGCCCTGTGCTTGTATCCCAGTTTTTATGAATGATCTAGAGAACTGCCTATATTCTCATAGAAATCGGCCACACTTTCACATTCATATAGGTGAGTTTATCAAGAGTACTCCTGAAGGTACCCCACTCCAAATAGAGATATAAACATCATTAAGAGTTTAAAAAAGTAAAAAGTAAACTCAACCTTACTCAATTCAGGGATATCATGCCGTGGGATGAATTCTTCAAAAGCATGATTCTCGCATCTCCATATCACCTATGACTTCGTCTAGTCCCTTTGAACCTATTTCTAGGTTGGGTATCCATCATAGATGACTCAATCTCAATGGGCATCAACCTCATCCCTAAGATGTATTCACATCTTCTTATCAATCCTTTCGTCAAAGGACTAATGGAAACTTCGTTTAGACACTATATAATCCATATTCTCATAAAATCAACTCTTATAGTTGTCGTTACATTCTCAATTCATGCAATAGCCGCGGTACTATCACATTGGATTAATATGTCTGTTCCTCTATCTATTAGAGGATCGAATCGCTCTATCCCTTAAAGGATTCAACTGAAAGGATGTCCAATCAGCTTCGCAATATCCTTAAAGGATTGCGGTAACCATTTAGATAGTGTATTTCTAGGCATATGATGTGTTTGAAACACCTCATAACGTTCTAAATATTTTACCAGTTTCCATATAAGGATTGGTAAATCTGAATATAAAACCCCCACTATGGAAGAAATATATTACACCCCACTATGAAAAATGTATATATATATATATAGTCAATCACGTAGAAAATAAACATACCAAGCTACCATACTCATGTTTAGTGCAATCACACACAATCTCAAAAATATTGGCACTAAATCAAATGAGTGAAAACTAGTTTACAGTTAGACTATATATATTTCTATTTCTTTTAAATTTCTGTTTCTATTTTCATTGAAATGAAATAGATCCAAACAAAGAAAAAAAAATTCATTTCGAAAACATACACCATCTTCACTCAAGTCTTTCATATCAAATAATAAACTAAGCATGTTCTCAATTTCATTTTCATCCTATAAGTTAGAATAAAAATTCAACAAATCACTTCATTAGTACAAAACAAAGCTAGGATAAGTTTGCCTTTGTTAGTGGTGGTCAGGATTTGTCCAGACAAGGATAAATCAAGGGCTGCGGTGCTCCGTGCCACACCCTACAACTCGCATGTGTGGCGTTAATTCCAATATTATGAATGAAAAATAAATACTCAAGTCAAGATATGGAATTTCAAAAATTATAACAGGGAGGTTCGAACTCATGACCTATTGTGTCATAAGAGTGGCCTCTAACCAGTGTTCCACCTTGGTTGGAATTGATAGAAAAGATAAATCAACAATGGTGGTTTGTTCAACTTAAATACCATAATTTCTTTATTAATTAGGTGTTTCACTAATTGCACATAATAAATAATCTATTCATTATAAAGTGTTTTATTAATTAGTGTTTCAATAATTGCTCATAATAAATGTCATTTTTAATTATAAATGTTTTCTTAATTAATTATAATATTTATTTCTATTAATAAGTACTTTGATAAATAATATCAATAGACATTTTCTGCGACAATGAGTAGTAGAAGAGGTGGAGGCCGGAAGATTAGTGGTGGTTAAGGGCGGAGCCAAGCACAATTATATTTATTTTTGTTCTTTTATCGTAAAATGGGATACAAAGTCCATTTTTCACATGTATCCAACTTGCCAAGAATTTTTTCTCCCTCTCTCCTCAAAATCCTGGCTCCGCCCTGGTTTGTGGTGGAAGAAGTAGTGACGGTGAATGCTGGTGAGTAGTGATGGACAATATTAATTTTATGTTGTCGTTACAACATCGATAACATCGTAGTGTGGAAGATGTGGTTGGTTGTTTTTAAAACTTTTGATAAAGGAAGGTACCATATATTTCAGGGATGATATCATACAAGACAATATTTTCATGATCGTAGTTGGATCACCCAAATGGTACCCCTGTTATCTTTGGTACTATACCGTATATCATGATTTTTAATGTTAAAATAAAATTGATTGCAATACAAAAAATAATATATACACGGAAAAAAAAATAATGAAATTAATCAATTGACGAAATTTTGTTCAATCTAAACCTCATACATGGCATTTGTGATTGAAAATTAGAATTGCGTCCAACAACCTACATGGGATGGGCGGCAGTGATAGTGGCAGTGGTGGAGTCAAAAATTGACACTGAGGAGGCCTATTTTTTTTTTTTAAAAAAAAAAACATGTAAACTTTGGTGGACTAAACCATAAATATATATGGACAAAGTAATATTTATAAAATAAACTAAACAATTTATGTAGTTATTAAAAATTTAAGGGGTTAGAGCCAGGTTAGTCAACCCTTGGCTCCGCCACTAGGTGGTGGTGGTGGTGGTGGATAAAAAAAGTGGATTCATATGGTTTTATGGTGGTGGCGGGTATTGGTGAACAAAAACATATTATGCTAATTTCGTAACGCTACAAAATGTGTAACGCTATATTATAAAGTATAAAATGTGGTTGATCATTCTAATGTTAAAATAAACTCGATAAAACACATGTCCATTTTAAAAAATTGGTGCAATCAATTGCCATGTTATGTAATAACTAAACGAACGACACGAATCAAGATCAAAACATATGAAATTATTTATTATCGATTTGTTTATGTAAAGATTAGTCAGGATTTTTCCTTGGCAAAGATAAATTTACCGCTGGGGTTTGTTCAACTAAACCATTTTTAAACGTTTTATTAATTAGTTTCTCATTGATTGTTCATAATGATTAATTAAATTTCTATTATAAATGTCCCTTTAATAATCTAACATAAATACATAATTTTATTAATAAATAATTTTACTAAAAACTATATTAATTCTAATGGTGGTAGTGGAAGTAGGGTTAGTATAAGCGGTGGCGGGTGTTTGTGAATGGTGGAGGAGGTAACATTACTATTGGTGGAAGAAATAGTGGCGGTGGATGGTTTTTATGGTGGTGGGTGTTGGTAATAGTAGTGTATAATAATAAGTTTTTGCTTTTTAGTGAGTTTTATTGACCAAGTAAAAAAATAATCTTCACAAAACATGCAACATTGTATTGTGAAAGATGTAATTGGTTGTTTTTAGCACGATTGATAAGGACAAAAACCAAATATTTCGAGGATGATACCGGAACGTATAAGACAATATGATCATGACTGTTCGATCACCCGTATATATTATATAAAGGAAATTGGTGTATCCGCCGCGTAAGAGAACATTATCGCTCTCTCAAGTACTATTACATTCTTTTTCCTGAAAGACCATCAATGTCGAGTTGTTTCGCGACAACTACCTACAAAGACAACAACTTTCACTCAATTCCCGATATAAAACCTTATTGACCGGGAAAATGTATTTGCATTCTAAAATATTTGTTTGAAAATTATGTTTGTTCATCAAAATCATCATAAAAAACTCTAAATCATAAATCTAATTTCGCCTCCGATGTTTATAGAATATTTTTATATTTTACATTCTCAAATCATGCGACCTCTTGATGACAAATCAACAATATCAAATTACGGATCAATATGTATAGGTTTCATTCACTGGGTTAGAAGGTAGAGTAGACAAATATGGGTAGATCACACAAAGCAGAACATGACTGAGAATACTTCAATAATTTGGTCAAGAGATAAGGTCAAAAATTTAAGATTAACTTTCTATAGGACTAATTAGATCGGCTTCGATAGGAGCTGACTAAAATATGGATTAATAATAATTTTCACGTAAGCAATTGCAAAACATAGTTTGGCTAACTCTGCCTATGTAAAGAGTGGTCAAGATTTGTCCTTCCTCAATTGTTATGTTATGTGAGAAGAAGGTGATATCTAAGATTGAGGTATAATTCAAATCTATTAGATTCATACCATTTACAACTGGATGCCTTGAAAAAAATTGACGTGTTGTTATTATTATTATAGGCAAGGGATACATTGACCACACTTGCACAAATAGCTCACTTCGCAAATGATTGGTGTTGCATGTACTGTATAGAATGCAACGAGGAATTTGAGGAAACAAGGCACCAGAAGCAGTGTCCGGAGTATTTTGGATATAGTAACTTAGACCCGATGTAATACTTATGTTCTTTTTTTTTTCCAGTTTTTCCACAATCTATTTATTTAAGAAAAATGAACATTACAAATACATAACATCAACAAAAATTAGACAGATTGCGTTTGACAATAATGGACTGATGGTCCGGAAACGGCAAAAGAAAAGAATTGTTGGGATATACAACGGATTACTTGATACGAAAGAAAGAGGTATAACTATTTCGATTCTGAAATCACATAAAGTTCACAGTAGAAGATGACATCAAGTTTAAAGTTAATAACAAACATAATATGGCTAACTAAAATGTTAAAAACAAACAAGATATATAAACTTAGAAACCCGTGGGACTTGAAGAGGCCAATTTTGAAAACTACAATCTTAGAAAGCAACGATCCACAATACCATATTATTTTTTTTTATAAACATTCAACGTAGAATATGTCAACTCTTGGTAAAGGATCTATTGACAACCTATTAATTTGAAATAGGATCAGGGAGTACAATATGTGTTCAAGGTTCTTTACGAGGTAATGTGTCGCCAGATTGTATTCCAAGTGAAGGTAGGAACATACGGAAGTGACAAAATGTCCAAGACTTTTGAAGTTACCAAAGTCTTTGTTAATAAGAATTGCTGGGCACAATACTTTGTTGAAGATTTAATGGCAGAGGTTCGCATATATACAATCCCTTCGAAAAGGTAATGGGTACACATTTTAAACATTGTCATCTAATGGGTGTTGAAAAATTACAGGAAAATCATGTCACATTGGATAGTTTGTATCATTCGTTCGATGAAAAAAAAATACTATTCTCTGCCTATTTGGAGGATCGACAACATGACCATGATAGATGAGTCAGCTGGAGCGAAATAGGAGCATGTGGAGACTTTTATGGACGATATTGATTAGTTGATTTCACTGAGATGAGCGCTGCTGACGACATATTTTCAAAAAATATTTAAACTTCCATGTTCATGTAGAGCATTATCTCATTATAAGCAATGGACCTAAATAAAAAAGTATCTGGAAGTTAAGATTATATTTCTTTCGTTTGAGCAAATCTCCAGTGGTAAAATATTACAGGAAAAAACAAAAAAAAAAAAAGAGTGGAAAATCCCAACTATTTTTATGACAAACTCATATTAAATCATAAGGAGTTGATAAGTATTCGGGACACAAATTATACGATATATTAAAAATGAACCAACATCATGGCCCGTGCCGTTACGGCACGGGTTAAGGGCTAGTATGCATACAAAACAAAGAGTATTGTGCATTTCACTTTCATCAATTCTGAAATCATTCGAATGAACCAAGTAAACAATTTATTTATTTATTTTTAAATTGTTTTAAGGTTGTTTTCAGAATATAAATGATAACTTATCTAACTTATATGCTTTCTTTTTATTGTAGAAATCGCACGATTTTCCATGCTTGGTTTACATAGATTCTCATCTTTAGATTTCACAATCAAATATATATTTCTACTTATGACTATAAAAAAAAAATCATACACCGTAGAAACAACATCAACAAAACAAGCATGTAAGTTATTTAGCAACATGAAGGTAAGAGTCAACAATTTTCTGTTTGCTTGTCTAAAAACAATATAGGCTCATAAAAACTTTTTTCCAAACAGTTAATAGTTTGAAGAACAAAGTTATTCTCTATAAGAAGTTATTTTCCACCAACAAAACATTCATGACTAAAATTTAGTCTCACTATATATGCTTTTCTAGGTTCATTCTTAGTGAATTACTTGTCACCTTCATTTTTCTAGTTCCTCTAATTTAAATCAAAGCTGTTAAAATATAGGTATGGAACCCCCACTATTTTTTTGACTCAAACAAGAATTTCAAAACAATATCCTAAGATCCCAAAAATTGTGAAAAACCAATAAACCAATGATCTAAACCAAAACGTTTTGCACAATATAGAGAATAAAAATTCAAACAATTTTCGTAAAGACAATATCGCCTAATTCACGACTCAAATGATCATAGTTAATACAAGCTACTAGAAGCATCAAGCAAGTATTTATAAACTTCTCAAATATTTTATTTCATTAAAAAAAAATATTGCAAGTTACGTAAGATTTCAAAGTGTACATGCTTTTATGAGTTAGGTAAGATTACATACATGTTACTCAAAAAATTCACAAAGTTTATAAGAAAATATAACATGCTCTCATTCGTTACTAAATCATTCATTTCTTAAAAGCATGACAAAATCTAATATTTCAAATATTCAAAATTCAATTCATGTTATGATAAAATTGTAATATTATATTCAAACATTTTATCCATAATCTATCATTTGTAGTAGTGCAGTGATCAAATTCAACAAAATTTGTAATCTCAATCTTGTTAATAACAAGATAGGCGGAAACTAGAATTCTTTCTCATTTCGGAAGTATGAACATCTTTAACAAGATTGTTCTACCCAAAGTAAACTTTTAGGCTATACCAATAATAAATTCCTAGTGATGTGAGTATATCTCAACGCCACTTTCTTTCAAAACGATTTGGTTCAACTTTTGAACAATAATCTATCAAAACAAATATGGTGTAAAACACCAATATGTATCAACCTCTCACCGTATCCATATTTCACATTAACTAAGCTTGAAAAGCGTTGTTAATAACATTTGATATCCTTGCAATGCCGTGCAAGAATAGCAAATAATCTCATAATCAATATTATGTTCATTTCTTGGTGAGAGTTGATATTCACATTTGTTTTGACTAGGTTTCTAATTATTTCGGTTTTTGGTTCGTATAAAATTCTATCTCATAAGTTCAAAACTTATATGAGTCACATGTTTATCGTCATACACAATAATTCTCAATATCTTGTTTCCCTAAAATTTATTCTAAGAATGAACAATCAACTTATTCAATTTAGAATGCCATTATTTGATCACTGCAATAACTACAAATAGTTCATCAAACATACCTCAATTGCTTTTAAAGCTCAATTGGTTATAAACCATTGTCCATTCTTTGCGCACAAACAAAGAAATCTGCAACCCATCGCTCCTCACATCGATTAATCTCCCGCAACTTTTATTTCATAGGAAAATAAAAACTTGCTCAAGTAGGTGAATTCTCATGCACCTAAATTCTCAAGCATCATTTTCAACTGTCAAAAAAAAAAAAAAAATTATACAAATTATATAATTCTATAAAACGAAATGAAACATGATACTTATCGCGTTTAAGCAATTGTTTCCTTTTGGTATCCATGGCAGAATAAATCGTCTTAAAATTGTTGGAATCAATTGCCGGATTATGCCTGCACAACAAATAAAATCAAACACGAAACAAATAACGTTATGGCTGAGTCGCGGACTAGGTCGCTTTCTTTAAGACGTTTCGCGGCTCTGCCCAAGATTGTGCAAGCAGTTCATCGTTGTCGCGTCATCCCCAGGATAAAACAGCCGAGTTCAATCTCTTACACAATCACTCTTGCACGGTGAGAGGATGTGAAACTTTTACACTTCATTCTTGCTCAGAATCTCTAATAGAAAACAAATGATGCTCACACATTGTTTTCTTTCACAAAAAAATATTTCTTTTGAAAACACACAACATAAAGAAAAACTCAACTCTCTCTTTTATTTTTTCCAACCAAAATCTGATTTTATTAAAAGGTTTAAACACAATTTAATCAAAGATTATTATGGTGTAGTTAACACCATTAACTCCATAATATGAAACTCTCATAGCTATAATGGTATAGTTAACACCATTAAAACCACAAACATGAAACGGTCAAATTAATTATACCAAAAATTAATTTGTTTTAATAAAGACTAAATTCTAACTTTAAAAAAATAAGATATTAATTGGGAATAAATTTATGTTTTAAAAATATATTCCCAACACATGGTTTCACCAATCACCTGTGTTTATATCCTTCATTATGAGTTTTCTCTGCTTTTCAGTTACACATCTCATGAGCGGGCCCATGTACGTTCTTTTGTACAAGTCGTTGCCTATCAATTGATATTAGGGCTATCAATGGGTCCGGTTACGGGTAGTATAATACCCAGGTGGAACCGGACCCTATTATATTTAACGGTCCCGGGTCTTAACGGTTCCGTATCCGGTTCCTAAATTAGTGGACCCAGAACCGGACCCGATAACGTACCCAGATACCCATCGGTTCCGAGTATTTAATGGGTATTTACTAAATATTTTGAAATCAAGTTCTTACAATTTTAATTCAGCTTTATAAAAAAAGGTTTACGTTCTTTTAAGACCCAAAGTGATCGTCAAGAGCTCAGTAGCTTTATAAGCTTTCGATTTATATATTACCAGTTGAGCCTTTAATGCTTTAACGAACATGAGTACTACCGTTAGTGGTATTAATAATGAAATTCACAGTCGAGATTTAGAAAGATTCAATTAATTATTTAATACTAGTATGTAACCCGTGCTACGCATCGGGGTCGATGGGATCAACTAATTTGGTGTAGTGGGGCTTCTCCCTGCGCATGTGGTTAAATACGTTAGACTATTTTTAAACAGTCTTTGATTAGTTTGATCTTTTTAAGGGATACGGAAGTCTGATACCCTTTAGGTATCTAATGATTTGATGATATAAATTTGATATTATAAACCTAAACTCATGTATTAATTTTATAGGCATGTATAAAATAATTAAAAAGAAGTTGACTCCATAAATTTTGGATTTAAAATAATTAAAGAACAATTAATTGGGGGATATGGGAATTAATTGGGGGATATGAATTACTTCCCCCAACCCATGATTTCGGCTAAGGGGTGACCATTGGTTATGAAAATACTAAAATACTATTCCCACAAAATAAAAATCAAAAACTTAAAATCAAAAAACAAAATCATATCCCCCATTTCCATCTCCACTTCTTATTAATCTTATTTAGGGGTGGAGCTTTGAAACCCAAATATTTCCCATTCCCTTTCAAATTCTAAACTCTCCCCACTCTATATCAAATTCTCTTCTCCTCACTTTGGAAACCAATTTTTTTTTTTTTTTTTTTTATTCGGAAGTGATGAAGATCATGTCGAAAAGTGATGATGACCATGCGGAATTGATGAAGACCATGCTTGGGTACCATGTTCCAAGATATGGTCTTCATCAATTAAGATGGTCATCATCACTCGCTTTGAATTTTTCGTATTAATCAGTCCATCGCCGGCATGGTCAGTTGATATGAAGACCATGCCGGTATTGTTTTCCGGCATAGAAAATAAAGCAACATGCTATGCCGGAAAACAATAACGGCATGGTCTTCATATCAACTGACCATGCCGGCAGTGGACTGATTAATACCAGAAAAAATTCAAAATGGAAGTGATGAAGACCATGTGCCGGAACATGATACCGGAAATATTAAGTTATAAATGCCCTTTTAGTCTTAACAATTAATAAAGACTATATCTTAGTTAATGTATTCAAATATTTTAGAAAGCCTATAACTTAGTCAATTACAAAATAAATACTACATACTTTTATTTTTTGCAGGATATAAGTAACTTATATCATTTCAGGGTAGTCATACTTCTATAACATCAGTACTAATAGAATCAGCCAATATTCAATCACACGGTTTCATCAAAAGTATATTGAAAAAAGATACCAATCTATTCATCAATTCATTACCATTGTGGTTGGATCAAAGTAGTTTAACTCGCTCCAAGGTATTACTCGATTGGGGAGCTTGGTGCAATGAGTTCATGGTTGCAACTTTCCTAAACTCGGCTTAGAGTCCCGCTGATCATATATTACTACTAACATGGCTTATGGCTAATGAAAATCAAAATTTTAACATCATCATGTATTAATTTAGCAACACCAATACATTTAAAAATTATATATAATTTCAACATAACATCTATTTAATACTAAAGCAAAACTCGACTTGAAATTGGCTAAAGATTCGCCAAAAAGCGCTCTTGGAGACTTCTTTAATCGATCAAACTCGAATTCATCTTGGAATCGGAAATGACCAAGGTTATTTAGAGAGTAGCGGTTAATCTATTGGAAATCGTCCTTGAGGACATTGTTAAACTACTCTGGTTTATATAGTATTTTTAATTTGAATATTGTGTCAAAAAAACACGAGATCTTTCGACAATGAATATTGTCCACCCTGAAGCTTTATTATAAAGATTTTGAGGCTGCAACGTCTACGACAAAGTGGATGGTATGATTTGATTTGACCATTATTGCCTAGAGTCTGTAATTTTTTCTTACTAAATGTCGTTTTCTTATGCCCGAGATTACCAAAAAAGAACAGACTGGAGTCTAAATAGCAACACTTGTACCTTGATAATGTCTCAAATACTTAAACTAAAGATTTCACTTGCTAAATACAACTTTACCCCATTACTCCTTGGCTTCGCACAAACTTTTCTTGACTATTGAGTGCTACTATAGCGACCTTCAAGAAAAAATTAAAAAAATGTACCTCGAATGTCTTACTGTTGTTATAAACTATACCGAAAAATATAAATTTTTGGGAGACATGATTATATCCTTTATATCAGACGAAGATTATGACATGGATCTACAAAGGTGAATACATCATATAGAAATGACTTATGTGTTTTTTTCATGATGTGGATCTATATATAACAATAAAGATAACAAAATTTTAATTAAAATAAATAAATAAATAATAGTGGCGGTGCTATTCAACACAGTCTCTTTTTAACCTCCATATTCAACTCCCTCCAATGTAAACCCCGCATCTTGGAAATGGTGAACCCTACCTATACCTGAATGTGAATCTAAATCCAGATGTGTGGTTTAGATTGGAGGGAGGTGAATAGGGAAGTGGAAAAGAGGGAGTTGAATAAATTTTTCTAAAAAATAGCGAGTATCTTATTCTTGTATATTAATGGTGCACGTTGACTCGAAAATTATCTGTGTAAAAATATTTGTTGGTTGTGATTGTAAGAATGTATGATCCGTACTTTTTGTATAAGAAAAGTATACTATAAAAATGCATACCATAAAAACATATCATGACAACAACTGAGCAAAGATCTATATCCTAATATCTCACTGACTTTAGAATCTTGCATTGCAAGTTGGAGCAATTGATGATCTTACATGTACCTTCACCCTCGACATCATTCAATTTTGTATTTGTTTTCGAATATCCTTGATATCATCAAAAGACTTTCCATATTCAAGTATTTTTTTATCCAGGAGATACAATCCATAATAAAGTACTTGTTCATTAGTTGGGTTCAGATGTTGTACACCTGTAGTTTCAAATGTAAGTAATCATCACATATATTTAATCCGAACATGGATCACAGTACTTTGACCATGGTTTCTCAGTTGAAGTCCGGTTTTCATCATCATTGCTTCTTTGATATTCTAGAAACCCATTTTCTTTTAGAATTCAAAATGCCACGCACACTTCTTTGAAACTAGCGTGAAGTATCACTATGGGACCATCCTTAACTGTCTTTAGAAAGTCATATTAATATGCACCTTCTAGAATCAGTAGTAGGCGCAAGTTGTACAACTCACCAGAATTATGGCTGGAAAAGTACATTATTACCATCATAAAACCTTGTTGTCTTATTTTGCATCATTTTTTTATGATACAAAGTGTTGAGGAAGTTATTCGTAAGTGTAAAATTTGGAATTAGTATGATTAATATTTTGAGTACACCATCAATGTTGACTTAATTATAGCCTTCTGCAATTGTACTAACTTATCAATTGACTTACTCGCATCATACACAATTCTTTGTTTTCCGTGAAGAAGAAACATAACCAATCGAACAACGTTATTTTAGGATCTTCTTCATGTGATGGATGGGTATATAAATGCCACATATCCTCAGGTGGTGCAATATATTTTATATCAATGTACAATTGTACCCCATCACATTCACTAACAAATGATACTACGTCATCATGACAGGTATCCATTACGAACAATTACCTCTGCTCTATCATCACGCTGACAATAGATAGGATATCCATCTTCATCCATGATTTTATTGTCAACACTTTCCTTAGATAAGATAATTAAGCTAGCTCTACAATATTTTTCATTCACACATTTCCTAACAGTCTCCTAACAGTTTAATCAAAGTTGAGTCAGTTTTTTATCTGGAAATTCGTCACAATCAAAATGTTCAATGTGATCCATTGTTCAATTTTTTTCATGACCATTCAAAAAAAAAAGAGTGTGCATATGACGAAACACGATTTCTCGAAATTCAATCTTGAACGCGTGTGCAACCACTTATCCAGACACCTTTTCGGAACCATTCAAAAACAAAAAAGCGTGCATATGATGATCATAAGCATATTAATATTGTCGTCGCTCGTCTTTGGTCTCCACCGTAGTTGCAGGATTTCCCACACTACACCCCTCACTCAAATCTGCTTAATCAATCCATTTGAAGATGAATAATAATGTGTTTTATTAATTGTTCTCTTGAAAGATTTACAAAGAAATATAGAACAGAGCTAAAGAAATTACAATCACTCTTAATTTTCTCTCTCCTAATGACTTGTTTCACAATTCAAAAAGACCTCTCCTTACAACAGACTTACTCAACCCTTTATATAGGGTATTACATAGTGGATGACAGCTAAGCTGTCCTTTATTTTCGGAAATGACTTGCGAATACTCGCGAGTATGTAATTGCTTGTCCTCGCGACACCCTAATTCTCGCCAAGCCTTCACACTTTTCTCATATTCTGGTTGTCGTCATTTGATGCGTCATTTAAATTATTTACTTGCGACACCTTCGCAATGCTGTTATATATTGATCTCGCGAAGTATTGTTGTCGCGATATTCTGGTCCTACATCTTGCCTCTTTTTCCTTGAATATCGCTTGGAGAGCGATTTTTAAGGAAAAATTTGTTATTGTGGTGATCTTTGACATTTGTTGATGAAGGAACGAGCGAAAGAATACTGGACTTGAAAAGTACGTACTTGCCTCTATTCTTTTGCGAAGTTCCGAAGCTTTGTGAAGTGAACAAGAAGTAATATATCTTCAATTTCCCACAGAAATCTATTTCAATTTGATTCCTTGAATCTTGGGATGACCGTTTACACGTGTATAAAATTACCCTTTTTACCGGTATATTTAATGTTATCCGGTCACCCTTTTTTCTTCTATTTAAAGAAAAACTACCTGTGAAAAACATTCCTTCTCTTCTATCTTCTTCATCGTCTGCAACTATTTCCTGCTATTCATCTTCATCATCTTCTTTTTATTATCTTTCTGTTATCGTTTTCATGGCATCCAGGTTCGTTATTTTCATTGATTTTGACTATTCTCTTGATTGATCTTCCTTATTGAAATTACTTCATCTTGATTCTATTCTTCTTTTGATATTTCTTTCGCCATTTTCGTTTCAGCAAGAATAAACCCAGCTCTAAATATACCGTGGTGAACCCTAACATTCCCACTGGTTCGCAACCAAAATCTTCTTCGCAATCAAGTCTCTCGGCTTCCAAAAAACAACTCGCGAGTAGTAAGGTATTTTAGAAATATTTACTCCTTTAATAGCAATTTTATTGCCTCTGTTTCTCAGTTGATTTATTATTCGCAGGATGATAAGAATGATGATAGATCTCCCAAAAGGTCTCGCCATAATAAATTTGATGCCTCTGCTGCTGTTCCTAATGTTTCTTTTTCGGGATTCAAGCATTCTTCTTTCCCTACAGTATCTTCACAAGGCAAATCTCCTACTGCAGCGACTTCTTCGCAAGATAATCCCATTTCTTCTTCAATACCATCGCAGGATAAATCAATCCCTGAATTTTCTGTGAATGAAATTCTTCAGGACATGCCTCTTCCCGCTTTTACTTCTGTCTCGCCCCCACCTATTGATCAGGTTTCTCCAACTGGCAATCTTATAACCATGGGTGACTCAACTTTTCCTTCTTCTTCTACTATTTCTTCTTCTTCAAAATCTATCTCTCTTAGCAAAGAAAATTTGGAAGGGATGGATATAGCTTTTAGAATTTTATCAGATACCATGAATGATGTTAAAAAAAGCTTCCACTGATCCCACCAAATCTAGTGTTTACGAATCTTTGGGCAAATACTTTGGTTCCGACACGATATCGCGAGTATCCTTGGAACAAGAAATTAAGACTTTGAAGAATAATCTTCATAATACTTTGTTGGATCGCGATAACCTTCGCAAGAAAAACGAAGAATTAAAAGGTATCTCTCCTCCCCCCCCCCCCTTTTTTTAAAAAAAAAAAAAAAAAACTTGGTTCGCCTCTCAAGTTTTGCACCAGAAACGTAAGATGGAGATATATCAACTGGAATCTATTGTAGAAGAAACTCGATTGGAAAGAGACGCCTGGATGGAGCAATATAATCGTTTAGATAATCTCCATATATTTTCCATGGATCAAATAAATAATCTTTCTCAAGAAAACATCTGCTTAGTTCAAAATCAAGAATTATTAAGTAATGAAGTGTCGCGTCTCTCGTATTCTTTGAATAAGTCTAATTTGGAGTTGGAAACCTTATCAGATGAAAATGGAACTTTATCTCAAGAGAAGCGAGCTTTATTGGATAAAGTGGCGATATCCTCGCAACAACTTGATGCTTGTAAAAAAGCATTGAATGAGCAAGAACAGTCTATCTGCCTACTGAAAACTAAACTTGAAGATACTACCATTGAAAGAGATAAACTTATTCAGAATAGAATAAATCTAAGTGTGAAAACCAACCAACTCAAGGATGATTATACCAAGTTAAAAGAATCCCATTCTTCTCTTGCGAATCAAAATAAATTATTGATTTCTAACGAAAAGAGTTTGCGGTCGCGGTTAAAAGGTCTTGTCGGTGATGGTTTTGATAATGCCATGGAAAATTTGGGGAATAATTGCTTGGCCCTTACTCAATATCTTGTCTCGCAGAAGGAAGGTAGTCATAAAATTTGACTGCCTTTTCCATTATTTTTCTTTTCTAATTTTCTATACCACTTTCCATCTTATAATTTTAATGTCTGTCTTTACTCCTGCAGAATCTGAGGAAAATCTTCACTTTTCTCTATCTACTTTGGAAGCGGCGCATGCTAAAATTCGCAAGGAAAATGCAACTCTAGTTGCTTCCCTTGCCCAATCTCGCGACAGAGAGCCTAAGGAGGTTTAACTACCTTAATCATCTTAAAGATATCCAGAGTAGAAATCAACAAAAAGCACTTCTTCAATTTCCTCCCAAAGCGAAGTTCTTGTGAATAATATCTTACTTTCTAAATCCCTTGATCCTTTCTATGTTGAACCATTGGAAGTTGGAGATGATGAAGTACCCAACTCTCCCGACGGTGATTATGATTATGAAAGCTGCGAAGACCTCGCTAATAATGAAGTTATCAATAAGGAACCTTGCGAAAGAATTTCTGATGAAAACCCTTCAACTGGCGAGGGTGAAGCTGACAAGATTGTTGAAGAATCTTTACCATCTCCTTCAGCTGAGCATGTTGATATAGAGAATTAAGTTTCTTTGTAATCTTGTTTGAACTTTTCTTCTTGATTGTAAAGTATTAAGTCCGGTTTTGGATGAATTAGTTTCTCTTTCTTTCTTATTATAAGAACTCATCTCGCCACCTTATTATATTTAAAGATCTTTCTTGAATGCTGTTATTGCGACAAGATCGCAGGACGTCTTTACATTTTCACGTAATGGCCCATTGATCTTGCCTTATTATTATTTGTGTGGTCTTATTTTGCCTTCCTAAGTAAAGGTCTTATTTTGCCACCCCTCATTGCGACAAGATCGCAGGACGTCTTTACATTTTCATGTAATGACCCATTGACCTTATCTTATCATTTCTTAAGTATTTTTGCCTCTGCAGGACATTATAGTTGCAACAATATGACAGGTTTAAATGTTCTTGCGACCATAAAATCCCGCAACATTGTCGTCTTTGCGACGAAATCGCAGGACGTTCTTACACTTTCATGTAAAAACCCATTGATCTCGTCTTACCCTCGCGTTAGTATTATTGCCTCTGCAGGATCATTGCACAAATATGACAAGCCTAAATTCTCTTGCGAGAATATAGCCTCATGACATTTGCTTCTTTTGACACTTATCAGGCTCCCCTAATGGAGGGTGCCGCCTTATCTTCTCCCCGGTTGCCCCTTCAAGGAGGCGTACATCGGCTATACAAGACTAGCTCCTCCCATCCGGTCTTAACAACAACTGCTTGTTTTGTTTTCGCAGCCTCTTATCCCTTATACCTATATGGTTTATGGTTACGAGACTGCACCCTAAGTGGAGTTTTCTTCGGGCCGAAAAGATGTGCCAAGACTTGTCAAGAGTGGTAAGGAAGTTCCATGCTCCCCTCACTCTTGACTCAACCCCGTGTACCTCGGCGCCTTGGTCATACACCGACTCTTGGAAAAGACCCTGGCCGCCCAACCAGGGTATAACCTTTATATATATAGTTGGGAATCCAATGTATCTTTTCCCTGATAGGCTTTCATGGGCCCCAAATCTCCATGACCCAGGTTTCAGGAGCGGTGTAACCTTCCACCTGAGCCATGTTAAGAGATTCCCCCTTATATGACGTACTTTAGGTCTTACATTTGCCTCTTGCGAAATATCATTCGCGAACTAGGGTGTACGCCATAAAGGTTTGTCCCATTCACTCACTCATTCATTTTGTCAATTCATTCAAGCGTTCATTCTGTTTGCGAAGTCATCGCACAATTTTGCTTTATTTTCTTTGATCTCGCAATCAATACGTCGCGAAAACATTACATCACAGGCTCGTTCCATTTCTTCCATCTTCTATGGGTAATATTTCTTAAGATATAACCTATTCCACGGTCTATCTAGTTTTTGCCCTACATCTTTGCCTTCAGGATCCATTAATCTATATGCCCCTGTACCAACTATCTCTTTGATTATATAAGGTCCATCCCATTTTCTTGCCAGCTTGCCACCACTTTCTCGCTGATATATAGGTGTTTCTCGCAGCACCAAGTCACCTGGATGAAATTCACGTATCTTGACACGCTTGTTATATTCTCTGGCCAATCTTCGCTGGTAATTCTCCATATGCTGTAGTGCTCTCTCTATTTTTTCTTCTAATTCATCTAACTTGATTAAGATGTTACCCGTGACCGAGATTTTTCTCCCAAGCTTCTTTCTTTGTAGTTGGAATCTTAACTTCCGTTTCTGAGTACAACTTCAACCCCATATGTTAAACAAAAAAGGGGACATGCCTGTAGCTTCTCTTCTAGTTGTATTATAAGCCCATACCGCATTGGGTACTTGTTCGCACCATCCTTTATTGTATCCTTCCAATTTTTCTTCAATATATCTGCTATTGTTTTGTTTGTCGCCTCTGCTTGACCATTAGCCTGCGGGTATAGAGGAGTTGATTTCCCACATCGTATCTGAAATGCATTAAGTAGCAATTTTATATTTTGTCCTTCAAACTGCTTCCCATTGTCGATACCAACTCAGGCTGGAACCCCAAATCGCATATAATGTTCTCAAATATGAAAGTAAAAACATCCTTATCACGAATATGTTGTACCGCTTTCACCTCTGCCCATTTTGTGAAATAATCTGTAGCGACGATTAAATATCTTCTCTGTCCCGTTCCTGGTAAAAATGGTCCCACGATGTCTAATCCCCACTTTCCAAATGGCCAAACACTTGTTGAAGAATTTAACGGAGCTCCTGGTGCATGTATTTTCTTCCCATGCCTTTGGCAATCCTCGCAACGCCTTGACACTTGTGTCGCGTCCTCATGCATATATGGCCAATAATAACCCTGCATTTTTGCTTTATATGCTAAAGATCTTCCTCCGCAGTGATTACCAGCATCCCCACTATGCAACATCTTCAATATGATTTCCCCTTCTTTTCTTGTTATACATCTAAGTGAAGGTCCGTTAAAAGATCGTCGATATAGTACTCCATCTCTTAATTCATAATTTGTTGCTCGGCTTTTCAATTTGTGTGTCTCCAATCTATTTCTTGATGTTTCTCCTGTCATCAAATATGCATGAAGCTCCGCTCTCCAATCTTCTTCACAGAGTGTTTGTGTTCCATCTTCTACTACCATTACATCGGTTTCTTGTTCTTCTTCTTTGTCAATTGACGGCATCAAAAGTGTTTGTATTTTAATATTTCTCGCAACCGGATCTGTCATCATGCTTGATATAAAGGCAAAAGCGTCTGCGAGTCTATTATTTCTCCTTGATATATGTCTCCACTTTATTCTTGGTATCTGCGTCGACAACTCGTCAACAAGTTTCTTATATTTTTGCAAAGACAATTCGTTTATAGCATATTCTTCTTTTATCTGGCGAATTTCCAATTGTGAATCACTAGTAATCCTTACATTCTCCAGCTTCATTTCTATTGCAAATCGCAAAGCATGTATTATAACTTTATATTCTGTTTCATTATTTGTTGATGCAAACTCCAATCTGAAAGAAAGAGCTATTTTATTACCCTCTGGCGATATCACAACAATTCCTATTCCATTTCCTTCTCCATTTGATGACCCATCTACCAATATTTCCCATCTATTCGGCTTTGTTAACAAATCTTTCGGATCTCCATGTTCTTCCTCAACATCCATCATTTCTTCTACTGATTCATCCTCTACCAAAGGAAATTCTGCTAAAAAGTCTGCGACAACCTGTGATTTTGGCGAAGATAGTATTTCATATTTGAGTTTGCAATGACTTATTTGAGCATTCCATATCTCAACTCTTCCCGACCTCTTTGAATTCTTCATCACTGATTCTATTGGTACTTTTGTCACCACCTTGACAACATGCGCTTGAAAATATATACGAAGCTTAAATGTTGCATAAACTAATGCTAAGATTAGTTTTTCAATTTTTGAGTAATTCTTTTCTGCAGCATTGAAGGTTTTGCTGATGTAATAAATTGGTTTTTCTACTCCTGCGTCCACTCGCAGTAATACTGCATTTAATGCATGTGGGGTTGTCGCAAGATAGATCAACAATTCTTCTCCTTCTTCTGCTTTTTGCAAAATTGATATATCCATTAAATGTTCTTTTATTCCTTGCAAGGCTTTCTCACACTCATCCGTCCATTTAAACTTCGATCCCTTTCTAAGGATATTGAAAAAGTGCTTGCATTTGTCAGATGACCGCGAGATGAACCTCCCTAGCGAAGCTAACAACCCATTTAACTTTTGAACATCTTTTATTGTCGCTGGTGTTGGCATATCGCGAACTGCTTGTACTTTTTCTGGGTCGACTTGAATTCCTTCTTTGGATACAATGTACCCTAAAAATCTTCCAGAGGCGACCCTAAAGGTGCATTTTTCTGGGTTTACTTTGATATTAAATTGCCTCATTTGTTCAAAAATTTCTTTCAAATCCCGTACGTGGTCTTTGCTTTTCTACTTTTTATTAACATATCATCTACGATACCTCCAATGTTTTGTGTATCCATCTCGCGAACACCTTCTCCACCATTCTTTGGTATGTCGCACCGGCATTTCGCAAACCAAACGGCATTTTTGTATAACAAGATAATCCTCTTGGAGCAAAGAAAGCAGTATGTTCTTGGTCTTCTTCATGAGAGGAATTTGATTGTAACCCTTATATCCGTCAAGAGATGATATCCTTTCGTTTCTCCGCCATTTGCTTCAACCAATTGCGGAATATCCGTAACGGAAACTATCTTTAGGACAAGCTTTATTTAGATCAAGAAAGTCTATACAAATTCTTATTCCTTTTTTCTTCTTTGGGACTATAACCATATTTGCTATCCATTCGGGATATTTTGCTTGTCTAATAATTCCCGCTACCCAACATTTTCTGCAATTCTTCTTCTATTTGGGGATGATATGCTGTCGCGATCTTTCTAATCCTTTGTTTAAATGGCTTTACATTCTTATCAATTTCTAATTTATGGCAAGCCACTGATGGATCTATACCAGGCATTTCATCCATATCCCATGCGAAAATATCTTTGTAATCTCGCAGCAACTCAACAGTTCTTCTTTCCTCATCCGCTTCCATTTTAGTCCCAATTTTTAAGATTTTAGGTTCCTCCTCGGTTCCAACATTCACTTCTTTTGTTTGTTCTACTGCGACATAACTAGGCTTCGGTTCTCCCATAGGAGTTGTTCCTCTCATTTCCTTCGTGAACTCACTCCCTTCTCCCATTATTTCGCCAGGTATTCCTTTTCCTTCTTTTGCTCTTATCATGTAAATTCTAAATTCTTCTTCTTTCTTAGCTGCTTTTATCATCTTCTTGCGATCTTTTCGCTTCTTCATTTGCCCTTCATAATGCTTTACCTCGATTTGATAATATATTCTTCCTTTATCAATATCTCCTCTGATCTCACCAATTCCACTCGGCATAGAAACGATGCACCGATGAAGTGTTGACGCTACCGCCTTAATTGCATGTACCCAAGGTCTCCCTAACAATATGTGGTATGGCGATTCCATATCCACTATACTTAATGTTACTTGTGTTTCAATTTCTCCGAGTAAAATTCGTAATTTTATCTCCCCTTTAGGTACTGTTATAGATTTTCCAAAACCATGAATTTGATATCTTGGAGAATTCATTTCTTCATCTTTATATCCTAGTTTTTTATAAGTATGGTAAAACATGATACTCACCAAACTCCCCGTATCCACCAAAGTTCTATTTATTTCCCATTCTTCCGCTACCTTTGCCGATTCTTCTCTTTTTTTTCGCTTGCATTTATCGTGATCACTAGTGGAGATATATGATTCAAATTTTCTCTAGGAACTTCCGCGGCTGTGAATGTTATTTTCTGCTTTTCCCATTCCTTCAAAGATGATGTCTTCTCCTCATCTATAATCTTCTTTCCTTCAAAATCTCGTTTATGTATCCTTCCTCTAATATTTTCGTGGAATTCATTAACCATTGCTTTTGTAATTGAATTGTATTCCATTTCTTCATTATGTTCCTTGTTTCTTAATTCTTCTATCTCATCTGATTTAACCTTTTCCTTTCTCATTTTCTTGATTTAAGCGATTTTAATTGTACTCTTCGATCTTCAATCTTGTTCGTCCCTGTTTCTAGCGCATATGTAGTTGCAGGATTTCCCACACTACACCCCTCACTCAAATTTGCTTAATCAATCCATTTGAAGATGAATAATAATGTGTTTTATTAATTGTTCTCTTGAAAGATTTACAAAGAAATATAGAACAGAGCTAAAGAAATTACAATCACTCTTAATTTTCTCTCTCCTAATGACTTGTTTCACAATTCAAAAGACCTCTCCTTACAACAGACTTACTCAACCCTTTATATAGGGTATTACATAGTGGATGACAGCTAAGCTGTCCTTTATTTTCGGAAATGACTTGCGAATACTCGCGAGTATGTAATTGCTTGTCCTCGCGACACCCCTAATTCTCGCCAAGCCTTCACACTTTTCTCATATTCTGGTTGTCGTCATTTGATGCGTCATTTAAATTATTTACTTGCGACACCTTCGCAATGCTGTTATATATTGATCTCGCGAAGTATTGTTGTCGCGATATTCTGGTCCTACACCACCCAACTGGAAATCATAGTCATTGTATGGAAGATATGTAAGTGGTGATAAAAATGTGTATAACCATTAAAGTTGATATATCTCAATCATATGCTTGGGGCCACCAATAAACGTAGAAGACACGATAGGACTTACATCTTCCGTTGGGTTTTATCCCATTGTCTGCCAATTTTTTTATACCAACGTAACGATCCACATGCATCGTATCTTGTATTTCCTGATATAGTATAAGTGATTCTGTTTGGTTGATTCCCAAGCATTTACTAATAACTCTTGAAAAAATTCTTTTGCTCTTAGGATGGTAAAATACTCGTCGATCCGCTAAAAAAAAACAAAATTATAAGACTATTTCAGAGTCAATCGAGATTTAGCATACTCTTTTATAACAGGATCCAGGTTTTTCATTCTAGGTTTCAAACTCATCTCACAATATGGAAACATCATGACGTAGTTTAAGGGAAAGTGTGTAGGATTAGGATGTCACCCAAAATTTGGAAAACAACTATTTTCTTCCTTCATTTGGAATATATTATCCATTTACTTGAGAAATTTTTTCCAATAGAATATACCAAAATGTCTTTGGTAGGTTATATTAACACCTTTTATCTGTGAATTTATTTATAACGCATTATAGCTTTCGCATTCTTCTAGGAAGGACTAAACTTCTTAGAATATCATATGCTGAAGTTTACTCGGAATAAAATTTATTATATAGTGATAGAGTATCCTGAATTACCTCAAAAACATCTTTGTTAATAATGTGTCACCCGAATAGTCAATGATTGTTTATCAGATTTTTTCCTTCATCAGGTACCAATGCTCCTCGCTCATATGTTGAAGCTCCCCATCTATTGAGAAGCACTCCGTAACCCTTCTCTTTAAAGTCTTTTATCCAAATTACAACCTAGAATGATAAATGCATTTGAACCATTAGATTCTCAGATATGCTCATGAAATAACCTTGACCGGGGACTTGTATAAATCTCTCAAAGCCAACGGGAATTCAAGCAAAAAATAAGAGCTCCAATTTTCCATGGAGGCAATTTCTCGAAGAGTGGTTTCTTTTGGATATGCAACAATATTTTATCGATAAAGTTCAAGGTTCCACTTAAGGAGCATTTAAATTTGAATTTTCCAATATAATGACAGGCAAATAAGTCTTGAACAATATTCTGATTCGCATCAATTTGTGTATCTCTGTCACTTTCTTTATCTGATGGAACACCAAAATTGTTTAGATCATCCAATATAAATTCTTGAGCACCAATTAATCAGTACACGAACAAATATGCATGTAACTAATCTTGAATTAAGTGTACATACTTTATTAATGAACTATTCGCTAGAGAAACTACGCTTGAATGTAGGTTAAACTCAAAATGCGCCTACATGATCAATGTCACAAGCATATCGCTATTGTCTTGTTTTTATTTCTAGGTATATTTTGTACAAAATAGATATTCTTAGGATCTTAGGTATTTGAAGATAACAAAGTTCACACGTAAATTTTTTATATTCTTAACGGAATTCGTAGGACAACATTATTGCATGAATTCTTTGAATATCTTATACACATTTTTCAACAATATGGAAGCAACTAATTTAGCGTGAACCATAAGAATATAATATTCAAACGTAATATTAAAAATCAATAGATGCATTGTATCTATTGGGAAAATGCACTTCTTTTCCGAAGGGTTTTTTCCGCATGGCCTGCTTGCTGGGTAATTCTTTAAGGTCATCATCAAGAAAAAATTGTAAGAATATGAACATTCAAACTTGACACTAAGGATCAGTGGATGTTTTGTACCTGTTGGGAGAAACATTATTTTTCTAAAATGCATTTTTGGCATGGCGTGCTTGCTGAGCAACTCGTCAATTATAATATAATAATAATAAAAATAGTTTTTTAAAGTTAATATAAAAAAAGTGGTGCAAAACAGTGATGAAAACATTGAACACTAATGTCATGGCTCTACCTATATTTGGTGGAAAGATGTTGACTATACCTCTAAGATTTTCTCCATGTATTATTTTTCCATACTAAATTGACCCATTCGTCTATTGCGCTTGTTGCGCAACAGCTTGTAGATCTGATTATTCGTTAAGTCATGTTTATTGTTCATTAATTCTGTAAAAGGTACGTCAGACTATTGTCCTTGTCGTTCATCAGTTTCCATATATTGTTATTGACCTTCTCTTTTAGGGTCTCCGTTGCCTTATTATCCTTTTATAATGTGGCTGAGAACACAATTTTTTGGTGGCATTTTCATTACAGAAACTCAGAGCAAAGTTTCACATAGGTTTGGAAGACATAAGACGAACGAATAATATATGTACTTGAACGCACAAATATGTGAACCTTTATACCGTAGGATAAAATCTTCAAAAGTTATGCATTCGTTTAGGGAAGGAACCATTGACATGGTTATTCTACCATAATTTTATAATTCTGATATCATTTTTATTATAAAAAGAACACGCAATTGGGGGATATGAATTACTTTCCCCAACCCATGGTGTGTGCTAAGGGGTGACTTTTGGGGGCGAAAATACTAAAACACCCTTCCCTCAAAATAAAAATCAAAAAACTTAAAATCAAAAAACAAAATCATATTCCCCATTTCCATCTCCACTTCTTATTAATCTTTTTAGGTTAAAACTTTGAAAACCAAATGTTCCCCATTCTCTTCAAATTCTAAATTTTCCCTATTTCCTTTCAATTCTCTCTTCTCCTTCTCTGCCGGGGAAGTGATGAAGAACATGTCGGAAATGATAAAGAACATGCCGGAAATGATGAAGACCATGCCGAAAGTGATGAAGACCATGCCTAAGTGATGAAGAACATGTCGGAAATGATGAACGCCACGCCGAAGTGATGAAGACCATGCCGGAAGTGATGAAATTCAATGCCGGCATGCTCGATATAAATCTATCAATGCCGGTAGTCAAGTGAAAAAAAAAATCAATTTTCTGGATACTTTTCATCATGTTCCGGCATAGAATTTAGGATGAAGACCACGCCGGAAGTGAGTTCCGGCATGGTTGTTTAGGATGAAGACCACGCCGGAAGTGAGTTCCGGCATGGTTATTTAGGATGAAGACCACGCCGGAAGTGATGAAGAACATGTCGGAAGTGATGAAGACCACGCCGGAAGTGATGAAATTAAATGCGGATCTAAATGCCGGCATGCTCGATGTAAATCTATCAATGCCGGTAGTTAAGTGAAAAAAAATCAATTTTCTGGATATTTTTCATCATGTTCCGGCATAGAAATTTAAGCAAAAACCATGCCGGAAGTAGTTCCGTCATGCTCGAAAATCAGATAACTGTGCCGGAAATAGACTGAATAAAACCAGAAAAAATAGGTTTTGAAGACCCCCCGCCCCGAAAATCAGATAACTTGTATAAATCTCTCAAAGCCAACGGGAATTCAAGCAAAAAATAAGAGCTCCAATTTTCCATGGAGGCAATTTCTCGAAGAGTGGTTTCTTTTGGATATGCAACAATATTTTATCGATAAAGTTCAAGGTTCCACTTAAGGAGCATTTAAATTTGAATTTTCCAATATAATGACAGGCAAATAAGTCTTGAACAATATTCTGATTCGCATCAATTTGTGTATCTCTGTCACTTTCTTTATCTGATGGAACACCAAAATTGTTTAGATCATCCAATATAAATTCTTGAGCACCAATTAATCAGTACACGAACAAATATGCATGTAACTAATCTTGAATTAAGTGTACATACTTTATTAATGAACTATTCGCTAGAGAAACTACGCTTGAATGTAGGTTAAACTCAAAATGCGCCTACATGATCAATGTCAGCAAGCATATCGCTATTGTCTTGTTTTTATTTCTAGGTATATTTTGTACAAAATAGATATTCTTAGGATCTTAGGTATTTGAAGATAACAAAGTTCACACGTAAATTTTTTGTATTCTTAACGGAATTCGTAGGACAACATTATTGCATGAATTCTTTGAATATCTTATACACATTTTTCAACAATATGGAAGCAACTAATTTAGCGTGAACCATAAGAATATAATATTCAAACGTAATATTAAAAATCAATAGATGCATTGTATCTATTGGGAAAATGCACTTCTTTTCCGAAGGGTTTTTTCCGCATGGCCCGCTTTGCTGGGTAATTCTTTAAGGTCATCATCAAGAAAAATTGTAAGAATATGAACATTCAAACTTGACACTAAGGATCAAGTGGATGTTTTGTACTGTTGGGAGAAACATTATTTTTCTAAAATGCATTTTTGGCATGGCGTGCTTGTTGAGCAACTCGTCAATTATAATATAATAATAATAAAAATAGTTTTTTAAAGTTAATATAAAAAAAGTGGTGCAAAACAGTGATGAAAACATTGAACACTAATGTCATGGCTCTACCTATATTTGGTGGAAAGATGTTGACTATACCTCTAAGATTTTCTCCATGTATTATTTTTCCATACTAAATTGACCCATTCTGTCTATTGCGCTTTGTTGCGCAATGCAACAGCTTGTAGATCCGATTATTCGTTAAGTCATGTTTATTGTTCATTAATTCTGTAAAAGGTACGTCAGACTATTGTCCTTGTCGTTCATCAGTTTCCATATATTGTTATTGACCTTCTCTTTTAGGGTCTCCGTTGCCTTATTATCCTTTTATAATGTGGCTGAGAACACAATTTTTTGGTGGCATTTTCATTACAGAAACTCAGAGCAAAGTTTCACATAGGTTTGGAAGACATAAGACGAACGAATAATATATGTACTTGAACGCACAAATATGTGAACCTTTTATACTGTAGGATAAAATCTTCAAAAGTTATGCATTCGTTTAGGGAAGGAACCATTGACATGGTTATTCTACCATAATTTTATAATTCTGATATCATTTTTATTATAAAAAGAACACGCAATTGGGGGATATGAATTACTTTCCCCAACCCATGGTGTGTGCTAAGGGGTGACTTTTGGGGGCGAAAATACTAAAACACCCTTCCCTCAAAATAAAAATCAAAAAACTTAAAATCAAAAAACAAAATCATATTCCCCATTTCCATCTCCACTTCTTATTAATCTTTTTAGGGTTAAAACTTTGAAAACCAAATGTTCCCCATTCTCTTTCAAATTCTAAATTTTCCCTATTTCCTTTCAAATTCTCTTCTCCTTCTCTGCCGGAAGTGATGAAGAACATGTCGGAAATGATAAAGAACATGCCGGAAATGATGAAGACCATGCCGAAAGTGATGAAGACCATGCCGGAAGTGATGAAGAACATGTCGGAAATGATGAACGTCACGCCGGAAGTGATGAAGACCATGCCGGAAGTGATGAAATTCAATGCCGGAACTCAATGACGGCATGCTCGATATAAATCTATCAATGCCGGTAGTCAAGTGAAAAAAAAAATCAATTTTCTGGATACTTTTCATCATGTTCCGGCATAGAATTTAGGATGAAGACCACGCCGGAAGTGAGTTCCGGCATGGTTGTTTAGGATGAAGACCACGCCGGAAGTGAGTTCCGGCATGGTTATTTAGGATGAAGACCACGCCTAAGTGATGAAGAACATGTCTAAGTGATGAAGACCACGCCTGGAAGTGATGAAATTAAATGCGGATCTAAATGCCTGCATGCTCGATGTAAATCTATCAATGCCGGTAGTTAAGTGAAAAAATCAATTTTTCGGATATTTTTCATCATGTTCCAAGATAGAAATTTAAGCAAAAACCATGCCGAAGTAGTTCCGTCATGCTCGAAAATCGATAACTGTGCCGGAAATAGATCGAATAAAACCAAAAATAGGTTTTGAAGACCCTCCAGGATAGTGGCAAACAATTTATGAAAATTCCCAGCAAATGCGGGCATGGTTTTTTGGTTGAATACCATGCCGGGACCAAGCTTTTTCAGCTGCAACAATGGTGGGTTCAAAGAAAAAAAATCAAATTTTCAACCTCTTAGCAGCAATTCTCTCATCACAATCATCTTCCATTTTCCAAAAAAAATTTCCACTCAAAAACCATTTTCCCTCATTCTACTCTCAACTAACCCACACAAATTCAAATAAAAATAAATAAACACTAATTTATCCCCCAAATACTTAACATTTTACTAATTATAATTAATCAATAATCCTGATTAGTGGGGGCTAGATTAGGAATTAAAAAAATAATTACATAGGGGGTCACCCAGAATTGTTGTTGGGACACCTATTTTGTCCTGTAGCTATATCCCCCAATTAATTATTCTATAAAAACTACTTAGCTATATGAATTTGAAGTTCATTTTTTAGTCGCATGTCTCCCATACAAAGCTTCACATTTCTATCCAAATTAATACATTCGGGATTACCAAACCCCACCATCTACTGTTTTTAGTTTCTACCGTTAGGTTTGACAACCACTTTCAAAGCGGTAAATTTTGGAATTATATATTTCAGGTTAGGAATGTAGAGTTTTGGAAAAAAAATATTAGCCTCAAATACAATTTCCTTGGGGACTTAAAAGAGAAAGAAATTAATGATGTCAACGGGCTCTCCTTGTTTTGATCAGGTTAACAGTTTAGAATATTGGGTGTTTTTTTGGTCCTATATAGTAAAAAGTGGTATATTTATTTTACGTTTTTTCATGTGGAATGTGCACCTATTTTTTATGATGGTAATTTTATTCAACCCAATTAGAATTATTATTATAACTATATATACAAATAGTGTGGCTGAAGTCCTTGCCAAAGACACAAGTAGTAGTAATATTATAATCAGCTGGGAAGAAATGATTCCTAGTTGGTTAGTCGATCTCGTCAAAAATAAACTCAATGTAATTGAAGTTTAAGAAATGAACTTTATCCTTTCCTATTAAAAAGATATAAACTATATACGAATAAAATTCAATCAGAAATTATTTGTGTTTCATGTAACTGTCCAAAGCAGGTATTCATTCCTAAATGAATTCTAATTGGCTTTTGAAATATTCATGTCTTTGGCAAAAGAAGACGATGTTTAAGTAGTTTACATAATTTGGGTATTGTGCGTGATAATTCTTCTTCTTATTTATGTGACCTAAATCTGAAGAATAATTGTTTATCTGCTGATAATGGGCTTGGTTAGTACTTAACTAACATAATTTTGTACAACAAACTAAATCAGCAAAACCTCTTTTTTCTTTTAGTTTCCGGCAAAACCTCTTTTTTCTTTTAGTTTCCTCTATTTTTTAACCCAAATGTAATTCTATTGGAAATCACTAAAACATCTTCAAGCATTCTCATGGGTTTTCTCTTCTTTCATTTTTTTCGCTGTTATCTGAAATCCAAATATAATAAACTACTCTTCGATATAACGACACTAAAATCTTATTTCTTTCGGCTCACTAATTATGTTAGCCAAGTTCATAAAAAGCCTAACCAACTAACTACATTTGGATGAGATATTCCCAGAAGTCATTGGGGATACTACTAAGTTAGTGTTGATGGTGGTTTTTAAACAAGGGGTAAAATCGTAAAACCCCATGACCTAGTGTTACCCGCAACACATTAACTAAGAGCATTTAACTCAGTGTAAATAATTAATAGGGTATTTTTTCAAAATACTGCATTAGGTTTTCGACACGTAACCCTAATTTCAAAACCAAGCCGCACAATGCGCACCATGGCAACAATGCCAAACCAAGCCGCACACTGCGCACCATGGCAACAATGCCAAACCAAGCCGCACAATCGCGCACCATGGCAACAATGCCAAACTAAGCCGCACACTGCTCACCATGGCAACAATTCCAAACCAAGCCGCACACTGCTCACCATGGCAACAAAGCCAAACTAAGCCGCACACTGCGCACCATGGCAACAATGCCAAACCAAGCCGCACACCGCGCACCATGGCAACAACGCCAAAACCAAGCCGCACACCGCGCACCATGGCAACAACGCCAAACCAAGCCGCACACCGCGCACCATGGCAATAACGCCAAACCAAGCCGCACACTGCGCACCATGGCAACAACGTCAAACCAAGCCGCACACTGCGCACCATGGCAACAACGCCATACCAAGCCGCACACTGCGCACCATGGCAACAACGCCAAACCAAGCCGCACACTGCGCACCATGGCAACAATGCCAAACCAAGCCGCACACGCGCACCATGGCAACAATGCCAAACCAAGCCGCACACCGCGCACCATGGCAACAACGCCAAAACCAAGCCGCACACACTGCACCATGGCAGCGACGCAAAACAAAACTACATATCGCACTCATTGGCAACCATGCCAAACTAAGCCGCTATGCCATTGGCACATGCCAAATATAGCGCCCTAGGCTTGCAAAACGTGCAACTAGGTCAACATGGCCGCACGTGCCATTGGCACATGCCAACACGTACCACAAGCCATATTTCCAAGCCGCTATGCCATTGGCTCATACCAAATATAGCGCCCTAGGCTTGCAAAACGTGCAACTAGGTCAACATGGCCGTACGTGCCATTGGCACATGCCAACACGTACCACAAGCCATATTTCCAAGCCACTATGCCATTGGCGCATGCCAAATATAGCGCCCTAGGCTTGCAAAACGTGCAACTAGGTCAACATGGCCGTGCGTGCCATTGGCACATGCCAACACGTACCACAAGCCATATTTCCAAGCCGCTATGCCATTGGCGCATGCTAAATATAGCGCCCTAGGCTTGCAAAACGTGCGACTAGGTCAACATGGCCGTACGTGCCATTGGCACATGCCAACACGTACCACAAGCCATATTTCCAAGCCGATATGCCATTGGCACACGCCAAATATAGCGCCATAGGCTTGCAAAACGTGCAACTAGGTCAACATGGCCGTACGTGCCATTGGCACATGCCAACACGTACCACAAGCCATATTTCCAAGCCGCTATGCCATTGGCACATGCCAAATATAGCGCCCTAGGCTTGCAAAACATGCAACTAGGTCAACATGGCCGTACGTGCCATTGGCACATGCCAACACGTACCACAAGCCATATTTCCAAGCCGTTATGCCATTGGCACATGCCAAATATAGCGTCCTAGGCTTACAAACCATGCAACCTAGGCCAAGTCGGCCACGCATGCCATTGGCACATGCCAACATGCTCGCTGGTAGCTTCTCCTACCAAGGCCACGGCCCTAACGGCCACGCATGCCATTGGCACATGCCAACATGCTCGCTGGTAGCTTTTCCTACCAAGGCCACGGCCCTAACGGCCACGCATGCCATTGGCACATGCCAACATGCTTGCTGGTAGCTTCTCCTACCAAGGCCACGGCCCTAACGGCCACGCATGCCATTGGCACATGCCAACATGCTCGGCCGGGTAGCTTTTCCTACCAAGGCCACGGCCCTAACGGCCACGCATTCCATTGGCACATGCCAATATGCTCGTTGGTAGCTTTTCCTACCAAGGCCACGGCCCTAACGGCCACGCATGCCATTGGCACATGCCAACATGCTCATTGGTAGCTTCTCCTACCAAGGCCACGGCCCTAACGGCCACGCATGCCATTGGCACATGCCAACATGCTCGCCCGGTAGCTTTTCCTACCAAGGCCACGCCCTAACGGCCACGCATGCCATTGGCACATGCCAACATGCTCGCTGGTAGCTTTTCCTACCAAGGCCACGGCCAAAATGGCCACGCATGCCATTGGCACATGCCAACATGCTCGCTGGTAGCTTTTCTTACCAAGGCCACGGCCCTAACGGCCACGCATGCCATTGGCACATGCCAACATGCACGCCGGTAGCCTAACTTGCAAACCGTGCAACCTACCACCAAGGCATTCCGCACATGCCATTGGCACATGCCAAACACACACGCTGGTAGCCTAACTTGCAAACCATGCAACCTACCACCAAGGCATTCCGCACATGCCATTGGCACATGCCAAACACACACGCTGGTAGCCTAACTTGCAAACCGTGCAACCTACCACCATGGCATTCAGCACATGCCATTGGCACATGCCAAATACACACGCTGGTAGCCTAACTTGCAAACCGTGCAACCTACCACCAAGGCATTCCGCACATGCCATTGGCACATGCCACGCACGCGACTAGCAGCCTCGGCATTGCCACTTACGCTCAACGTACAACCTACCACCAAGGCATTCCGCACATGCCACGCACGCCACTAGCAGCTCTGGCATTGCCACTTGCGCTCGAAGTACAACCCGCAACAAGGGCATTCCGCACATGCCAAAGGCACATACCACACGCGCCACCGGGCGGCGCCACTTGCACCCAAGGTACAACCAACACTCGAGATATCAACACAAACCGGGGATGCTTTCGTGGTTTTGGTTTGGCGATCCACAGACTTCTGCACGTACACTACGCTCACATTAAGAAAGCGTGAAAAGGAATAAAGCGGTCAAATAAATGAGGAAATAATGGTGAAAACGTTTTCACCCATTAACACCATGCGGTTACCACCTCCCATTATTTCACCCTTTACTCTCTTCCTTTATGAGGCCAGGGTACGTTTCAATCTCGACTTGTATAAATAGGTCTTACCTATTTCCACCAGACAACAAGTCTCGGTCAGAGAAAAATACCACACTCTCGTAAAAGGCAACTTTGCAAGCTCTCCAAAAAGCTTTCATCTCTTGCAAGCTTCCGAAGCTTTCAATTTCGATACAAGTCGAGATACTACTCTCCCGAAATTATTCTGGTCTCAACACCTTTCTTGGCTTCCCTCCCCAAATCAACCCTTCTCCTCCACTTTGTGACCGAAGCAAGTCTGGAACAGCCATTTCTTGGTTTAGGCCGGACTTGTACAGATTGATCTCTCGAATCTATAAAGTGCTCACGTGCAGCACATTTGTTTAGGGTTTGAACCAGTTTCTCACTCACCTACCGAATTTACCTAAATCGGCAGAAACGATTTTTACCCATAAACAATTGGCGACCACAGCGGAAGGATTGATCTATCGGCTACAATACCAACTCCAACTCCTGATTTCGTTTTCCGAACGTCAAATCCCAACATGGTGGAACTCAGATCCGGAGCGGCTGCCAAGAACACCAGCGCAGAACGCATCCCTAATGTTAGCGTCTCTCCTTATAACGTTGTTGCTTCACCGGCTGACAACAGCAACATCGAATGCACTCCCTCAAGTGTAACACCTCCTATCACTAGGGCCAGAGCCACTGCCTCCTATAGTGTCTTTGCACAACCCTCTAATCACGGCAACGAGAATATCTCTTCAGGTGTCACACCCGTAGTCACCAGAGCTAGGGCCGCGCACGACCCCCAATGCTTCGTCCAAAGATGGCGCTCCGACAACTAAGGCTCCAACTACCCCGCCGAGCGGGACGAGAGACCGGAGGGATCGGAGGAAGTCGTCCCACGTCACCATCGCCGATTTGATGGAACGACAGAGATGCTCGCAGAGCCCAGGACAGATATGGTTTCAACACGTAAGGGAGGTACTCATCTTTCTCAAGACCCTGACAGAGCGACTACCCCGTGAGTCGCATCCTCCAGAGCCGCCTAGAAGCATCTCCAACAACCCCGACGCCGGCACCTCGACAGAGCATGCCTCCACGGATGAAGAAATTCGCACTAGAATCCCGTTGGAGAGAAATCAACCACCCAACTTCGTCACGAGAGAATATTTGGAACAACTCCTATGCGAACGAATCAAGTATGATGAGTTGGATGTACATCATCACCAACCCCCTTACCCGTCCGAAATACAGAGAATCCCTCTCCCAAGGGGGTACTATTCTCCTCAATTTACCCTGTACGATGGTACCGGGAATGCACGCGAACATGTTTCTCGTTTCGGAATCCTTGGGTGAACATGAATATAATCACGTTCTTCGTTTAAGGGAATTCTCAAAATCACTTTAGGAAGGGGAGTATACATGGTACAACAAAGATCCCACCGAACTGGCATTCCCAACGGAGTAGCATGGTCACTGCGTTTTACAGGAAATACTTCTTCGTGTCCGAACAAGTTACCTTTTCAGACCTCGGGAGAATGTACGGTGGGATAACGAACATCCGAATGATTTCGTCAAAAGGTTCGGGGTTCAAGCACTGACTGTCCACGACCCAAACGTGACCGAGCAACAATTGGTAAACGCATGCATCAATGGTATGGTCCCATCTCCGCGCCGCTAGAAAACTTGCGCTTTCTAAACGTTCTCCGAACTCCATGAGGCCGCCAGACGATCGCAACAACAAAGCACCAAAGATTACTGGAAAGAACTAGGCCAACTCGGAATCAAGACGCCACGCGTGAAACTCGCGGGAGTAGACGCCTCATCAGCAAACAATTTAATGCCGGCTCATCCTCCGTGAACATAGTGAACGAAAGAGGAAAAAGGAAAGCTGCAACTACGAGCCACCAGCCCGAAACGTGAAGCGCCGCACAACGGGGAACCCTCGCGACGGAAGATCGTCGCTAAAACTCCCGTGCAAAGATCGCGAGACCGAAAGAAATACCCTTGATTTCCCATTCCCCATCGAGGAGGTGATTGACCTCCTGGAAGCCTGGGTTCAAGATGATGTCATCTGACTGCCACAGCTCAGACGTCCGCCAACTGAGGCTGAGATGGCGAACCCCAAATACTGTCATTACCACAGGTTCGTTCACCACCCGACTAGCGATTGCAACAGACTAAAGCATATTTTCAAAGAAAGGATAGAAGCAGGAGAACTCCAACTAGGAGACGAAAGAGTGCATCGAGGCCCACTCCCATAAGAAATCGCGGTCCTCTGGGAATTCCGCAGGCACGAGACGTGCAATCCATGATGCAACATATATGCGAAATTCTCTATCTCTCCAAGGTGCAGCGACAAGATATTTTCGCAGCTCTCAATCGTGTTGTATCCGGCAAACGGCTTTTTCTCTCCTCTGAACCCACGCCAGGGGCCCAAGCTCTCCAAACGGGCGGAACCAAAAAGGAGAACTGGGGACTGCTAACCACGTCCCGTTTAAGAGGTAACGAATTTGGCGACATGCTCATCGATACGACCTCCTACCACAACATCATTACTTTCAAGACACTAAAGGCAGCAGGATTTACAAAACAAGAGGCTACCTATTCCCCGTCCGTGATTAAGAACTTGGGAGGAGAAGCTTTGAACGCGCATGGCTACATCAACTTAGAGATCGAGATGGGAGACGCTATAACGCATAGCAAGTTCCACATTGTCAAAGAACTAGATCATGACATGATTTTGGGACGCTTATGGGTGCTCGACAACAAAGCGAAATCGGACGTACACCCTCCGCCGACATCCACGCCCGAAGGGATTCCCAACAAATCGTCCCACGGGTTAACGCATTAACGAGCTATCAAAGGAACCCAGGCATCCGTAGAGGACCCGTTGACGCTAGCCCATGATTTTCAAATGCAAGTAAGTCTGACCGAGCAACCTTTCTTGCAAACGGTCTTTTCTTCCCCCATTCTGTCATGGGGACTCGGCGCAACAACCGGCACAAACGCTGTCAAAAAATGTGAATGGGGAGCTGGACCATTCGAACACTTTGCAAGAAGCTTGGAAGCTTCTATCGAAACCAACGAAGCCAAGGCTCAAATGGTTACACGACGTCTGAACCCGTTTTCAATCGGAGATGTAGTAGTTAAGGAAAGCTCGTTTCAAGTTGGGAGGATGACATTAAAGATGGATTTGCCCGAGGAAGGTGAAGGCGAGCTGTATCTGGTTGAGGATACCCTTTTGGGAGGATATTGCAAGCTCATCAATACAGACACACCTGAAGGCGTGATAGTTCACTCGCGATGGCTCAAGGAATCCAATCCCTAAAATGTTTGTACTTCCCAATCACTCCCTTTTCGGTATTTCCTTTAACAATTCCTCTTAATAGCCTGTACTTCCCAGGATGAATACACCGTTTGTATTTTTTCCCTGGAGATCTCCCCTTTTGTCAAAAAAAAATAAAATAAATATATCTCTTTCCGAGCGTAATCCTTCGATGTCGAGAAATACATCAAGAACCCTTAAAACCATTGCAGAGTTATCATACCACAACCTCTTTCAAAAATATATATATGAAGCAAAATGTTTACTGATGAAGAAGAATGGAAAGATGAGTTTACAAAAAAAAAAAATAAGGGAAAAACATCAGGGGAACTAAGCAGCTAACAGAAAAAACGAAAGGAGGAACTAGCCCTTGAAGGATGGAGCACAAGTCCCTTCGGGCAAAGCTATCTTCAAGCACTTCCCCCAGCAATCCTTCGGGCAACAAAGGTTCCATTCAGCCGGTTTTAGCATGCAAGCAACCTCAACATCCCATCCCGAAGCAGCCACAAAGAAGAATAAAGTGTCCTCCCCGACAACCATTCCAGCATACGCCACCATGACCCCTCCGGTATCATCAATAACACCTTTGGTATCAACTTCAAGGCTGTCTCGCTTCTATCATATGCTCATTCGAAAGTTTTCTCATTGACACTTCGAAGAATTTTTTTTGATTCATCCACATCAAAATCAAGAATCATGGCGTTCTCCTCCGCGTCCACTGAACCCAAGAGAGTCCGAACATGCACCTGTTCTTCGTGGGGATAGATGGAAGGGAGGTCCTTAATAATTTCATTAGCTTCATGGAACAAAGATTCAATCCCAACGAATACCTCCTCAAGAGAAGAAGATCGATCTCCGCCAATTCTGAAGTCCTTTTCCGAAAAGTTAAAGGCATGGCCATCTCTGGAAGATCCCATCATACACTGCAAGAAATGGGAAATGATCAAGTTCTATCCTGTCTATACACATACAAAAAGAAGATAGCGTGAACAAAGAAGAAGAAGAAAACGTACCGGCAAAGCAAAGGAAAAGGGGAACCAACAGGAAGAACCCCTTCTCAAACAAGGGAGACGATGCATTCAAGGTTGGGTATGAATACTTTAACCTTAAAAAAGAAAGGAAGCAATGAAGGACATAACGTCTGCATTTTTTGGCATGGATGATGCCCTAATTGAAGCCGCACGTGAAGGAAAGCAAGATAAGGAAACTTTGCTATCCGAAGAAACGCCTACTCCCTCCTTGTTTACATCGGTCACGCCAGCAAGCACGCACAGTTTCCACACCTTGCGCCGGTCCCACCAGCTAGCACACTCAGTTTTCCAATTCACGCAACTTCCCCACGTCGCCCAAACTGCACCGGCCCCACCAATTGCACCGACTTCCCTATGACCGCCCAAGTCACGCTTGCAAGCACGCACAGCTCCACATTGCGCCGGTCCCGCCAGCTAGCACGCCCAGTTTCCCAACTCGCGTCAACTTCTCAATGCCGCCCAGCTTCCTGTCTCTCTATGATGCTGACTTCCCAATTGCGCCCGCCTCCCAATTTGTGCAAAACTACCAGAGGCAAGGGTTCCAAATCCTATTTATAAAAGGTCAGACAAGCCTCCTTCAATTCTCTTTACGGTTTGCTATTGATAGTTTGTCACCATCTTATGCTTACCTCGCAACAAAGCCCCTGTTCCGAGCTAAGCAGGGGACTTAATATTGATGGTGGTTTTTAAATAAGGGGTAAAATCGTAAAACCTCATGACCTAGTGTTACCCGCAACACATTAACTAAGAGCATTTAACTCGTGTAAATAATTAATAGGGTATTTTTCAAAATACCGCATTAGGTTTTCGACACGTAACCCTAATTTCAAAACCAAGCCGCACACTCGCGCACCATGGCAACAATGCCAATCCAAGCCGCACACTGCGCACCATGGCAACAAAGCCAAACTAACCCGCACACTACGCACCATGGCAACAATGCCAAACCAAGCCGCACACTGCGCACCATGGCAACAATGCCAAACTAAGCCGCACACTCGCGCACCATGGCAACAATGCCAAAACCAAGCCGCACATCGCGCACCATGGCAACAATGCCAAAACCAAGCCGCACACCGCGCACCATGGCAACAACGCTAAACCAAGTCGCACTCGTGCACCATGGCAATAACGCCAAACCAAGCCGCACATCGCGCACCATGGCAATAACGCCAAACCAAGCCGCACACCGCGCACCATGGCAACAACGCCAAACCAAGCCGCACACTCGCGCACCATGGAAACAATGCCAAACCAAGCCCGCACATCGCGCACCATGGCAACAATGCCAAACCAAGCCGCACACGCGCACCATGGCAACAACGCCAAAACCAAGCCGCACACCGCGCGCACCATGGCAGCGATGCCAAAACCAAACTACATATCGCACTCATTGGCAACCATGCCAAACTAAGCCGCTATGCCATTGGCACATGCCAAATATAGCGCCCTAGGCTTGCAAAACGTGCAACTAGGTCAACATGGCCGTACGTGCCATTGGCACATGCTAACACGTACCACAAGACATATTTCAAAGTCGCTATGCCATTGGCGCATGCCAAATATAGCGCCCTAGGCTTGCAAAACGTGCAACTAGGTCAACATGGCCGTACGTGCCATTGGCACATGCCAACACGTACCACAAGCCATATTTCCAAGCCGCTATGCCATTGGCGCATGCCAAATATAGCGCCCTAGGCTTGCAAAACGTGCAACTAGGTCAACATGGCCGTGCGTGCCATTGGCACATGCCAACACGTACCACAAGCCATATTTCCAAGCCGCTATGCCATTGGCGAATGCCAAATATAACGCCCTAGGCTTGCAAAACGTGCAACTAGGTCAACATGGTCGTACGTGCCATTGGCACATGCCAACACGTACCACAAGCCATATTTCCAAGCCGCTATGCCATTGGCACACGACAAATATAGCGCCCTAGGCTTGCAAAACGTGCAACTAGGGTCAACATGGCCGACGTGCTATTGGCACATGCCAACACGTACCACAAGCCATATTTCCAAGCCGCTATGCCATTGGCACATGCCAAATATAGCGCCTAGGCTTGCAAAACGTGCAACTAGGTCAACATGGCCGACGTGCCATTGGCACATGCCAACACGTACCACAAGCCATATTTCCAAGCCGCTATGCCATTGGCACATGCCAAATATAGCGCCTAGGCTTACAAACCATGCAACCTAGGCCAAGTCGGCCACGCATGCCATTGGCACATGCCAACATGCTCGGCCGGTAGCTTCTCCTACCAAGGCCACGGCCCTAACGGCCACGCATGCCATTGGCACATGCCAACATGCTCGCCGGGTAGCTTTTCCTACCAAGGCCACGGCCCTAACGGCCACGCATGCCATTGGCACATGCCAACATGCTCGCTGGTAGATTCTCCTACCAAGGCCACGGCCCTAACGGCCACACATGCCATTGGCACATGCCAACATGCTCGCTGGTAGCTTTTCCTACCAAGGCCACGGCCCTATAGGCCACGCATGCCATTGGCACATGCCAACATGCTCGCTGGTAGCTTTTCCTACCAAGGCCACGGCCAAAACGGCCACGCATGCCATTGGCACATGCCAACATGCTCGCTGGTAGCTTTTCTTACCAAGGCCACGGCCCTAACGGCCACGCATGCCATTGGCACATGCCAACATTTTCTCGGGTAGCCTAACTTGCAAACCGTGCAACCTACCACTAAGGCATTCCGCACATGCCATTGGCACATGCCAAACACACACGCTGGTAGCCTAACTTGCAAACCGTGCAACCTACCACCAAGGCATTCCTCACATGCCATTGGCACATGCCAAACACACACGCTGGTAGCCTAACTTGCAAACCGTGCAACCTACCACCAAGGAATTCCGCACATGCCATTGGCACATGCCACGCACGCGACTAGCAGCTCTGGCATTGCCACTTACACTCAACGTACAACCTACCACCAAGGCATTCCGCACATGCCACGCACGCCATTAGCAGCTCTGGCATTGCCACTTGCGCTCGAAGTACAACCCGCAACAAGGGCATTCCGCACATGCCAATGGCACATACCACACGCGCATCGGGTATGCCACTTGCACCCAAGGTGCAACTAACACTCGAGATATCAACACAAACCGGGGATGCTTTCCGGGTTTTGGTTTGGCGGTCACTGACTTACAGCGTACACTACGCTCACATTAAGAAAGCGTGAAAAGGAATAAAGCGGTCAAATAAATGAGGAAATAATGGTGAAAACGTTTTCACCCATTAACACCATGTTACCACCTCCTCCCATTATTTCACCCTTTACTCTCTTCCTTCATGAGGTGGTACGTTTCAATCTCGACTTGTATAAATAGGTCTTACCTATTTCCACCGGACAACAAGTCTCTAGTCTAGAGAAAAATACCACACTCTCGTAAAAGGCAACTTTGCAAGCTCTCCAAAAAAAGCTTTCATCTCTTTCAAGCTTCCGAAGCTTTCACTTTTTCGATAAAAGTCGAGATACTACTCTCCGGAATTATTCTCGGGTCTCAACACCTTTCTTGGCTTCCCTCCCCAAATCAACCCTTCTCCTCCACTTTGTGGTCGTGCTTAAGCAAGTCCGGGAACGGCCATTTCTTGGTTTAGGCCGGACTTGTATAGATTGATCTCTCGAATCTATAAAGTGCTCACGTGCAGCACATTTGTTTAGGGTTTGAACCGGTTTCTCACTCACCTACCGAATTTACCTAAATCGGCAGAAACGATTTTTACCCATAAACAGTTAGGTAACATGCAAGGCTCCCAATAACTGAAGAACTGATCAATTTAACAAATTTATTACAACTAAAATCTCTCAGAAGCAATCCCAAAACAATGAGATTTTCGATCAGGTAAGTATGCAATTTTGAGATAAGAACTTCAACAATTTCACGAACACATAACCTGTAGTGAGGGTGTAATTCTGCATTGTATTAATCAATCAGCGACATACCGATTGACATGAATCTACATTGGCTAATGATCTTAATAGATTTTTCATTCTTAGTTATAATATAGATACGCCAGCAAGCCCATCATCACCCCAGGCTCGCTAATTTCGGTGGCAGTTTATATAAGCTTCTGACTAATTGAAGCGTTTAAAATGAGCAACTATCTTGACCAACCTTCTACACATGAACTAAGAATTGCAAAGACCTGTCAATACCCTACAACGTCCACAAATATTCACAAAATTATCCCGAAGTTAATGAGAGAAAGCAACTGAGCTGATTACCAATTTACCACGTATCACAACGATGCAGTTGCTACCTTTGCTGAGATTTTATCCTTTCACTCTAATTGCCTTCTCCAAAATGTTTTCTTCCCGCCCCACATCTCAAAGATCCAATTCCAAACAGTATAGAAAATAATCTCCCAACATTTAATTTTAATTCGTTTAAAACTTGATTGCTAAAAGTACACAGGGTAGTGAATCAAATTCAAAATCATGTAATGAGAGAATTAGGTGTATGGAAGTAGCTAATATTAGAGAATTTGTGATCTCTTTTGATTAGTGACCCATTCGCAAAGGATTAAAATACTTTGCAGGAATGAATCTGGTGTAAATTGAACACACAACCTTCTAACTTGATGTCAGACGCATTACCATAGTGCCACAGACTCATATTCATTGATGAACAGTTTTAAACCATGAAACTTTATTCTAATTCTAAAACAAATTAAACATGTCAACGTAAAAAAATATCAAAGGCAATCTAACAAACAAACCGAAATCTTAGACACATGGATTACTATGAACAAACGAAGAATAAAATTGTACAAAAATTTCCAGGTTACGCTCAAAACATGTTAACCTTAAATCTTCACTACAGAGCCTGGGATTGTGATTCATACTGTTTTTAACTGGGAACCAATTTGTATTTCTTTATAACAATGCAGATTACATAAATCAATGAGAGAAGAGATTGCCTCTAAAAAGGAATCAAATCTGATGAAACAACCATTGCCCGAATTAGCCTCTCTTGACCTACAAAATCACCACTAATATTGATCATTAACAAATACATTAAAAATTAAAAACAATCAAACACGATATCGTAAACAAATACTCCTTCATGGTTGTATGCAGATGTAATATTTTCATCAACTGCCACAAAATCCTAGAATGACTATATCAAGGCTATGACGTTATTATTTTGTAGATCATTAACATAACCATTGTTTATCTTGTTAGTGACATTGTATATTCTGCTCAAATTTTGTAAAGGATCTACTGAATAATAACATCATTGCCCTAATAAGATATATATCATCTAATATATCAAGGAATATCCAAAAATTAATGTAAGACTGAGTGGGGCACAAAGAGAGAGACTTAACTATGTGATTAGGTAAATACATGAGAAATAAATCTTATGCTCTATTTTCGGGGAATGTTTGAGATATGTTACACTGTGATCAGAAAGTTTAGTCTAGAAATTTTCCCCGCTGGCAGTTTTTCCAGCAAATAATTACCACAACAATCTCTTAGTACTGCACCAACATAAATTTGTAAAGAATTAAAAAATTAAGATCGCAGGATCCCTTCAGTAAGGAGGAATGATCGTCCAAGCTGTGCATACTCGTGGCTTGACAAACTGAATCTACAGAAAATAAAACATTATCAAGAATGTATATTCCTATTTTGGTTGGATTACTGACGAAACCCAGTTCAGAGATAGATTTTACTAACCTAACTCCAGAGTATACAAAAATGGAGTTATTTCACTCAGGAGTGACTTTTTTAGTCCCAGTTCAGTCATCGCCGAACCTGTAGTTGTCATTATATTGTTTCATTAACAATAAGAATCAAAATAAGGGAGAACTGAAACAAAATAAAAATAGAAAGCTACATCTGGTAATGATTCAATGCAATTCTAGAAATTTTGAAATTGAGCAATTATATTGATGAAAGCCTATACTGATGGGCAGTAAATATCGATTTTCTCCCCCTTGAAACTTACAGGTATTAGCGTAAAAAGGAACTGAGACCTCCAATACCCGGTAATATAATGCTCGTCCATTGACCCTGTCATCTTGGAGTGTTTCTCCGTGGACAAATTCTAGAACGTCTCTAGGAAATTAATCAGGCGATGAAACACCATGCTGCAGCGAAAATTGCACCATAGCCCCTTGTCTTTCCTCCTATAATAGACCATCATCAAAGGTTAAATCAAGTTTAGCAGTTCCATGTGTACATCAAATGAGTATACCTTTAATTTCTAAAGTCATATATCCTCTAAATAATGGTTTTCATCATTCATCGATTCCCAAGCTGACAATGTAGAATTTTCACCGGAAAGCAATGTTCTTACCTCAGTTGTGAGAGCATTAGGTAACATTCTAGGTTTACAATATGCCATGCCGTCTGTTGAGAATCTAACACCAATTGTTGTAACAATCTACACGGAGCAAGTTTAAAATAATTTTAGTTTGGAATTAGGAAGTTCGAAAGGTACTTAAAGTACTCGACTTAAAATAAAACGACAGAGAAAAGCAGGGCGTATTGAAGAAGATTAAAGTTGCGGGAGCTTGAATAAAAGAGGCTTGTTATTCGTTTTATGGTAAAAAATCATAAGATTCTGTAGATAAAACAAATTGGTATTATCAATAACCCCTATTCCGTTCACCCACGCCTCCCCACTTAACAATACCATCTCGTTCTCTGTGTTCAAGTCCTTGTTTCGTAGCCTTTTGTTTGAGGAGATTGAATAAATCATCAAATTTCCTAATACATATGTGTAAATAATCCAAGTTACACATCTGTGAATTCTCTAGCTAAGGTTGTGCAGCTAAGTGAAGCATTACCTTCATAGAGTTAAGAGCTAAACCTGGCAAAAAGTTGTTTCCATCCTTGATTATGGATAATGGTGTTACTCATTTCATCGTCATGTTGCAGAGTCTGTACCTGAAATAATCAAACCAAAAACTTGTTATTTCTATCCTAGAATGAGGTAAGCCATCCAAAAGGTTGAAAGTCTTATAATCAGATGGTGGGGCTAGTTGGAAGTGAATCCAAGTAACTACTAAGCTTTGGGTCGGCTGATTCTCCATGTTCAACAAACTCAAAGTCTCAAACTTGTGATTTATACACCGTAGCTTTCCCTTTTCACTATTTGACACTATTTGGATGATGGGTGCAAGATTATCAAACCCGGCAACGATGTGTATTTTTCTTAGTGAATTCTTTGGTATATAAGAATGAAAACAAACAAAAATTAGTTAGACTCAGTTCATATATGTTCGATATTGAATGCCATGTTAGAAGTCTCACCAATCATTTTCTTCCAAGAAGATTTTTGCGTTCATGAGAGACCTTCTGCCAATGGTTGTCTACCTTTTTAGAGAACTGATCAAGCCTTTTTATTCCAACCGTCATCTAAAGAACTGAAGGTTCAAATCATTACCTTTTCTTGAAATACAACTTGTAATAGTACCACAGTATTAACGACAACCTACACATTCCCCAACCTACATGTCTTCCTCTATGAACTATGTAGAGTATCACCCGTGTGTATTTCATCTACTTCTTGACCCACAGTCATCCAAAAGGAAGTTGTTACTTACCTGCAGTAAAAGACCAAGAATGTAAGAATACAACACGAGTATGCCATTACAATTTGTCAAATCTAAGCCACAAAGAATATGCCATGCCAAGAGATTCATTCATTTTATTTTTGTGTTGCAGATAAGTTGTACATGTGGTTTTCTTTCTTTGTGTTGCAATATGAACTTGCTCACAGATGAAATCAGAAACATCCACTAAATTACGTATGCTTGTGGAACATAAGCATAACAATAGGTAAAATATCCATAATTGAGAAAACTGTAATTGTCAAAAGAATCAGAACCACATGTAAGTAAAATTTAATTATCAAAATCATGTGTAATTGAAACCTTGATTATTAAAACCACGTTTGATTGTATGGATACCCATTTTGATGAAGAATTGAATCTTAATATAAAATCAGGGAGGATTTGTTCTCAAATTAATGCATACCTTGTTTTGCATCTGAAGAATCCAATATCCCGTCATTACAAAAACTTTGAAAAAGCTTTAGACACAAAGAATAACACGCCTTGATCGAATCGGATGCACGATAGTCTGAAGTTTCTAAATTGTTAACCCAAGATATGTTAAAGAAGTAAAACACACGCGACTCTAACGTTTCATTGTATGTGGAGTGATACCTTGTTTATTCTTAAATCTAAAACCCTAAACTGCAACAACAATCTCATGAATCTTGTTAGAAACCTCCATAATTCAAAATAAAAACAAATAAGAACCCTAAATATCAACTTCGGGTATTTTGGAGAATGATCTAAAAATGTATAACAACTTAGGAAAAATTGACATATCAAAATTGATTCAATTTGAGGGAAGAAGATAGTACATTGATGTGGAATTTAAATCATACCAGCTAAAACAAATTAGCATTACCAACACCCCCTGTTTTGAGATTGTATTGCCTTGAGCATTATTACAAATATGAAAATTGGAAATATCTGAAATTAAGATTATGGTTAGTTACTTGCCTAGTGAAGGAGCATGGAAGGAAGCTTTAGAGATTATTCTTGTGCGCCCAAAGATAAGAAATAATATGGGGTTTCTTTCTCCTGGAAAGAAATTTGATTAATTAGATCTTTATGAGAAGAAATCAAGGTGAAAACATCAAAATAAAAACGGGAGAAGCTAAAGATTAAGAGAGCAAACCCTAAAATTTATTCACATCTCTTATCTTCAATAGAGTCTTCTCAGTATGGATTGTCGTCGTGTAACTCAGCCAAGGAAACGAAAAAGATACCATCTCTCGCCTTTGTCTGCCTCTACCTCTCTCGCTTAGCAAAGTACCAAAAATCGATTCATAAAAAAAAATCAATTATCCGAAATTTCTGTTCACCCACATCGACCAACTTCATATTACTCGCCGTCCAAGCAAAAATACCATCCGCAGCTTCCCCACCGTCGGATGATGGCCCCCATTAAATGTCGTCCGTCTGATAGCCCTGGCTATCATGGACACAAACCTCATACCTTTTTATAACTATGCTACTTAGGATTAGTTTGGTATCTTTTAAAGAATAAAATACAACGAATAAAAGTTGGTGATCATATATAGATTCAATGATAATTTTTGTCAGTTATAAAAAAAGATGGGATAGAATTGGAAAATAAAATATGAAATTATGATGAACTATAGTATTTGCCTTTGAAGCTTTTAAAAGCTCCTTCTCCCCCACTTTTAAAATTGATAGATTTTGGAACTGTTTTGCATAAAAAACACTTTATGAAATCTTTGCCAAACACTAAGATGAAATATTTTTTTTTGTTATAAACATGTTTTCAAAGTATTTTCTTTCTTTTAAAGAAAAACAGCAGTACCAAACTTAGTTAGATTGGCTAATAATTATATAAGTGGATCATAGTGACAGTGGCAAGTATTGGTGCCCGTGAGTAATTTCGCATCGTCTCACGTATTTCTTGATAAATGGTTTAACGTAATTTTTAATAAATTATGATGGATAAAATAATTAATTGTTAGTAGAGCTTATTTTTATTAGGTTAAGTACTTAATGATTTGACTTACTAACTAATCATGGATTTATTTTTTGTATGTAAAGAATAACCTCTTATTTGGAAGCGTAATGTCGTAGAATGTGGTGGTCTGAACATCTACCGATAATGTCCTCACTTAACCACCGCGGTCGTCTTACAGTATTGGGTTTTCAATGGTCAGCGTTGCGGTCATCCAACATCAGCTTCTCATGAGGTCACCCATCTCAGGATTACTCAATACCGATCATGCTTAAGTATAGATATTTTTCGCCAACTATGAAGCCAATTATGCTGAAAAGATCTCGGGTTAAAAAAGGACAAACTATTACCTATATTCCATTTTACGAATCCTACATGCCGGATTGGAGTACTATAATTCCACCAACTTAATTTGGAGCCTTCATCGGCTCCGGAATATGCTCAATCCGAGACTCTAGCATTTTTCTCACTCATGGGACCCTTTCCCGACATAATCCGTCAAGCATACTCTCACCCTCGACAGGTAACCCGTGTTCGACTCTAATACCATTTGTAAGGACCTGATCCTCCACCAATACTGTCCCCACTTAGTCATTGCGGTTATCCGACAATGTGGGATATTCAACTAACACTGATGTGGTCATCCATCAACAATTTTCTGGGAGGTATCCCATCCCTAGATTACTCTCGCCAGGGAATGCGTAAATTCAGTGATTTTTACTAATTCTAGATCCAACTATACTGAAAAGGCCAAAATGTTACGAAAAGACAAGCCATTACCTATATTCTATTCTGTGAACTCTTCCTGCCGAATTGAATAAAGTACATAATATATATGGGAATTTTGAAAAACTAAAACTACATCGTATGTGAGTATAATGGTTTCCATAGGGAATGACTTAACATTTTAATGTATAATAGCTTAAGTGAATGAATTATCTTTTCGTTATGTCATTGAAATAGTAAGAACATAGAATACTATTTGTTCTGTTGATTTAATTATTTTACTCTTTTCAAACTATTCTTAAAGGGGAAAAAGGCAATAAGGATCCGAACACTGTTTGTAGTTGCAGGAAATCCTACACTACACCCCTCACAAGAATCAACACAATCTAAACATTTTAAGATGAACAATTATAATTTCTTTTGATTAATTTCTTCACTGTTTACAAGTTAAAGGAAAATATGTTAAAGAGAAATATAATCACTCCAAACTTTCTCTCTCTTAATGACTTGCCTAGCATTCGAAAAAATATCTCCCCCACAATAGGCCTGCTTGGCTCTTTATATAGGGTATTACATAATGGATGACAACTAAGCTGTCCTTTATTTTCGGGAATGATTCGCGAAGTTTCTCAAACGTACAAATGTTGAATCTCGCGACGCTCCCAATCTCGCCAAGTCTTCACACCTTTATCATGTTCATGATGTCGTCATCCGTTGCGTCATTTATATTATTCGTTTGCGACACCTTCGCAACATTATCGTTTATTGACTTCGCGAGGTATTGATGTCGCGATATTCTGATCCTACATCTTGCCTCTTCTCATGTCTTCTATGCGAAGAATAGAATGTCATGAGAATGCCACAACTGTTCATCTTTATCCGTTTTAATATGATTTCGTACTTTTACACACAACTTATTACACGTGTTTCTTCTTCCACTCTTTTCTTGACACGTCTCTTTCAACCGTTTTTTCTTGACCATTCACGTCTCTTCTCGCATTAAATGCATTTATTTATCGAGAATCCATCTCTATATATAGTTTTCTCAGCCTCCTCTTCTTCTTTTTTACTTTCTTTCTGCAATTTTTCTTCAATTCTTCTCCGTAATTTACGTTTCTGATACTGTAAATCTTTCTTTTCTTCATTCTCTTTATCTTCAACTTTCTGTTCATTCCCATACTCTGAGAATGGATCCATCTGGTTGTAGATATGAAGTTCTTTTGGGTGATGTTCAAAAGGACTTACAAGAGAAAGGTTTCACGTTATCTACTATTCCCGATCAAGCATCTTCATCTATTCTCTCTGTAAAATTGTTTTCTGATCATCAGTGTGATGATCAAAAAATCATAATCTCGCTAGGTCAGCTCCTCGGAGGTCTTCCCATTCCTCTCTATAATCCCGAATTGCCCTTGTTCTATGAAATTCTTTCACATGAGAAATTCTCGCGAGTTGTCTATCAATTAAGTGGAGATTGTATCCGTTTAATGCTTGAGTTCGCCAATCGAGGCGCTGGTAAGGGATCTTTATATTCTGATACAGTCAGAGATCCTAAATTCGCGAACTTAGAGATACTCGCTGAAAAGTATTCAGCTGAAAGTTTCTTTGAAAATTATGAAGTTATTAATATGAAGAACGATAAGTCTCGCTGGGGAGATCGGTTGAAAAGAAAAGAGAACATTCCCAGCGACAAGATACTCATGCAAGATATTGGTTGGCATTCTGGCAAGAACAATATTCCTCGCCATTCCAAAGACGACAGGTGGTGCGTCTTTCCACTATTTTTAAACGGACCTTACATTTCAGGTCCCCATGTACTCCCTGCGAATCTCGCAAATTATCAGCCTTGGGTATTCAATTGGCCCGAGAAGTCAAAAGAGGTATATTTTCCTCATTCCACTCACTTTATAATCTTCGTTTCCTTTTATATCTATTAATCTTGCGAAATTTCAGATCATCAAATTGAGAAGAAGCTACGAAAGGAATCCTAAGGCGAGTACTCTAGCGATACTCCATTCAATCACGGATGAAGTAAGAAATAATTTCTTTTGCTATTTTTAACAATATTGTTGCCTCTGTTTCTTATCTTCATTCGTGTGTGTAGATTGGTGTTGAAGTTGCTGGTGAAGAAGAAACTTCTGAAGTTGCGAAGGTCAAGGGTAAAGGTCCTCTTCGCAAGGGGAAATCCACTGCTCCATCTTCTAAAAAACGGAAAATCCAGTCTTCTTCTCACTCAAGTCCTCCATCCAGCGAGAATTCTGATGAGGATAATGACAATGTCGACATCTCTTTCGCGAATGAGAATCATCCAACTGACTCCCCTATGGTGCAACTGTCTAGTATCTTCTCAGACTCCATGCAGGGAATTGGAGATGATCGCCTCTCTGGTACATGCGAAGCTCTCGCAAGTATCTGTGACGCTTCTTTCTTTGGAGGGTAAGGATTCTCTTCAAGTGGATTTCCAGATCATTGACTCCCGAACTTCTTAAATGCACTTAGTTCCTTGGTATATCTCGTATTTCTTTATTTCTTCCTAATTTCGATCTTAAATCATATCTTGATAATTTGTTTATCTTTCTTTGTAGTCTGGGAGAGCTTCCTTTGTTGTTGCCTCAGATCTTGAGAAAAGGCGCAGCATTCTTGAAAACAAAAATCTTCAACTTCGCAAGAAGAATGAAGAGTTAGAAACTAAAACTGCTGTTCTTCGTGAGAGAGTGAGAAATTTAAAAGGGAGGTTGCCGTTTTTCGCGAAAAGACCAAAGAACTGGAAGTTGAATCTTCCTCTCAGAAAAATAAAATATCTAGCCTTCAAAGTGCTAACCAGCAACTTTATGGTATATGATTCTTCTCTTTTCCTTGTTTTTACTCTGTCATTTATTTTTCTTTATCTAACTTATCATTTTCGCAGACATTTATAACCTTTCTGATGAAGCCATTCTTCTTCACTCATTTCCTGAGCCAATGGATAACGATGCTCTTCTCGCCCATCTCAATGATTCTTTAAATAGTTTTTCAAATAACAAAATTAGATCTCTTCCTCTGAACGAGCTTCAAACCAAATTTCGCCTCTTAGAAATTGATAATAGGTCTAGCTTAGGTTTAGCCAACCGATTTAAACGTCTATATCTTGATTCCCAAGAGAAAATTAATATTTTAAGGAAGAAAATTAGTAGTCTTATAGATGATAAAGATCGTATTACTAATCAAGGCGCCCAAGCATTGGCAAAATTTCAAAAAACTCTTCTTGAAGTCCAAGTTGAACGGGATGAATCTCTTCGCCAAAATGTTATTCTTGGCGAAAGAAAGAATCAAATTCGTTCTCTTCTTCTCATAAACGAGTGATGATGAATTCGCTTTGGCTACGAAGGTTCTAGATAATGCCGAAATAATTTAGGTGTTAACGTTAGCCTTCAAGTTGAGCATCTTGCCTTGGTTAAAGATATGATTTCTGATAGAGAAGGTTGTTAGCCATTCTTCTTTATTCAATTGTTTATTTTTTATGAAGCTATCATTAAGTTGGCTGATTCATTGTTCTGTGTTCGCAGAGGCTGAGAAGAGGTTTCAAAGAAGAATTGAAGAACTTGAATCTGAGAAAGAACAACTTGCAAAGGATTTCTCTCTTCGTAATGCCAAGTATTCCAGGTTGAAGAAGCAACAACAAACTACTGTCGCGAATTTCCAAAATGATGCTATCCGCTTTCGCAATCAAACTATTAGGACAGTTTGCGATGACCACAGTATTCCTCATTATTTATATCCTTTTCTTTTGGACGAAATCCCTGAAAATATACCTTCTTTGGATGTCTCTGATAGAGACGCTAGCGAAGAAGAGGAGTCTGATGAAAATGACGAAATAGAAGGATCTAATGAAGAAGAATGATCAATTAAGAAATAACTTCATTTTCTTCTTTCTCTTTTCATGACATCTGTACATTCATCCTTTTGATCTTCCATTTTTGTAATCTCTTACTGTAATTTTCTTGGATCTATCAAATACAAGTTCTACTTTTATTGTTCCTTTCTGCACATGTTAAAAGAACAATTCTTTCTTGCAATATAATAATCAATATTATGAGTGTGTAAATCTATTATATGAAAATAAATAACAAGTTTTTACTCTATTCATTCCCATAGTTGCCTCTGTTATTTGTTTTCAAATGAAAGATTAAGCAAAATCTCGCAGATGTTTCTACTGAATTTTGTCATTGCGACAAGATCACGGGACGTCTTTACATTTTCATGTAATGACCCATTAACCTTGCCTTATCATTTATCTTATGTGGTCTTATTTTCCTTCCTAGTTAAAGGTCTTATTTTTCCACCTCTTGTTATTGCGACAATATGACTGGCCTAAATATTCTTGCGAACATAAAGTCCCATGACATTGCCGTCTTGCAACAAAAACGCAGGACGTCGTTACACTTTCATGTAATGACCCATTTATCTTGTCTTATCATTTCTTTAGTATTATTGCCTCTGCAAGATATTTTTCTTGCGATAATACGACAGGCCTAGAAATTCTTGTGAATTTAAACCCCCATGACATTGTCGTCTTGCGACGAAATCGCAGGACGTCTTTACACTTTCATGTAAAGACCCATTGATCTCGTCTTATCCTCGCGTTTTGTATTATTGCCTCTTCAGGATCATCGCACAAATATGATAAGCCTAAATTTTCTTGCGAAAATAAAGCCTCATGACATTTGCGTCTTAAGACACTTATCAGCTCCCTAATGGAGGGTGCCGCCCTTATCATCTTCCTGGTTGCCCCTTAAAGGAGGCGTACATCGGCCATACAAGACTAGCTCCTCCCATCCGGTCTTAACAACAACCAGTTGTTTTCGCAGCCTCTTATCCCTTATACCTATAGGGCTTATGGTTACGAGACTGTACCTTAAGTGGAGTTTTCTTCGGACCGGAGAAAGCATGTGCCAAGACTTGCCAAGAATGGCCGAGACACTTCAAATGCCCCTGCACTCTTGGCTCAACCATGTACCTCGACTCCTTGGTCATTTGCGACTCTTAGGAGAGACCCTCGGTCGTCCAACCAGGGTATAACCTTATATATATAGTTGGAAATCCAAGGCATCTCTCCTGGATAGGCTTTATTGACCCCAAATTTCCATGACTCAGGTTCCAGGGGCGGTGTAACCTTTTCCCTGAGTCATGTCAAGAGATACCCCCTTATATGACGCACTTTAGGTCTTACATTTGCCTCTTGCGAAATTTCATTCGCGAACTAGGGTGTACGCCATAAAGGTTCGTCCCATTTGTATATATCATTGATTTTTGATTATTTCTCTTCATTATCTTTGCGAAGTTTTCGCATTTTCTATCTTTGTTTGTCGTAATCTCGCAGTAATTCCTTAGCAAGATTTTCATATATTCTCTCTTGCGAGAATTTCGCGTACTCCTTCTTCGATCATAATTTTTCTACTTTTGACATGTCTTTGCTACTCAAAACAACAATTTGTTTTTTTTTTTTTTTTTGCAAATCTAAAATCAGATGTTCACTTCTTACACCTCTTACTTCGTTGTTCTCTGCTTCTTCATAATTCAAATTTCCCTATCTTGCCTTCCCTTTGCGACATCATCGCAATTTCCAACCTTCTTCGTGCATTGGTTTCGCAGCGTGTTTTCTTCTCTCACCTCTATTGTGTCCACCATCAGTCTTTCCCTTCTTTGCTCTTCTTTGATGTTTTGCTTCCAGTTCTTCTTCTGAGCAGCTCTTTTCTCGCAAGATTCCACATCAACTTCATAGCATTTCTGTCCCTCTATCCAATCTCCTTTTATGACTCCAACACCACTGGGATGAGGAAACTTGATGCACTGGTGATAAGTTGAAGCTACACCCAAAATCTCATGTAACCAAGGTCGTCCGATCAATGCATTATAAGGTGACTCCACATCAACTATATAAAACAAAATTTCAGTTGATAATCCGTTCAGCGGGATTCGCATATGAGCTTCTCCTTTAGGTTTGTTGGCAGTACCATTGAAACCATAAATTTTGTAAGTTGAAGGTATCAGATCTTCATCTCTTCCTCTCATAGTTTTATAGGTATGGTAAAAAAGGATATTCACCGAACTTCCAGTGTCAATTAGAATATTATTGATTGCCCATGAATTTTCGGCTTCATCATCTTCATCATCAACAGGTTTTGGTCCAACCTTACCACTAATGGGTTGTCATGCGTCTCTCCATCCTCCGGTACTTCTTCTGCGGTAAAAGTAATAATTTGCTTTTGCCATTCCTTTAGTGGCGATGTCTTCGCGATTGTCATTATTTCTCTATTAGCAGCATCTCTTGCAAAAACCCTACCGAGGACATTATCATGAAAATCTCCAATTGTCCTGTATTTAATGTACAATAGAGTTGCAAAACAAATTCTTGGCCTTCGCTCCGACTTCTATAACAAATGTTTCTATTCCTTTTGTTGTGTTTACTCTGTGAATTTCTGGCGGTGGTGGCAACGGTTGAGTTTTCTCTTCATTTTTAGAAAATGGTTGAGTTTCCCTTGGTCTATCATTCTGAGGATGATTCTTTTTATATTTCTGCAATCATTCGTTAAGTGTCCATGAAAATGGTGATAAGAACGAGAATTCATGACTTTCGTCGCTCGGAGGTGGTTCATTTCCCATGTTCCATGGTGCGAGTATGTTTTCCATCAAGATTATAGCTTCCCATATTTTCTCCACACTAGCATTCAGTGGGGGCATTTTGATTTCCTCCCATTCTACCCTATGATTTCGTTGTCCTCTATGATAATTCTGCCTCCGACCCCCATAAGTTTCTTGCGGCTGATCAAGTCTTTGAATCTTGTTATTTCCGTCACGGTTATAGAAGTTTCTCTCTCTTTCAAATTCCTCCTGATCGCGACTCCCCATGGCTACTAACTTTTGCTGACCATCATCCATTATCATTTCTTGTTGACCGTGCAAGGTGCTCTCCACTGTGTTTATTAATTTGGGTAACAAGCTTGCGTTGTGACTTTCGAACTTGTGTTCGCAATGTGGTATGATTCCATCTCATTTTGCTTTTCTTCTAGAGAAATACTCCTTATGTAGTTCTCGCAACTCAGTCATTGTGATTGTATTCTTGATTCTAAAAATTTGGATATATAACAGATTGGTTGCGAACATAGCGTTAATGAATGATAAAATGAGATATCTTTCATCCACATGACCAGCCATATCACTACACATTGTCTTCCATCTCACGGTTAGATGTTTCAAACTTTCGCCAACTCTTTGTTTTAACCCAAATACATCTTCAATACCAGGTCACGAGGAGTTATTACTTATGTATGCCCCTAAAAATATAGCCTGCAGATGATTGAAAGATGTTATTGTATTTTTGGTAATCCTTCAAACCATTTCAATGCCTCTCCTATCAAACTTGATGCAAAATATTTGCACAGTATAGCATCATGGTTCTCCCACTGTAGCATACATCTCACATAAGCTTTGATGTGTTGTATCGCGCAAGTTGTTCCATCGAAAATGCTGGTTAACGTAGGTAAATTGCACTTTGGGGGTATTCCTCTTGATTGTACTTCTTGTGTGAATGGAGTTTTCGCAGCTTATTCTATGGCTTCATCCAATTGTCTCTTTCCTCCTCCCTTTTTATTATTTAACATTCCTCTCATTTCCGCCAACTCTCTCAAAATTTCTTCATTTATACCAGAGTTTGGATCCATTGGTCTTTTTAATTCTACCTCTCTTCTTCTGTGTTCATACCTATTTTGACCGTCTTGTTTATCATTCTCTTGTCGTCTTTCTCTGCGATATTCTCTTTCATTCCTCTCATGAATTCGCACACCGTTATATCTATCATCTTCTCTCCTTTGTTGCCTCTCGGCTCTCCTTTGTACTCTTTCATATTCTTCATTAATATTACCATTGTTGTGATTATTATGGCGAATTGCCTCTTGTAATTCTCGTTCTTCTATTTCTGTTCTCAATTTTTCCCTCTCGCAAGCTAGACGTGCTTGCTCTGCGTAGTGTCTTTCAATTTCATCTTCAATTTCTTTTTGCTTCCTCCGTGCTTCTCTCCCATGCAATATTCTTCTTCCTTCTTCCTGATTTTCTTCGTCACCTGGATCATTGATAGGTGTAGAATACACCGTATTTAATATCTAGTATTTATGCTTTCTTTGCGAGTTTTCTTGTAAATTATGTATCTTATGTGTGCTTTTGAGTTGTTAGGTACTCTGGAGTCGCACGGAGGAAAAGAAGAAGAAATCACCAAAATTGAACAAAAAGGGCAAACTTGTCATTTCATCAAGGGCGAAGACTATTTGGAGTCGAGAGGTGGTTAAGGGGCTCTCATTCGGGGTACCCCTTATCACTCGGCAGTGGGTGTTACTAACACCGCAGTAGCCCTTATCCGAGAGGATGGTTATCTTTGGATAGCACCCAATTGGGTCGGTCCTATCCATGGCCCAGATCCGGATCCAAACCCGAAATCGGATCCAGACCCACTTCACAACCTAACCCTATGTGCGAGAGAACTTGTCTCTCATTCTTCATTTCATTTTTCCCTGAAATTGAGAGTTTAAGAGAGGAAGAACAGAACCAGTGAAGATTGAAGAGGGGGTTTGAGCAGTGATTGAAGAACAGTGAAATTAGGATTTCTGTGGTGATATTAGTTTGAGATCGAGAGGAAGATGATGAAAATGAATCTGTTGCTGCAATTAGGGTTCGTTGTACTGTTGCTGTTGATTAATCAAGATCGATGATGGGTTCCGGTAATGAAGACAGGGCAGAATTGATGCCGCTGTTGATTCGAGCGAGAAATGGAGATTGATTTATGAGGCTGTTGTGGAAGCAGGTTAATGAAGTGAAATAGCAACTGAGTTTGGTGGTTGTATGGGTCTTATGAATGAATTCAAGTACGAGGTAAAGGTCGATCTTTTTAGGAGTAAAGAGATGATTAGAAGCTAATGGAATGATTTCTGGGGCCACAGATGGGAATTACAGGTGATGATGGTGAAGTTGAGATGCGGTGGAAGAATGCCATGTGTGTGTGTTGGATTGGATACAATGAAGGCTGGTGAGGGGTTGGTTTGAGTTCAAGTGAGTTGTTAGGGTCTGAGATTGGCTTGAGAATGTGTTACAGGAAGGTGCAGCTGTTAATGACCTGAGAGAATGAAGCTGATTAGATATTGACAATGGTTGTGACAGTTTGGGAGTGATTAAGCTTGAGATGACAGGGATAGAGACCCATAGATGCTGTGATGAAGTGGGTTGAAGCAGATTGGCATTAATTGGTGCGGTGATGGTTGCTCTCATCGGTTCATGGCGGTGAGGAGATGGGGTTAGATGAATGCATTAGGTTGGCAAGTTACAATGCACTCGGAGCTGAGCGAGGAAGTACGCTTGCTACAATGAGTTGTTTGTCATGGAAGGCGAGGTGGTCTATGAAGCGGAAAGACTAGTGGTGAGTGAGTCACAGGACAACAAATGGGTCTGTTTTGAGGAAATGGAGTCGCAATGCTGTTGTTGGGCAGATTCATATGGAATGGAGTGATCTGTTGGCTGAGGAACTAGAAGGTGTTGGTGGATGTTTGAGTGATGTGTGTGCTTTTGATTTGGTTTCAGCTGCTCCAGAATTACAGTAAATGGATGAATGTTGTGCAGCTCAGGTGGTACAAGAAGGAAAAGAAGTCCGGAAATGCAAGGAGGATTAGTATTGTCGTGGCCTGGAGGTGTCGGTGAGCAAATGGTTGCAGGATCAGGTGCAACTTAAGAAGAACTAATGTGCAGCTAAGAATGGGAAGATATTTGGAGTTGTTACTGGTCTTCATTGTTGTTGCCAGTGAGAGTGGTGAAATTGCAGATGTGAGCTGAGAATCAAATTGGCAGAATAAGGGTACTGGTGGAGTTGGAAGGCAACAGCGAGAGTCGACATAAATGGTTGTGTTTGCGCAACCAAGAAAGTGCCAGGGGCTGGCAGAGTAGCTGAAATGGATGTTGTGTTGGCTGCTGGCTCAGTGGGATTACAGATATCAAATTGGAAGCTGCTGCCATGGTTCGATTGTTGGGAATTATGAGAAGCACTGAAGGTGGTAGAAGCTAACGAAGACCAAGAAAAGCAGTGGCAGTTGCAGCTGCTGTTATGATGGGATTGAAGTGGAGAAGGGAACAGGATTGAGTTTCAGGTGGTAGCCATCCTGGCTGGAAGCACAATGATTGTGCTACACAGCATCTGGCCTGTGCAATGGTTCATGCTAAGCCCAGTCAGGCTAGTTAGCCATAACTCAGATCTTGACTCCATCTAACTCGAGTCTTGACTTGACCCGTTTTGACTCGTTGACCCGAGATGACTCGGTCCCGACCCGTTGACCAGTGGCCGGGTGGACTTTGCCGGCCACCTGAGATATATTTCCGGCCAACTTCCGGCCGATTTCCGGCCGTAATCCCAGTTTTCCGGCGATCGTTTTTGGGGAGAATTTTCTACACGGGTTTCTCTCACTTGTGGGCTTGGTGGACTTCTAACTAATGGACTTTGAAGACAAAACCTAATTTTGGAAGGAGTAGAGCTATAAAAGAGAAGACTTTCTCAAAACACATATCTCTTATCTAATATCTCTTTTCTCATATCTATCTAATATCTTTTTCTATTATTCTTTGCCTCTACTTTATTCTAGGGTTTAGAACCATGAAGTCTTTTCTCTTTCTTCTTGTTATGAACTCCATGAATATGAGCTAGAGTTTTCTTTTGGTTATGGAATAAGTTGGATTTCCAAATATGGGTTTTAATTCAATAAATTAGTTTTGTCTCCATATTATCGTTTATGATTCACCATTAATATTGTTACATGATTTGAATGCTTGTTTAGTCGAGTCGCGAATCGATTGAGTTTGCTTTCATCTTTATTGCTAGATTAGGGTTATTATATGCAAAAGTGATAATTCCGGATTGCAAGTAGCATAAATATGATTATAGTTTGTAGTGATATATTCTTATGATCATATGTGAACCCTAACCTTTGTTAAATTGAATTAGTGCTTTTACACGTTCGATTGCTTTGATTGACCTGATTTCATAGAACCTAATGCATCTAGGGAATTAAACTTGATTAGTGCTTTTACACGTTAGGTTGTTCCTTTAGATAGAATTCATATTCGCATCTTTTAATGTGTTTGTTGATGACATGAGGAGATTTGCGGGATATACTTGCGATCAAGGTATTCTAGGGTCTTTGATAAAAGTTGAGATTAAAATATCAATTCTAGTTATTGTGGTGAAACCATGTTTGTGATTGAAGACGAAATCCATGACCAATACTTTTCACATCCTTGATTACTTGTTTATTTGTCTTTATTTGCTTTTATTTTATTTTATTACATAGAATCAGAAAATCCTCGGTGTTTTATATAGGAAACCATAACAATTTGACAACCTAGACCTCTATGTGGGATCGATCCTTTCTTGCCCTTGCTATATTTATATTTTGAGTAGTAAGAAAGTGTAATTTATTTTTGACGCTTACGACCGCGATCAATCATTCCGCTCTCGACGCTGTCTATTTCCTTGATTTTTATCATTTCGCCTATTTTGTAGAGCCTCGGGACGTGGGATGTAACGATCTTCCATTATTTCTCTTCTTTCGTGACGTTCTTCGCCTGGATCGTGCACTTCCTCTCGATTTTCTTCATTAGCATTCTCTATAGGTAAAGTTCTCCTTCTTTCTTCTCTAACTGATCTTGATCTTGACCTTGTAGTACTTCTTGATCTTCTGTTTTGTAATCTCATGTTTTCCATCCTCAACTCATAATTTTGCCTTGTCAAATTTGCACGTTCCTCTGCTTTTAATCGCCTTTCTTCATGTATTGTTTGTCTTAATGTCTCTAATGCTGCGATCTCTTCATTCCCATGAACTATTTCTCCAATCACTTCTTGGTCTCCCTCCTCTTGTCCATTGTTTTCCAATTGTTGTTCTTCTCCTTTTTCATCCACAGAGTATGATCTCCAAGTATGCACGCTTACTCTATCATAATCCACAGTTCTATTCGGTACTGGTTGAATTGGTGGCTGAATTTGATTTTCTTCATTGTTCCTTATGTTTACTCTCGAGGATTCCCCCATTTCATTTCTCCCTTCTCCAGCAAGTCTCCTACTCCTTCTAACAGTTGTTGGTTGTTCTGATGCATGTCTTCTTCTAGTCATTTCTCAATTTTGGTTGATTTTTGAAAATTATATGAAATTCCTTCCCTTTTACTCCAAATTCTTTCAAACTACCATGACGATCTTCACTTGAATCCCTGTTTCTAGCGCCAATACGTAGTTGCAGGAAATCCTACACTACACCCCTCACAAGAATCAACACAATCTAAACATTTTAAGATGAACAATTATAATTTCTTTTGATTAATTTCTTCACTATTTACAAGTTAAAGGAAAATATGTTAAAGAGAAATACAATCACTCCAAACTTTCTCTCTCTTAATGACTTGCCCATCACTCGAAAAAAGATCTCCCCCCCACAATAGGCCTGCTTGGCTCTTTATATGGGGTATTACATAATGGATAACAGCTAAGCTGTCCTTTATTTTCGGGAATGATTCACGAAGTGTCGCAAACGTACAAATGTTGAATCTCGCGACGCTCCCAATCTCGCCAAGTCTTCACACCTTTCTCATGTTCATGTTGTCGTCATCCGTTGCGTCATTTATATTATTCGTTTGCGACACCTTCACAACATTATCGTTTATTGACTTCGCGAGGTATTGATGTCGCGATATTATGATCCTACACTATTAATATCTACACAATTATTCTTGAGACAAATGAGTTCAGGTACTGTAATTCTGCTATAGCTTACATAGTTTAATGTTTTGGTTCCGCTTGGTTGTTGGAGCTTGTGGCGCATAAACCACATACGTATAGCTAGGGATAGTCCCTCATGGAATTAAGAAGAATAGATGTGGAGCTTAATAAGCTTGGGCATCTCCATACATAGCATCGAGGCCTTTTAGTTAAAAACCCCACATATCCTATCTCCAAAGTGCGTCAAGTGGGGTTTGGGGTTATGTGGTCGGGTGAGTAGTGTCCGATGTTCCTTGAAGATCCTAATAATTGGTATCGATCCCATGGTTGGGGCTACTGTCCGAACGTATAAGTGGTTGTGGATGTGATCGGTTTTAGGGCGCAAGTGGAATCATACTCAAGGTGGAGCAGGCAAGGCCCAAAGTTGAACGGGCGCTCAAGGTGAATTTAATGTCTCACCCATTAACTCAGGTGAAACAGAGTTCTAGATCAGAAAGGCAATGCTCAAGGTTGAACTGGCGTTGAAGGTGGAGTTAGTGTCTCACACATTAAATCTCAAGTGGAGCGGGGTTCAGGTGGGCAAGGAAATGCTCAAGGTGGAGTTAGTTCTTACCTTCTCATTAACTCAAGGTGGAGTAGGATTTTAGGGGGCGTAGTGACAATAATTATGATCAATGGGTAGCATATACAGATGGTAATCATATGGTGGATTCTGATTAGACTGGTGAAGTGGTTTAATCTCTCCAAGGTGAAGATTGTTGGAGTATGTGGCACGATAAACCACATAAGTATAGCTAGGGATAGTCCCACATGGAAGAAAGAGGAGTACATGTGGAGCTTAATAATCTTGGGCATCTCCTTACATAGTACCTAGGCCTTTTAGATTAAAACCACACATATCCGAAGTTGGTCCAGTAGGGACATCATCGGTGCTATGTGGTCAGGCTCATAGTAGGTTCATATGGTCCATGAAGATTCTAACATCGTTCACTAAAATAAGGAAGATACAGAAATGTAATACCATTTCAAAGGATCGATAAGATATCATTGTAAACTAAAAAACATATCAAATATTGTTTTTTCGGGGGACAAAATATGTAAAAATTAATTTCGATATAATTTCATTGCTGGATTGAGAATACAACTCGAGAAAGAAGAGACATAGTATGGGAGGATGTCAAGGCGGAAAATGCTAGAAAGGGTTTGTGAAGTGAAGGATCAAAATATGTCGGAAAATGCATAATTAAATAAAAATCATGCCCGTGCCGTTACGACACGGGTTAAGCCCTAGTAATTCATAAAACATAGTGTTTCTGGTGAGTCTACAACATAGGTCTAGAGGATGTCCTTTATCTACGTGATCCTTACGTAGCTTAGTGAGCCCATCCTTACATAGCGGCCTGACCTTTGCAATTGTATAGTCTTTCTGCAAATCACAACAGTGTAATCGCATCCAAGGAAATAGTTTGTCTTTCATATTCATGTGGAAGCTTGGTTTGGGGCGATGTAAAAATAGTAAGTGAAAATCGTAACTAAATTGGGTTAGTATGTATTTGTATAATTATATGGCCTCAAGAGCAGCCATATTAAACAAAACCACACTAACTAAATGCAGTTATGATATGTCGTGGCCATTCTAATAGCGAGGCCATGATGGGGATGGAGGACCAACATAAGTATGTACCTGAATTTAAAATTAAGCAGGTATACGGTGTGCATTATTTCTTTAGTTCTTTGATATTGCAAAGGGAAGAAAACTATTTTCAAGTATATATAGATAAAATTTACCTTAAAAATATATATTACACAACCAAACTTGCAGATCATCTGAGGAGTGGTTATTGACTCATTTAAGGACCTCTTCCGTCCCTGGAGATTCCGAGCACAGTTGTAGTAGTATCACCAGGTTGGAATGAAACCTGGAAAATAGAAAATTCAAATTCCACTTAACTGCAGGTTATAATCTCGTAATGTCAGAACCATAATCACTGTCACCACCACCCACCACCAAAACGTATGATGAAAGTAAATAGGAGATACGCCATGCTCAAAATATTTTAAGTTCACAACCACTTTGAGATTCTTAATTGACATATATTATATGAAACACGATGGACATATCTATCTTATATGAAACACGATGACATAGGGATTTGATAGATAAAAGTTGTAGCGTATATAAAAAGAACCTTTGGTGAGAAACTACTCACGTTCCTATTTTAAGACACTCCACTTTTAAAACCGTAGACTGATATACTCAGATAAAACAAAATTCCATTGACCTGCATAAAAAGAATTCGATTTACAATAACTAAAATACGAAAGAAACTCTTAATTTTTTCCTTCACAAATAAAAAGTAAGATCAAAACCTTAAAAGAACCGACCTTTCTCAACATCTAAAAGCATGCAACATTAACTTGCATTTTCAGATAATAGTCGGCTATTGCGGACCTCAAAACCATACACTTACATAACTAACGTCACAAATGTGAGCATCATCATATTGCATTAAGTTAAATATTGAGAATCGGAACAAACCAATATCACCTAATGAACTCCAAATAAGCAGACATACTTGAGGAAGAAACGATCTTAACAATGCTCACATATTTTCCCATGCTATTATAGTTTGGATATGAAGTTATATAGAAAAATCCATTTTATTTATTTATTTTTACCAGGCCAACAGTGTGGTTGCAGGAAATCCTACAATACATCCCTCACAAGAATTCATAATATTCAACACATCTTTAAGATCAACAATCAATCTTTTTATTAATTGAGTTAGAAATTTTACAAGAAGGAAATGAAATCAATAATATAAGTGCTACTCTAGGCTTTCTCTCTCCTCAAAACTTTCTCTCCACTCTAAAAAGATCTCTCCCTCTCTTAAGCCTATTCGACTCTTTATATAAGACATTACATAGTGGATAACAGCTAATCTGTCCTTTATTTTCGGATCTGACTTGCGACACTCTCGCAAGTATTAAAATGTTAAATATCGCAACATTCCTAAATCTCGCTAGGACTTCACATCTTTCTCGTGTTCATGCTATCGTCATTCGTTGCGTCATTTTTATTACCAATCTACGATATCTTCGCAGTGTGTTGTTCAAGGATTTCGCAAGGATATTGATGTTGCGATATTCTGATCCTACATCTTTCCTCTTCTCATGTCTTCTGCGAAGAAGAGAATGTCATGAGAATTAATACTTTCAAAATGTCGCAGCTGTTCATTTCTTTCCTTAAATTTTCTGCCGATGTGAGATTCCATGAATTAAGCATAACCGTTTACACGTGTTAAATATTCCCTTATTCATCGGCACATTAAATGCTAACCGTTCATCATCTTTTGTCTATTTAAGAAGAGATCCATCATAAGAATATTTTCTTTCTTTTACTTCGTCTTCTTCATCTCTACATTCTCTGTGAATTTTCTTTTTGTCGTCTGCAACTTTTTACTACTGTTCATCTTTCTATAAATCCTCTCTATCTTTCTGCTACTATTCCTATGGAGCCATCAAGGTTTGTTGATTTTGCTGAAACTGATCTTCTTAGGATTGATCTCTTCTACTGAAATTGTTTTATTTGATATTGTTCGTCTTTGAATAATTCCCATACTGTTTCTATTTCAGCAAAAACACTTCTAGCACCAAGTTCACAGTCCAAAACCCTAATGTTCCCAAGAGTTCGCAGCAAAAAATCGTTGTGAATAAAAGAAAGCCTGCGAATAGCAAGGTATTAAGAAACATTTATTCTTTTAATAACAATATTGTTGCCTTTGTTTCTTATTTGACTTGTGATTCGCAGGGTGATGGAAATGTCGATAGGCCCCCCAAAAGATCTCGCCATCTTAAAAATGTTAAAACATTTGTTCCATTTCCTAAGTTTAAGCTTTCAACACCTCATGCGATATCTTCGCAAGCTGAATCCCCTCTTCTTATTTGCGAAAATGTCGCTGTAGATTTCTCCCCTGTAACTGACCTTTCTATTAATGAAATTCCTCGTGATAATCCTGTTGCGAATGAACCTTTTTCTTCTTCTGCTATGAATGCCTCTTCTCTGGACACTGCCTCAGCCCCAATCATTAACCTTCATCAAATTTCATCTTCAGATGACACATCTATGGCGAAAAATGATTCAACTCTCCCACCTTCTGTCATCATCACTTCTTCATCCGAATCTCTCCCTTTTACTAAAGAAAATCTGGAAGGGATGGATATTGCTTTCAAGGTTTTATCAGATATTCTAGATGATGTCAAGAAAGCTTCCATTGATCCCATCAAATCTGGTATCTGCGAAATTTTTAATTAAATATTTTGGCTCTGACAGAATGGCTTCGCAAACATCCTTAGAAAAAGAAGTTGAAAATTTGAAGGATAACCTCCGAGGCCATGACCTTGAAATGTGACACTCTTCATATTGAGAATCAAAAGCTTCAGAATGTTTCGCTGGATCGTGACAATCTTCGCAAGAATAACGGGAAATTAAAAGGTTTTTTTTTTTTTAAAAATCCCTTGTTCGCCCTTTAAGCTTTAAACCAGAAACAAAAAATGGAGATATATCAGTTTGAATCCGTCGCCAAAGAAGCCCGAATGGATAGGGATGCTTGGATGGATCAATATAACCAATTAGATAATCTTCATAGTACTCCGTTGATCAAATAAATAATCTTACCAAGGAGAATTCTCAATTAGTCCAGAAGCAAAACTTATTAAGTAATGAATTATCTCGCCTCTCTTACTTTGTGACTAAAGCTAATCTGGAGTTGGAAACTTTATCATATGAGAATGAAACCCTATCTCAAGAGAAGCGGATTCTTTTAAATAAGGTGGCGATCTCTTCGCAAGAACTTAACATTTTCCAAAAAGTATGTAATGATCAAGAACGATCCCTCTGCTCATTTAGAAATAAACTCAAAGAAGTAATTTAATCATCTTCTGCTGAGAGAGATAAGCTTATTCAAGGTAGAATAACTTTAAGCATAAAGGCAAGTCAACTCAAAGATCAATACTCCAAGCTAGAAGAATCCTACACTTCTCTTGCGAAGGAAAACACCTTACTCATTTCTAATGAAAAGAGTTTGCGATCTCGACTGAAAGGTTTGGTTGGAGATAAGTTTGATAATGCCATGGACCACTTGGAGAATAGTTGCTTGGCTTTAACTCAATATCTTATCTCGCAAAAGGAAGGTAGTCATAAAATTTGCTTGCCTCAACCATTTTTTTTTTGTTAAGTCTTTTTATTATGTCTTCCTTGCGAATCCTTCGCCTGAATGATTTTCTTTGTTCTCTGTTTTTGCAGAATCTGAGAAAGATCTTCGCTCCTCCCTTTATACTTTGGAATCTAGCTATGCCGAAGTTCGCAAAGAGAATGCATTACTTGCTTTTACTCTTGCTCGTTCTCGCGATCGGGAAGAAAGAAGATTTGATTATCTCGCTTACTCCAAAGATATCCAAAGTAGGAATCACCGTAAGGCACTTCTTCGCCAAGTTCATCTCAAAGGCTGAAGTTCTTGTGAATGATATTTTATTGTCCAAATCTCTTCCCCCTGTATCTGTCGAACCTTTGGAAGTGGATGATGATGAAGTTCCTGGTTCTCCTGATAGTGATTATCATTATGAAAGTGGCGAAGATTTCGTAAATGAAGAGGAAATTCCTCCTAATGATGAAACTGTCAATAACATCCCAAATGAAGAAGAAGCTAGGATTAATCAGAATGAAGGAAGGACTGGCGAAATTGATAATGCTGGCGAAAGTAGAAAAGCTGGTGAAAGTGATAAAGCTGGAAAAAGTGATAAACTTGTTGAAGAATGTCCATTATATCCTTCTTGCGAAAAAATTGATGTTGAAGCTTGAATTTCCTATGTAATTTCACTTCTTTAGATTGCTTCATTTTCATATCTTCTTGCAAATGGTGTACTTCAGTCATCTTTGAGATGTATTTATTCTTTTATTATTGTGCTTACTAGCGAGAAAGATAATGTTCACTGTTGAATAATTCTCATACTGCCTCTCATTATCTTTCTGGCGATGGATAACCTGCATAAATAATAGTTAATTTTTATAAATCTTTTGTTGCATCATGTGGTCTTATTTTGCCTTCCTAGTTAAAGGTCTTATTGTGCCACCTCTTGCCATTGCGACAAAATCGCAGGACGTCTTTGCATTTGCATGCAAAAACCCATTGATCTTTCCTTAACTCTCTCTTTGAAATTTTTGTTGCGACAATATGACAGGTCTAAAAATTCTTGCGAAAATAAAGCCCCATGACATTGTCGTCTTGCGACGAAATCGTAGGACGTCCTTACACTTTCATGTACTGACCCATTGAGATCGTTTTATCTTTGTCTTTTGTATTATTGCCTCTTCAGGATTATCGCACAAATATGAAAAGCCTAAATTTTCTTGCGAAAATAGAGCCCCATGACATTTGCGTCTTAAGACACTTATCAGCTCCCTAATGGAGGGTGCCGCCCTTATCTTCCCCCCCGGTTGCCCCTTTAAGGAGATGTACCTCTACCATACAAGGTTGGCTCCTCCCATCCGGTCTTAACAACAACCAGTTATTTTCGCAGCCTCTTATCCCTTTTGCTTATAGGGCTTATGGTTACGAGACTGCACCCTAAGTGGAGTTTTCTTGCCGAGTGCAAAGATAAGCCAAGACTTGCCAAGAATGGCCGAGATGCTTCAAACGCCCCAGGCACTCTTGGCTCAACCAGGTGTACCTCGGCGCCTTGATCGATGTTGACTCCTTAGAAGAGACTCGATCGTCCAACCTAAGTCATAATCTTAGGTTGAAAATCCAAGGTACCTCTCCCGGATGGGCTTTATTGACCCCAAATCTCTATGACTCAGGTTCCGTGGGGGCGGTGTAACCTTTTCCCCTCGAGCCATGCACAATAAAGCCCCCTTTTATGACGTACTTTAGGTCTTACATTTGCCTCTTACGAAATTTTGATTCGCGAACTAGGGTGTACGCCATAGCAGGTTCGCCCCTTTCTGATACGTCATTGATCTTTGATTATCTCTTGTCATTATCTGTGCGAAATTTCCGCATGTTCTTTCTTTGTTTTGTATAATCTCGCAATAATTCTTTCACAATATTTTCATATAAGTTCATTTTGCTTCAATCATACATCATTTCGCAGTCTATTCTTTCCCCACAATTTTTTACGGGTAATATCTCTTCAAGTATAACCTGTTCCACGGTCTATCGAGTTTGTGGCCCACATCTTTACCCTTAGGGTCCATCAATCTATATTCCCCTGTTACAACTATATCCTTAATGATATAAGGTTCATCCCATTTTTTCGCAAGCTTTCCGCCACTTTCTCTCTGATATATTGGTGTTTCTCGCAAAACCAAATCACCTGGTTGAAATTCGCGTATTTTAACACGTTTATTATATTCTTGGGCTAATCTTCGCTGGTAATTTTCCGTATGCTGTAGAGATCTTTCTCTTTTTTCTTCTAATTCATCTAACTTGATTAAAATAACACCCGCACTAAGATTTTTCTCCCAAGCTTCTCTCTTTGTTGTTGGAATAATAACTTCTGTTGGTAGAACAGCCTCAACTCCATATGTTAAACAGAAAGGTGACATTCCCGTAGCCTCTCGCCTGGTTGTGTTGTAAGCCCATACCGCATTGTGCACTTGTTCGCACCATGCTCTATTATGCCCTTCTAATTTCTTCTTCAATATATCTGCGATTGTCTTATTTGTTGCTTCTGCCTGTCCGTTGGCCTGCGGGTATAAAGGAGTTGACTTCCCACATTTTATCTGAAATACATTAAGTAACAGCTCTATATTCTGTCCCTCAAACTGTTTCCCATTATCAGATACCAATTGTGCGGGGATTCCAAATCTGCATATAACATTCTCAAATATGAATGTAAAAATATCTTTGTCGCGAATGTGTTGTACTGCCTTTACTTCTGCCCATTTTGTGAAGTAGTCTGTAGCGACAATCAGATATCTTCTTTGCCCAGACCCCGGTAAAAATGGTCCCACAATATCTAACCCCCATTTTCCAAAAGGCCATACACTTGTTGAAGATGTTAATGGTGCTCCAGGTGCATGTATTTTCTTTCCATGCCTTTGACAATCTTCGCAACGCCTTGATATTTGCTTCGCATCTTCATGCATATATGGCCAGTAATAACCTTGCATTTTCGCTTTGTATGCCAAAGATCTTCCGCCGCTGTGATTTCCAGCATCCCCACTATGTAACATCTTTAACACTTCTTCTCCTTATTTTCGTGTTAAACATCCGAGTGAAGGTCCGTTAAAGGATCTCCGATACAATATCCCATCCCTCATTTCATAATTTGTCACACGGCTTTTCAATTTGTGCGCCTCCAATCTATTCATTGGTGTTTCTCCTTTCATCAGATATGCCTGAAGTTCTGCTCTTCAATCTTCGATATTAGTGTTTGTTCCCAATTTTCTATTATCATTACATCTACCTCTTCTTCTTCTTCTTCTTTATTGATCGATGGTGATAAAAGTGTCTGTATCTTTATGCATCTCGCAGTTGGGTCTGTCATCATACTTGAAATAAAAGCAAAAGCATCCGCGAGTCTATTATCTTTTCTTGATATGTGTCTCCATTTTATTTTTGGGATTTTCGCTGACAATTCCTCAACAAGTTCCTTGTATTTCTTCATGGATGATTCATTTGTAGAGTATTCTCTTTTTATTTGACAAATGACCAATTGCGAATCACTGGTGATTCTCACATTTTCCAACTTCATTTCTATTGCGAACTTCAGGGCATGTATCACAGCTTCATATTCTGTCTCATTATTGGTGGATTCAAATTCCAATCTGATGGAAAAATCCATTTTGTTGCACTCTGGCGAAATCAAAACAATTCCAACTCCGTTACCTTCCCCATTTGATGATCCATCTACCAATATTTCCCATCTATTTGGCTCTGTTAATAAATCTCTCGGATTTCCATGTTCCTCTTCTACATCCATCATCTCTTCCGCAGCTTCATCATCTTCTAAAGGAAATTCTGCTAAGAAGTCTGCAACAACTTGTGATTTCGGTGAGGATAATATTTCATATTTGATTTTGAAGTGTCCTATTTGTGCATTCCATCTCTCAACTCTCGCCTGATCTTTTGAATTCTTCATTATTGACTCAATTGGTATTTTTTCGGTACTTTATTTCATGTGCCTGAAAATATATGCGAAGTTTAAATGCTTTGCATAAACTAATGCCAAAATTAGCTTTTCAATCTTTGAATAATTTTTCTCTGCAAAGCATTGAAGGTTTTGCTGATATAATAGATTGGTTTTTCAACTCCTGCGTCTACTCGCAATAACACGGCACTTAACGCATGCGAAGTTGTCGCAAGATAAAGTAATAATTCTTCTCCTGGTTCTGCCTTTTGCGAAATAGATATATTCGTCAAATGTTCTTTTATTCCTTGAAAAGCTTTCTCGCATTCGTCTGTCCATCTAAACTTCGTCCCCTTTTTGAGTATGTTGAAAAAATATTTACATTTGTCTGATGATTGTGAAATGAACCTTCCCAGCGAAGCTAAGAGCCCATTTAACTTCTCGTACATCTTTTACCGTCATTTGGTGTTGGCATGTCACGAATCGCTTGCACTTTCTCTCGGATCAACTTGTATTCATTCTTTTGATACGATGTAACCTAAAAAATTTCCTGACGCGACCCCAAAGATACACTTTTCTGGATTCACTTTGATGTTAAAATGTCTCATTTGTTCAAAAATTTCCCTCAGATCTTGGACATGATCTTTTGCTTCTTTATTTTTTTATTAACATATCATCCACATACACTTCTAATGTTTTGTGTATCCATTTCGCAAACACCTTCTCTATCATCCTTTGGTATGTTGCTCCAGCATTTCGCAGACCAAACGGAATTTTTGTATAACAGTATAATCCTCTTGAAGCGAAAAAAACAGTATGCTCTTGGTCTTCTTCAGCGAGAGGAATTTGATTGTAGCCTTTGTATCCTTCTAGAGAAGATATCCTATCATTTCCTGCCGCTGATTCAACCATTTGTGGAATATCTGGTAAAGGAAAACTATCTTTCGGAAAAGCTTTATTTAGATCAGTAAAATCTATACAAATTCTTATCCCCTTTTTCTTCTTTGGGACCACGACCATATTTGCTATCCACTCAGGGTATTTTGCTTGTCTTATGATTCCTGCATCAAGCATCTTCTGCAACTCTTCTTCTATTAGAGGATGATATGTTGTTGCGATTTTTCTGATTCTTTGTTTGAATGGCCTCACATTTTTGTCAATCTCCAACCTATGAAATTCCACAAACGGGTCTATTCCAGGCACCTCATCCATGTTCCACGCGAAAATATCTCTAAATTCTCGCAACAGACCAATAGTTCTTTCTTCTTCATCTGCCTCCATCTTAGTCCCAATTTTTAGCATTTTGGGTTCTTCTTTGGTTCCGACATTCACTTCCTTTGTTGGTTCCGCCGCAGTGTAACTGGTCTTTGGTTCCCCCATAGGTGTGGGTTCTTTTATATCCTTCGCAGGCTCATTCCCTTCTTCCGAAATTTCGCTAGGTATTCCTTTTCCTTCTTCTGCCCTTATCATATAAGTTCTAAATTTTTCTTTCTTCTTTGCCTCCTTCACCATTTTCTGCGATCTTTTCGCTTCTTCGCACGTCCTTCATAATGTTTCACCTCAATTTGATAACATAATCTCGCTTTATCAGTATCTCCTCTAATTTTACCAATCCCATTCGGCATAGGAAATTTAATGCATTGATGTAACGTCGAGGCTACAGCTTTAATTGCATGTATCCATGACCTTCCCAACAACATGTTGTATGGCGATTCCATATCTACTACACATAACGTCATTTGTGTTTCAATTTCTCCCAACAAAATTCGCATCTTTATCTCCCCTTTAGGTTTTGTTATATATAGATTTGCCGAAGCCATGAATATGATATATTGAGGAAGATCAACAATCAATCTTTTTATTAATTGAGTTAGAAATTTACAAGAAGGAAATGAAATCAATAATATAAGTGCTACTCTAGGCTTTCTCTCTCCTCAAAACTTTCTCTCCACTCTAAAAAGATCTCTCCCTCTCTTAAGCCTATTCGACTCTTTATATAGGACATTACATAGTGGATGACAGCTAAGCTGTCCTTTATTTTCGGATCTGACTTGCGACACTCTCGCAAGTATTCAAATGTTAAATTTCGCAACATTCCTAAATCTCGCTAGGACTTCACATCTTTCTCGCGTTCAGGCTATCGTCATTCGTTGCGTCATTTTTATTACCAATTTGCGATATCTTCGCAGTATGTTGTTCAAGGATTTCGCAAGGATATTGATGTTGCGATATTCTGATCCTACAAACAGGTTTGTAAATGTGCCCGTACATCCATTCCTTTAATTACTGGCACTATCATTCTTCCTCGCTGGGCAAATTATTGGCAAGAAACTGGAGACCTAAGAATTACCAGAAATAATTATAAGGTCTAATAGTTTTTATATACCTAACAATACAAAGTCACGAATATGTAATTGTTTTTCATATATGAGCACAAAGTCAAACTCGCCCCACACCCCATATCCGATACATATCCATCCCATAATGTGAGTTCTTCTCATCACAGTTTCAGAACACCTTACATTTGTATGGAATAACTGTCTCAGCCTCATTATGATTACTTTCTTCTTGAGCGACCTCATCAGCCTGTCGAAGCACTTCACCTTCTCCAAATCAGAAAGGGATTCCAACAGGAATCGATCTTTTCAAGCTTGCACTTCACCTTCCCATATCTGGTTCGATATCCAACATCTTGGATGTGATCCCACCTTTAGGAACTGAGGATAAGTGTATAAAAAAGGTAATCCTTGTTAGTGAATAGTAGTTTGCATACTAATTTTTCAAAAAAAAAAAAAATCACACAAAACACTAACCAAAGAAGGAATATATAAGCCAATATCTTCAAGAAACTACAAAAACCCATGGGATGGTAAGAACGTGGCATGAATGAGAAATCAACACATGAAATACATCGAGATGTTCAATTGAACATACTAATAAATCAGAAGATATTAGCTCTAAATGGACGTTGCTCATTCTTATCACAATTTATGCAATTATTTTCATCCTTTCTTGCACAACCTTGCTTACTACAACTTCAAGCTGAGCTTGTAGCTCGTCTTGCACCTTTTTCACATTCACAATTTTCACTTGTATAACAGTATTAAAATCTTGTGATTGCTCCTCAAATTTAGACAGGAATGCTGTCGAATCAATCCTATGATCCTCTATCTATTGAGCAAAAAACAAAAACAAACAAACAATTAATCCAATCGCTCATCAGTTATCTTACACATGGTGTACATCTAATAAATTACCAAGTTTTTTAATTCTGCCAAAATAACTTCTTCAACTTCAGCTGATAAGTTCTCCCCATGTATCGCATTAATTTCCGCAGAAGGTTCAAGGAAAATGAGGGTTAAACAAAGGTAAGCCTAACTCAGAACCTTAGAGAACATCAAGTACCAGCTGCCATACACAATTTTTAACATTTAAGAACCAAAAAAAGAAAAGCTACTTTAGACTGCCTCTCCACTCAATCAAAGAAAGAAGCCCATCACTAAAAAAGGATCATTACATTTAGCATTCTCAGTCGCTGCACCATTTCCTCTAACACAATGATTTTTTCTTGTCCGTGGTTTCTTACTTGTCTAACTAATACGGGTAACTGCAAACATATGTCTCTGAGTAATGTTAGCTTTCCTTCATGTTTTTGATGTTTGTAAAATTATTGGAATGACCCAACAAAGAGAAAAACCAAGAATATGACAGTTTTGGTAAATTACTTGAATTTAAATATCATTTCACTGACTCAACAAAGAGAAAAACCAAGAGAAGTATATGAAGTTACGGTGAAAGTAGAATGAAATTATTCCGACCCAAAAGAGCCGTTACAAAAAATTCAACCAGGGAACAGAAAGATACATGCATCCATCTAATTCAGTGCTTTCCCACCTTTGAGAGGGATAAACACTAAAATACCACGGAGTATCTATTCCCTTAAAATAATAATCCACCAGCAAGAAAAAAAAAATGGTAACCCTGTTCAAAAATATAGAATAACAGAAACCTATCCCTAACCAAACAAAGAAGAAGGAGAAGAGAAAAATAATAACTACCTGTTGTAGCGATTGATTTCAGCTAAACCATACTTCCCACCCATCGAATGTGCAAGTCAGCTATTTTATATGTGATCATAATTGAATGCGCAAGTCTGGTAATCTTGTATCCTTTATATAGACCTACAGAACTTGATTATTACGAAAACCCTAGCAATAGTTCATTCGGAAAATACCATAACTTACTCACTTAAATTTAGAATAAAATCTTTATACATAATTCATTATCATAGATACTTAAAATAAGAGTCCATATTGAATAGCAATGGCAAGTATCCGTATTAGGTTAGAAGTCTTAGATTTGCTTCTTAATAAAAAATATAGTAATGGTAAGTACACACGTTAATTTAGGACATTTAGAGTTATTTCTCAAAGAGATGGAACTAATTATCATACCATCTTGAAATGATGAGATGCTTCACAGAGGTAACTGCCGACAATAACACTGTTGGATAGTACGTTCTCTTGTTTCCTATATGAAAATGAGGTAGAATTTGAGCTCGGAATTTTGTCTGCATTTGGTTTAGACATGGGCTTAAAAATATCTAAAAGCTGGATATATTTACCCGCAGTTGAGGAATCTAAGTAGGAATTCTTTTGCTCATATGAACTATGAGCAACATACTATGAAATTTCATTTTTGGGTTACCTACATCCCCGTTCTTTTCCATGGATGCTAATATTGCAGTCCGATCATGTCGGCTGGCACCTATAACATCACATCATATCTAAGATAAATATAGTGAACAAATTAAACGTACTGTACCGATCAAAAAATTATAATTGAACATATTGTATGTTTGTTACTTCCTCAATTAGTTCTGATGATACTTAATCTCGGCAACTATTAGATAGAAGTTTGCACCACCAAGATAAGCAAGAGTTGGCTAAACAATGGAGTATGATAAAAAAAAATACAGTAGAAGAAGAATGATGCCTGGACCTGTGTGCTATTCATCCCCAACAAATACAAATCTAGCGATATAAGGTGCAAAGAAGATTATTAACGCTCAAAAGATGCTTAATACACACGTATATCACCACATTACACACTATGGGCTCATTTAACATGCTTCTTAAAGTTAACAATTCAACCTTCTGCAGATAATAATGAAATAACAGAAAGCAAATGTATATCAAAACACTTCAACATATGTGTACCTTGGAAGGAAAGTCATAGAGTATAGTCTGCTTATTCGGTATCATATGAAAGTCCATGTATTAGATTGTCAGGTACTAATTGCCTGTTATGATTTTTTGATCTCTTTGGTCACCTCCTTGAGCCATGAATGGTATAGCACATCGAACTGAGAACGTTCATCTGGATATATCTGCAGTAATGGACATACAATTATCAATCTCTTGCTTTATTACAAAAATTTTCGATGCGGTTAGATATATCATTTTTGTAAATAAAGTAAGACATACATGAACCATAATACTTGTCCAGCAACAAGTATTACTTGTATAGGATCACTTTTTTGTTAGCTTATATTTATTCTCTGCAAGACTCCTGAAAACGAAGAAGCATTGCAATCAACAACCTTGAAACACCTAAAACCACGCAAACGTGGCAAATGCCTGGGTATTTCCCCACATCCCACCATCAAAATAACGGACACGGTGAGTCAAGAATTAAAAAATTATGAAAGATTTTAAACTGTTACGGATTTTAACTTAAATCACCAAATTCTTAAAAAGGATGCATACTCTTTGCAATTTTAGAGAAACCCTTGCAGAGTTGGGATCCATCTCTTCCGCAGAATTAAAACCCCATTCCTGTAGTGGGTCCGAATTCAAATCAAAGTAAACTACCAATACTCAGTGATCAATTTTCGGCAAAGCACATTAGAGTATTCAATTGAACACATCTAAAATCTTTTTTTTTTTTTGCTGAATTACTCATCTAAAATCAAACTCTAAAACACTCTTGCAACAATTGTAGAATAAACCCAACCAAAAATCACAGCATCGCAGAAAATGGTAATATTATTAAATAAATTCAGAAAAACACACCAGAGATAAGACATGAAATCCTGAAACATTAACCAAAATATGTACTTGAAATACTCTTGCACACCATGTGGTCTAGTGATATAGACTGAATCGCGAGAGATACACACAACGAATCAAAGAACGCAAAATATGGTCAACACATGAATAACAACAACAAAACGCAGTGATCTAAAGTATAAAAAAGGAAAAAAAAAAAAAAAAAAAGAAACTGGAGCTTTAGAATCAGCAGTCAATCATCTAACAGTTTGAACTAAGATTAGGGTTCTGATCATCTCAGGGAACAATCACCGCAAACAAACACACAATAAATTAAAAATCGTAGATATAAGATCTTAAAATGGAAATCATAGAAAATTTATAGATCTTAAAATGGAAATCATAATCATCGATACTTGGAAAGATTAATAGAAATCTTAAAGAAAATACTAAATTTAACACGAACCTTGGAATACAATTCCATACTTAAAACGAAAATCCATATTTGAACTTCGAAAAATTATACTTATGTCGCCTAAATTAGGAGTCCTAGATTTGTTTCTCAAAGTACGCCTACGTTTATTTAGGAGTTCTATATTTTAAAATCTTGGTTCCCAAATATATTTAGCCTAATATGGGAAGCAATGATATTCCTGCCGAAAATATTTCAAACCAATATAAATATAGCAGATCCATTATATTCTTTCCAAAAATATATCAAAACCAACTTAAAAAACCTGGCGAGATTGGGGTATAACCAGATTAATTGGGGTATACCCAATTTTAAGTGGACATGTGACCTTATTAAGGGGAGGTCAAATATGGTTGAAGTTACAATACTACACTTGCCCTTTATAATTATATTACCCTAATCAGTTTTGTTATTTTCATTTCATCTTCCTTCTTCTCTTCCATAACCACACCGATTCGAAAACTCCGAGTAATCTTCATCAATGGAACCACCATGGCGGAAGGGAACTCGTATGAAAGGCGCGAATACAAAACCCAATGAGTATAACCCTGGAATTGCAAGTTTGGTTCAAAAGAAAGTGAATAAAAAAACCGTCAAAGAAGAAGAGATTGAACCCGCTCAAAACGAAGAAATGGTGCGATTAAGAAAGTAAGGGCCTACTTAAACTCACTCTAGTACTTCGATTTCATGTTTGCATGTCAAATTAGGTCGAAAATCAAAATTCTGAATTTGTAGTTATTTTCCGATAAAGGTTTAGTTTCAAGACCTTTCCGGATTTCATATTTAGTGTTCCACGGATGCTCGTTGGTTGAATATCTTCTTGGGAGGTTTAGTTTTTGTAATCGCTTTCACTGGTCGGGAAGTTATTCAACGTATAATCTTGCCGGCGCTTTTTTTTAAACCGGGTCGGTTATAAACTTTTAACTTGCCGGCGGTATTTCATTTTTTTAGCGTCTCATGATGCCTTGAATTATAAAGGTCGGAATGGTATGTAAATAATACCACGCCGGCGTTATGTTAGCCGGTGTTGTTTTTATTATAGACATTGCCAATTTTTGTAGTTGAAAACCCAGTCATAGTTGTTAAAAACCGGCAGGTTATTGGAATAAAACCCTCCCGACCCTTGTTTAGCCGACTTACTATTTAGATATCGACCCTTCCGACCTTAGTCCGCCGGAATGGTTATATATGTTGAGCCTTCCGACTTATAGTTTTTTTCTTAATTGTTCTTGTTCAGGTTGCAAAAGGTAAACAAGAAAGCTCTGAAATCTCTTAGTCCTCCTTCAAGACCTCCTCGTGTTGGTGAAAAACTCTTGACTTCAAGACATCGAGGGGCATACGTTGTGGCGGGAACGACAAAGATCCGTGTACCGAATGATGATTATCAACCACCATCGAACCTGATGATTCGCGAGACTCAGATAAAGAACAATCAATTCCATCCAGTAGAAGAGGTGACGATGATGATGGTGATGAAAGAAATCCGGCTGCTGGAGGAGGTAACAATGATGATGATGGTGATCAAGACATGCTTAATGTTGGAGGAGGTAATGACGATGATGATGATGGTAATGGTAATGGAGATCAAGGTAAGGATATTCAGGATGAAATTGTTGAAGAGGCAGAGGAACAAGAAGAAGAAGAAGAAGTTGGGGAACAAACCCAAGCTGCAAGTACTAGTGCAACCGGTAAGAAGAAAAGGTTATCACTAAACCAGCTGATTCCCACATGCCTCCCTCTGAATTGAAGGTTAAATTGAAACCAAACGAGCTTCCCCGAGGGACCCCAGAAGATGGTGGACATGTTTTTTTTGGATACAAAGTCTCATGGGCATGTGAAATCCAAAATACTATCGTAAGTAATCTCAATCCGTCTTTGTTTTTCATTTAAGTGTGTAACTATCTTAAATTTGCGTCTAGTGTTTGTATTTCTTTTCATTTTGTGTTTTTGGTATTTAGGATCACAAGCATGCCATCCGTCTGTTGAGGCGCCAAGGTTCATGTTCAGTGACTAAAAACTGGGACCTTGACAAGGAATGTGACGAGGTGCAAGCGATTGTCAAAAACTCCGGGTTGTGGCCTGCGGTGGAGAGTTCAAATGTTGAGTATGATAGAGTTACCGTATTTGCATTCTATGAGAGGTTCTACGGAGAGACCGATACAATGTTATTCCCATTCGGTGAGATGGCGATAACTCCCGATGATGCTCATCAAATTTTAGGCCTCGAGGTTGATGGAAAAGCAATCAGTGAGGGCTTTGATAATAACATTTCTTGGGAGGAAATCTTCAAATTGATAAAAACTTTGTTTGGTTGGAATCAGGTTGAGACGGAGTGTATGCTTGCGATGAAGGATGATAATCTAAGCAAGAAGTTTAATCTGAAGAAGCTGAGGGACACATTATCTGAGACCAAGGAAATCTATGATAAGGAAGGAAGGGTGAACCCGGTGCGAATCAATGCTACCGCATCAGCTTATCTGCTCTACGTCCTGGGCAAATGTATCTTCCCCGACAGTTCCGGAAGCTTGGTCGACGCCAGGTATTTGCAACTATTGGATCCCTTAGATAAGATGCATGAGTATTCTTAGGGTACTGCGGTGATCGCCTTCTTGAACAATGAGTTGACAAAGGCTTCAAGGGCACTCACTTCGCAAGTTAACGAAAACATATGTCTCCAGGTAATTGTATTGTCTAAATCATTTATATTTGCCAAATGCTTGTAATGTTTGATTCTAACTAAACTTTGTGTTTGCATAGGTTTGGATATATGAGCACTTCCCTACTTTGGTGAAAACCAACTCCCACGTCAAAGTGAATGAAAAGCTTGCGATTGATAAGCCAAGAGCGCAAAGATACGGTTTTAAGGGTGCTCGGGAAAAGGATATGTCGTTTGCTTATTAACGTGCTTAATCGCCTTGGAAAAATTGATTTGGATGAGGTAATATTTGATCCTTACCGAGATGCTAGAAATTAAGGTTTAATCCAAAGGAGAGGCGATGTTGCATTATACTACGGACCCTTGTTGTTCTCCCATGGATTTTTAATGTACGATCCACATTGGGTAATGCGACAATTGGGTTACGTCCAAGAAGAACCCCATTTCGGTCTTGAGCCGTTCTTTAAAGTGTTAAGGGAGGACTGCAGTGACGTCCCAAAAACTATTATCGTCGCTACGCTCCACCCCAGCTCTAGGACATTGGAAAGAAGACTTGACCGTAAAGTCGATACGAGTCTTTGGACGAGGTGACCGAAGGTCATGAAGCCTGTGGAGAGATACATGTCGTGGTACTTGAGTTGGGCTCGTCCTCTTTGTGATTAGGAAATGACTGGTGAACAATTGGCTCGTAAGAGGAAGATGGCATCGAATGACTCAACAACAATTGCTAACTTCCTTGTAAGTATTTTGGAGTAACTCTTACTGTTTTAAGATTACATTATCGAATAATTCTATTAATTGTTTTTTGTTTAACTGAAAATAGAAGGGGCGTTTGAAGACCTTTGTGAAGCTGTTGTGTTGCGCGAGAGAAAGAGGAGAGCCTTTGTCGATTGAAGAGCAAACCAAGCACATTCATTATGCTAGCAATCTTGACAATGAGGATGCCTATGAAATGTTCAAGTAAGCTGATGCTGAAGTAAAGAGGGAAGAAAAGGCCAGGATGGAAGCACAAGCCAAGATGAATGCTGACAAAAAGAGGGCTCGTAGTGGTCATGGTGGTGAAGGTAGTAGTAATGCTGGTGTTCCTAAACGGGTCCGTGGTCGTGGTCGTGCTCGTGGTGAATGAATTGTTTCCTAGTTTATTTCTTTATATTGGGTTGGACAAATGTTAAGGTTAATGGTTGGACAAATGGTTTTTTAAGGTTTATGGGACATGTTTTCTTATTTTGGACAACAAGTGTTTGATTTCTAATTGTTGAATGAAAGGTTTGTTTAGCTACGTAAAGTTTCAAGACAAATAGCTAGGCATGTTTTTAAGTTACATTGTAGAAGAAATCACGCCCGCAAGGTTTTGAAGTGTCGCTCGCCGCCCCCGACAAAGAGAAAATGCTTGCATACCGGGGTCAGCAAGTGAGTCGATCATTACCAAGCCGGCAAAAGATACAGCCGACAACGATGTATTATGTTTTGAACACGTGCAATTTGTTACAAAAAATACCTTCTCCGATGCCTAAAACCATCCTACACCGGCATGGTTTTAAATTTATACCCTTTTAGACCATATCATAGCCGCAGTCAAATTTCAAAATACATTGCCGGCGTATTGACGTAAGAAAATGATTTATCGATGCCTAAAACCATCATAACGCCGGCATGGTTTTAAATTTATACCTAGTGAGACGATCCAAATTTCAAAATACATTGTCGGCGATTGATGAAGAAGAAAATGATTTATCGATGCCCAAAACCATCATAACGCCGGCATAGTTATACACTTCTCACCTCGCGGCCTCCGGGTAGCTTGTGATCCGAGAAAAAAACAATCTCGCCGGCGAATTCAAAAATTCAAATTTTTGGCAAGTACAATTTCATTGATTGACTTGTACTTGGGCACTATAACGGCCAAATTTGGGTACAATCCTATAAATACACTACTTCTCTCTACAAAACAACATACAAATAGTTCCATATACTATCCAAAGCTCGTATCATCATACACTCCATCTAACTCACCCAATAGATAACCAACAATGACTTCATTTGATTCAAATGAAGATTTGGCAATCACCAAAGCATGGTATGCGGAAAATCGACTTAGACGGCAATCCTCCGAAAGGGAGGATTCCACAACCTTTTGGGCTAGGGTACACAACAAATTTTGCGGCGAGTTTGGGAATCCTAATGCAAGAAATATTCAACAAGTCCATGCTAGGCACCTAGTAATCGAAAATGCGATACTTGCTTTTTTAGCGCTCCAACCTCGGATTTTTAACACTCGCCCCTTCACCTTGTCCATTGCACAATTTGTAAGTAATTTTGTGGTTATTTTTACGCAACCCATGTTGTTTTATCTTCCAATGAAACACCACTAACAAATGTAAGTTTGTTTTTATGTTCTTGTAGCATGAAGTCGTGAAAGCACGCTACTTGGAGGAAAAGGGGGAAGCATTCGCGTTCGATGCAAGCTATCACTTCTTGGCACAAAGAATCCGGAGGATAACCCGAGTACTTGGATGCCGTATCGTCTTCGGAGGAGGAAGATTGATGGCTTTGGAAGTTTTGTATAGGTTTTGTGGGTAGACCTCTATGTAAACCCTCCGTCGACAAGGAGTTAGGTTTATGTTTCAATCAATGTAGTAACCAAAATTGCATGAATAAAGTGAATTAGATCTTAGATATTTTGTTTTTCGTTTGGTATATGTAAATGTCAGCAGGTTATAAATCCTTAACATGTCATTTACACATACGCAGAACATTGCCATAAATTATATGTATGCCCACTATATTATAGCCGTTATAGGAAATATTTACATGTCGGCATAATATTCATTCAAAGACCCTTCCGGCCACAAAACGGTCGGCGTTTTCTTCTTCCAAGGACCATGCCGGCTAAAATTGGTCGGCATTTGATTCAAACTAAGACCATAGGCTATATTATAGCCACACCTTATTCAAACATATATCTTGCCGACTTATAACATTTTCGAAAACCTATTTTTTTGATCGAAATCGAACTCAAAAGACGGATTAAAGGTTTAACCTACTGAATTTTCATTTTAAAAATTTTTAATCTAAACTCAATTAATTAACCTAATCAATTTTTTAGTGTTAATTAAACAAGGGCATACTAGCCATTTTGAAAATACAAGGTTAAGGGGTGGCTTGGCTTTACTTCAAAATGACCCTATTTTGTCTCATTGGGTATACCCCAATTAATCTGGGTATACCCCAATCAAGCCAGGTTAAAAAAACATCTTTCCGAATACAAATTCTAGTCTAAAATTTAATTTTTAGTAAATTCTTAGTGCCAAATCGAGCGGTTTCGATTTTATTTAAAAAGTGTAAACACGGTGTAAGAATATGAATAAAATATCAACCAATCAGGATTAAGGGTTTCGTCTACACCCAACACAAAAAGAGGGTGAATGTTATCGCTCGATTTAGACCATAAGTTCGAATCAAGTTGATTTAAAATAGACGACCACGAAATGTGAGGGGGCTAACTTGTTTTTTAGCCAATCAGGAGCGAGGGTTCTGTTCACCGGCCAATAAGAAGGGAGGTAAGCGTAACTTTCGATGTGGTGTGAGAGATGTGGTTGGGTGTTTAGGTTTATTGATATAAGAAATGTAGTTATGCTTCAAAAAAAAAATATGTAGTGTGGTTTATAATTGTTGAGGTGTCGTATATTAGGTCCACAGTAGAAGTTTAAGTAGCAATATCTTGTTATTGCTGACAAAACTAAATAATTTTTTTTTGAAAATATTGAAAAAATAAGTCTAAGAAATAAAAATAAAAATGATATTTTAGCAACATAGAGAAATTTGTGAGGTAAGGAAGGATGATTTACTAACACTATTAAGGCATCGTACAAAACTTAACCGGGTATCCAATACCCGTCGGGCATACTCGATTAGGACCCGATATTAATCGATGCCTAATCAGTCTCTGATCGGATACTAAATCTACTAATGGGTCCAATATTACTACCGAACCGGACCCATTATACACGGTCCGGTTCGGTTCGGGGTAATTGGGTACCCATTGACAATGCCTCTACTTGATACTTACAGATGACCACAACTTTCCTTGCCTCACGTGAGTCGGCGGAAAGTTTTCGGTCTTGAGGTAGTTGTAAATGTATTTCATCTAAGACTCATCTGCTTCCTCTTGTGTCAGATTTCAAGTCTGGACTTGCATTTCAGCTTGCTCAGCCTCGATATGGTCGATGCAGGAACCTCTAGCACTCCCACATTAATGGATCTTGTGCACGCCCCATGTATTAAAGTTTATAAGAGAGATCGTGTGTATGCATGCACAACCTTATTTCTCTATACATGCCTTATGATCACCTTTTCGTAACTTGAGATGAGTTTGCTTATTAAGTATTTGTACTGAGCCATCTTAGTGTTTTTTGTTTCGAACTGTCCTCCTACATGCTTTGATGCTATTTGAGTTGGAGGCTTTTTGCAGCATGTTAGAGCATTGCTCGGTCGAACTCGCATGCGTTGATATCTCAAGCACGTTTGTCAATATTAGTGATCAAAACTATACGTCTTGATTTCTAGTTTACTTATGGCTAAGTCTCGGTCTAGGATAGTTAAGTATAGTTGAGCTCCAGACTCCATGACGATTATATTATGAAGACGAAGAACTACTCAAGGAACCGGTGGAACTTCATCTGACCAAAAAAGGTATGTGGAGACTGAACTTATCTAGCACTCAAAAGTCTATCTATCTCCTACTCTTGAGACAAAGAATGATAAGTATGATAGTTTTCATACATACACATTTGCTATTTTTGCCGAGTTTACTCGCCTATCTTTTTCTCGAAATATGTGTTGGTAAGATTTCGCTTTAACCACCTTTCATCTTTATCCGTGACGAAAGTCATGATGGCGTTTCAATCTTGAAAATAGTTTTGATGACGATAGTTGTGAATAACGACTGTTATAACATTATAGAAGAATGTTTCAATGATTGAAATATAGAGTTGAGAATACGTAACCACCTATGGATATAAGCATATATAGTGTGTTCGCACATTAGTGTATAAATCCATGTGCCAGAAACCAAGTGCGTGCATATGTGTGCATGCGGTATTGGTGGTGCGAGCAGGTTGGGTACAGCGTCTTGCGGAAGTTCACGTCCGTGAATTTCTCGCTGGAGTTTGGAGTTTTCAAACCCAATTCCGGTAAAGCTAGAGTACACGTACCCGTACGTGTACCTAAGATGGTTATATCTAAAATCGGTTATCTCATGAACTTAAATAATAAATCAATAAGGAATGCAATCTTTGCAAATCGAGGCTATATTGTTCATAAATTGATTCAAGTGAATCAAACCGATTTTGTTTCAATTGTGTCTATGTATATAGATCCAAGTAATTGAACAACTCTTGAACTAGATCTTATGAGTCATTTGAACTAGTTATGAAGAATATGAATATGGTTGATTTGAAAGTGCTCATATGGCTAACCATTGGTTAACTATTCGTGAACAAACTAAATGTACACGTTTAGGTACGGTTACTCAAACCTAAATAAAATACATTTAATTTGTGTGTGTGACAAGCTAAGTTTCTAATCCCCACACCTCCTGTGTGATACTAGTTGGTTTTGCTAGAGTTGATTCTCCTTTAACCGTAGGTTTCTTCTCGTGACCTTGTCGGTTAGTGACTTGAAGACTTCATTGGGATTGTAAAGCCAGGCGAAACTACTTCTCTTGTAGTTGAGCGATCTGATCTTGCCATTTTCTATAAATTTGCGAGTTCAATTGAATAATTGTCTTGAGATTATATCTCACGATAGGGAAAGATAAAAAAAATCACAAACATCTTCGTCTCAATCGTTTGTGATTCCGTAATATCTAGTTTCGCTACCATACGATTTAGATTATTGTGAGGTGATCAATAATTCTAGGCTGTTCTTTGGTAATATAAGTCCGGGTTATTGATTGGTTCATGTTCACCTTAATTTTATCAAAATACGGAACAAAACTCGTAGGTTTATCTGTGGAAGACAAATTTATCTATTATCGTAGACTTTCCTGTGTGATCTGATTTGTTTAATAAAGTCTTCGAATTTAGGTCGTAGCAACTCTTAGTTATGGGTGAGATCGGCTAAGGGAATCAAGTGCGTAGTATCTGGGATCGGAGAGATGTAAGGAGCGAACTGTACCTTGAATCAGGGTGATATTGATTAGGGTTCAACTACAATCCGAGACCAAAGTTAGTTTGTAGTAGGTTAGTGTACATAGCGGCTTAATACAGTGTGGTGTTTAATCTGGACTAGGTCCGGGGGTTTCTGATTTGCGGTTTCCTCGTTAACAAAATTTCCTCGTATGCATGTTATTTTTATTCCGCATTATATTTTGTTATATAATTGAAATATCACAAAGTTGTGCGTTGTATCGATCAATTGTGAAATCCAACCTTTGGTTGTTGATTGAAATTGATTGATCCTTGGATATTGGTTTTTGATACCATCCAAGTTTATATCTCTTGTATTTGATAAAGACTCGCAGATTTCTATTTGCTTGAGTATAGATCAAATAGAGAGATAGAGATATTAACTCCTTGATATACTTTTTATTAATATTAAGTCTGACTGTCTAGTTGATTCTCTTAAAAGTATATTAGAGTTAGTCCATACAGATTGCTAATCGAAATATTGGGTGAGTTTGTTAGACCCCCGCTTTTTCACAGCCAAAAATCCTTGAATTAGCGCTTCATATTCAACTTCATTGTAGTCAGGCTGAAGGCTAAGATGTATGATAATTCAATAAAGATGTTTTCTGGAGTGCTGATAATTACTTCAACCCCCTCAACTCTTTCATTTGATGCCCCATCCAAATAGATTTTCCAAACTCTAGTGTATTAAGTGATGATTCATTATTCATAGGTAACACTTCCGGTTCGGGTGTAGGTGGTGTTGCTAGTTGTTCCTCACAGAACTTGAGGTTGAAGGTAGGATTTTCAAATGAGAAGTTGAGTAGAAAATCTGTTACTGCATGTTCCTAAATTTTCTTTCTGTACATGGTAGTTCAGCCCGAATTAATTCAGGTGAACTCTTCATTTGGAGAGCCTTTTTGTCTTGTTTTCTTTGGATAGTACGCTCTTAACATTTATCTTCCAGCTCGAGAAGTATCGCTTCATCTTGACTGAGGAATAATAAATAAAAAAGACTACCTTATGGAGATGTAAGTACCTGGTTTTTGGGTCTGTGAGGGTCTTGATGATGAAATAAATCATCCCTTGTTTATCTTCATAATAGTTTCTTTGTCTTCCCAGGTGGCTTCATCTGTAGTGGAATGAGTCCAATGTGTTAGAGCATAGCTCGGTTGAACCCACCAAGCGTTGGTATGTCAAGTTTGGTTGTCATAGTTTAGTGAACCAAAACTCATTTAAGTGTCGCTTAATTTAAATGTACTAGAGTCAACTTCGTATGGGTTAGCTTGAAAGTATTAGGATGAGACATTACAAGTATTGTGAAGACTTGAAGAAGTGAAGAAGTACGAAGCTACAACCACAACATCATCCTTCCACTTGAGGTTAGTGATATTTGACTTGAACGGTTTCATTCCCTAACGTATTTTTCAAGTCGTGCATAATGAAAACATAAACTGCGAAGTATTATCACTCTAGATATACATAGTATTAAGGAATACAATATGAGGTTTATTTCTTAACCATTAAACTTTGTATATAAGACATCAACATAATCGTATGAATGCTATTGTGATTATATATGGGTATGAGGTGAGGATTTCATCCTAGGAAACAATGTTTTTACATGTGTTTTAAGGAAGTAAGTTCATGATATGTGTTGTGAACCGAAAAGGAAATCGCCAGGGCGTTATTAAAGACATTCTTTATTGCATATCTTATGAACGACCAATATGTGTGATTAGTATAACCGCTCATGACTTGTTTTTGTTCTTGGTAAAACTATTCACATGAGACCTGACTTATGTGTTGGTATGACTTTTATTAGTGAAACAGATCTTAAGTAATCACCTGGGGTATGATCGGGTTTGTGAGTGTCTGACTAATTATTGGGAGATGGGGAACCGATCCTAGTAAGAGGTACAGTGAAACACAAGGGGAACCGATCCTTGTATGAGGTGCAGCAAGGTTTATAGAAGAAAGGGGAACCGATCCTATGAACATGTGCAACAGGTTTTTAGGCAATGGGGAACCGATCCTATGAACATGTGCAGTGCATACAAGTTAGATACCAAATATATGTGGGGAACCGATCCTAGTACCTAGTCAGCTGAATTTTGGTAAGCTAGTGTGACTATGCACAGTACTCAGATGGAGGTAGAACCAAAACTTGTTTTGGTAGAACCGTTAAACCCATGAGTTGTGATTGAGTGTTACTTGATCAATCACGTAGTTCTTAAAAGTCAGATGAACCAATTCTAAACTTTTTTGGAAGTGCGGTAAATCGGTTTAAAGTGAGTAAGTATGAAAAAGGACTTACAAGAGGAAGATATCGACACACTTTGAACACACGCATTAATGTGTATTCTTTTATTGTTCAAATATATTCCTTAACGGCTAAGAAGGAAGTAAATCCCAAGATCGAATTTAAATAAGTTAAGAATCTTTTTAATTAAGGATTTTTAATTATATATAGAAAATAAGAATTAGTAATTTGCATTTACTAGTTAAAGATTTTCCAAGGAGATTTCGATCATTAATTTGGACAGTGCATTCACAGGAATTATGAAACCGATTTGGTGTAGTAATGAAAAATCTCTGGAGTATATTTTCGATTTTGGAAATTCCTTGGTGTCCAAACTTCCTTGTCTATAAATAGTTTGAGTTTTCATTTCGAGCAAACTAATCCTTCGTAACAATAGACTTCCTCTTTTGTTTTTGTTATTGGTAAAGCTGCCTATCGGAGAGGAGAGTTATCTAATTAGGTGAAATCTCTTACGGACGCTCAATTTAAAGTGTTCTTTGGGATTGAGAAGCTCTAGCGCGACCCGTTGGTGGGAAACTAGATATTAGGGTTTATCTTTATTTTTTTTATTGATTTGATTGACTAACGGTGGTTGAACTTATATTGCACCTTGTGACTACTCTTTTTCCTATAGCCTACGTAATGTATACAGCTCAGAGGATCGGATGCTAAGTAGTATCGATACCTCGTTGAACCGGATAATCTTTGAGTAATAAAAGATGTGTAAGATCACGATAATAACGAAGAACACAAATAGAATGTAAGAGCATCTAAGTTATCATGAAACACAAGATTTACGTGGTTCGACAATTGTCTACGTCCACGGGGTAATGAGTGATTGTTTTGTATTAAGTTGTGGTGGTTACAAAGATATTAAATTCTTCCCAAAGTAATAGAGAGAACTCAAGTTGAAGTAGAGACTTAAGTTCTAAACATTAAAGAGGTATAAGCTTAAGACTAGATCTTCTCCTTCCAGGTATTGAATGCCTTATTTTGTTGGTGAGGATTATTATTTATAGCCCCTTATCGCACTCTGGTATATCTTTGGTGCCTGGGTACATCGTCTGTGATATACCTTTCGTACCAATGGTACCTTCGTCCCCGCACCTTCTACAAAGTAGGGATTACGCCATCTCGGCTAACCCCGTTCCTTCTGGGAACTACCCAACCTTAGTGTAGGTTGTACCTTCGTTCACACTGCTAGCTTCTACCAATAGGGCGCTTCCTTCCTCTCTCCGTGCCTTGATTTATGCGTGTAGATAAGAGATTTGTGCATTTAATGTTGATTGGATGCGTCATCTACCTCCTCGTGTCCCTTGCTTTCGCTTCCTTGTAGATTAGACTTGTACTCTTCTTATCTCTACCGTCAAAGGTATTCTTTCTTGGGGAGAGATAAACTAGATCTGCGGAGGTACCCTTTGCTGCTTAGGTTCCTCGGTCCAGCGAAGGCTACATAGTTGGATTTGTATGCGGCCACTCAGATCGTGACACATGCTCCACAGAATATTGGTATTCACAGTTTGCCCCTTTCTTTCGTATTCAACTATTCAGTAGAAGTAGAAGAAAACTTCCATTACACCGCCATTTCTGCACGTATAGATTGGGTGGTCCCTACATGTCTTTTCATGCAATAACTTCCCCTTGAATTTCGGGACCTCCAAATTTTTGGATTCTCCACCCGCCTATAAGAGGGGAATAAAGAGAAGGAATTTTCATTAACTCCCATTCTTCTTCTTCGAACTGTCGCTCTCCATCCCTTTTCTTGAGATTCCTCTTCCACTGATAACTGCTCCCTTTGATTCTTCGAGTGATTTGGCTTCACGATTGATCATACAAGTAAGTACTACTCGTTTTTTAGTTTAGATTCTCCCCATATTCGGCCCTGTGTCCCTTGCTTTGACTAGTATATTTGATGATGTTGATGTTTTACACTTGCATGTGAGAATTTTTATTCTCGTTCACTTGCTTGCACTGCATGGAAACTTGGGTTTTATTTCGTTTTGATCTAAGATAACGATTTCTCCATGATCATCATATGCCCAAAATCTTGCTTCCCGTGGTGCATGATGTTCGTTTTTCCATTATAGCATAATCAAACCGTTTTCCCTTGGTTGGTTTAGTGAAACCCATGCCCAAAGTACTTCGGTTTTGCCCCAATCTTGCTTTCGGACTAACCGTAATTTTTTTCGCCATTGTTGATGGAGAAATTCTTCCCGCCGGTGTCGGGCATTATGAGGCTCCGAAGAAGCACTCGCAAGGGGTCCAAGACATCTTCGTCAATGGATCCCCCTCGGGATGGATCATCCCGATGCTTACTCCTTCTCCTCCTCTTGAGGACTCCGAGGGTATCCTTTGGGACTGAGATGGATACGATGGGAGGGGGTTGCGGACCCTGAGGTTGAAGAGGCTGCTATTGGAGACCTTCCACCTCCTCCTCCTCATTATGAGCTTCAGAGGCTTCAGCTACGTGACAAAGATAGCTACTCTTATTTTTCTATTGCTGAGATCACTAAGTCTTTTCGTCTTCACAAATTCGAGGTTTCCTTCGTTGATGGCCACGATGTTCTTTGAGTCTCTCATTAGGGATTTTCCTTATGATGAGAATAACCTTCTTATTAGCGTTGGCAAGCTAGCCGCAGGTATGATCCTCCCTTTGTTTAGTAGAAAGGATCCCTTCTACTATGATGTTTTGTCTTCGAGGGATGATCCAGCAAACAAGACTCGAAGTTAGAGGAGTTATGCAATATCTTTGGTAATTTCCGGGCGTGCCCTCGTGAGTGAGATGGTACCTGTAGCAAGGACAAGATGACTATGGAGTCTTATGACCCCTTTCTTGAAGGAAGATCTAAGCGTGACGATTATACCCTTCTAACTTCAATGCTACGACGACATGGTATTCGGAAGACTAATCTTCTTCCTTGGAGCGTTGGTCCTCGTGTATCCATGTTACCGCTTAGGCAATCAGGGAGGGTAACAACCTTCGTTTATCGAAGAGATTGATAAGTGGTCTAACTACCATCCCTTATTCGCTAGGCTGCTTTGCCGGTTATTTTTGACCGCATCCGTCTTGATCATGATTACCGCTAGGCTCGTACTCCTGTTCGTATAGTTGGTCCTTGGGCCTATGGTTTCACCACCGCGGACCCTTCTATTCCTCGTTCAGCTCGCTCTTTGCCGGAGAAGTATGACGGATATCAGCCTTGGATTTTTAATCCTGCAGCTTCTCATGAGGTACATTTGTTTTTAATGTCTTCGTCTACTTGGATACCTTCATATGCTTTGATATATTTGTATGTTTTGACATCTTTGTCTCGACACCTTTGTATGCTTTGACATCTTTGTATGGTTTGACATCTTTGTATGCTTTTCTGGTGATTTCATTTTGCAGTATGTTCTTGCTTCTTCTGTTGGGGCTGCTTCGGGCTCTGCTGGTAACTCTGTAGCTACAAGGACTAGGAAGAGGAAAGCTTCAGTTGAAACACCTGCGAAGGTAAGGATCGTTATCATACCTTTGTGATGGTAAACTCCTTAGTGTGTTGGGTCGATTCTTAGTCACGATGCATGTGTTTCTTCATAGTCTTCACAGAGGAAGGGTAAGCTGAAGACTGTTATTGACCTTGATGCTTTGGATGAGGATCCCAAGCATGTTGGTGGAGTACCATGTGACGAGGACATGGAAGATATTGAGATACTGGCCTTATCCCTCATTTGGATGATATTGAGGAGGATTTTGCCAAGGGTAGCCCTAGCCACGTTCGAGCTATCTCTCTTTGAGGGTGAGAACCTTTTGTTGGTTCCGGTGCCCAGTTGGTCGAGCCTGTTAGTGTTCAAGCCCCTGCTCCCACATTGTCTTTGAAGATGCCTTCGTTTTCTGCTCCTACCGTAGCTTTGCTCGATATTTACTGCATTTGCTGTTGTGGCTTCTAAGAGTCTTCCTTCATCTCCCCGCCACCTCCCTTCGATCAAATGGTTCATTTGCAAAGGTTGTTGTCCCTATGGTGAGGGCTGGTAGCTCGATTCTTTGACCAAAAAAGAAGGTTGTGATTTCACTAGCTAGCTTCTCCTTCGATGTTGCTTTGCTTCACTGCTAGGGAGTGCTCTGGGCCTGCATTTCTACCGCCATGTTAGCAAAGTCATTGGACCTCCGCCTTCATCACTAGACTGGACCGTCTTGGTTAATCTTCCTTCGCTGGTGACATGGATTCAGGCGGTTCTCGAGGTCTTTCTCTGTTCCTAGCTCATCCTCCATGCCGTCTCTTCGTCGTGGTGATAGTTCTGACACGTGCCCCATGTTTTTCTTTGAATCAACCCAGGTAAATTTCTTTGGAGAGTTTGAGCTTAGGTAGCTCGATAATGCTATTCTCAAGCCGTCATTGCGAGATTCCAAGGGTCTTTTTATATCGGAGTTGATCATCATCTTCGATAGTTCAATCGGAGGTGGATTCGCATGATTGGATGTCTATGCCTTTTGCATGTATCGTGCGATCCAAAAACTTCTTCTTTAACCGGGGATTGTCTTCGCTCCGGTCGAGCTTTGGTGAGATCCGCGGGGTATCATCCAAGAGATAGAAGATTTCATCGATACCTCACGCCACCTTTCTTCCTCGTCTTTCAACATTCGCAGTTAGTGATTCTTACCCGAGTATCTTGTTCTTTAACTCGATCCTTCGTCTCGCTCTTATGCTCCTTTGTTTGTGACTTTGCAAGCAGATCGACGTTAGCTATACCTTGTTCAAGGTCTATAGGGCTAAGTGTACTCATTTGATTACCTTGTTGGAACGTGCTCACCAAGAGTATGTGCTTGCTTTTGCAAAGCATCCTTCGTCAAGTGGCACAAATTTTATTGCTAAGATAGCTTCGTTGGAAGATGATTTGAGGAAGATGCAGAGGTCTCTAGAAGCTTGCTTGTTGGCTCTTGGGAGGCTAATAATGCTTCCAGGGTTACTGAGGATGGTCGTAAAGCTGCTGATGCTGCGTTAGCCGCTGAGTCCTTCAAAGTCATAGGTTCGTTTCTTCTCATAATATTTTTCTTTACTTTTGCTGGCTGCGTAGTCCTGATACAACCTTCGTCTTCCAGCCGGTGGCTTTAGTGAACTTAGATATCTCCAAGATCGAGTGGCCAAGTTAACTTCCGATGTTTGGTATTACCAAAAGAATTATGATATGCTTATGAATGTAACTGTCTACAATGAGGCTCAGCTTTCCCTTGAGTCTGCTCATAAAGCGGACTTAGTGAAGCAGATGGCTTCGCTTCGTAAAGAGAATGACGAAGCCCTTAGGTGGAAGGAGAGTCTCATTTTAAAGCAAAAGGAGGATATTGCCTTAGTTGATAAAAGTCTCTCCACCCACGATATTATTCGAATAAAATATCATGCCGATTTTGAAGATGCTTGTGCTTCCTTAGCTAAGGTTCTTTGCGGAGCGCAATGTCTTAGCTTCGAGGTCCGTTCCCTTAAGAACAAACTCGTCGAAGGTGGTTCCGCGTCTTCTTCCATGTCTCGTGCATCTTTAGTAAAAAGGTTTGAAGAGTTAGAGAGCGTGTACCAAGCTTTATCCTCGAGAATGCTTCTCTTCGGATAAATGTTGATGATCTTCGGACGGAAAAGGATACCCTTGTGGAAGATCTTGAGGCAGCGGAGGTGGATCTTCTTGAGGCTCAATATAGTCTAGAAGAATCTCTTAGCCATGCCGGAGGTAGCTTAGGACGTTTATTTTTACGTAGCGACATTCGTGTCTGTATCCGCCTTTCCTTGTTGCTGATACCCTTTGTATCCGCAGGTCTCCAGGAGCAGTTGGTAGGTGCAAATGACAAGATTAGTCACCTTGAGGGACAGATATCTGCGTTGGAGATATCCTATCAGTTTGATGATGCGGCTAATCTCAAAGCTGAGTCACTTCATCAAGCTAATGATCAGCTTAGTGCTCAGGTCATAGAGCTTCGTCAGAATTCAACTTCGGTCTTGGAGACTCAAGCTTCTCGGTTGAAGGTGAAATTTGGGTGTTTCGTCATTGATTATATCAACAATGCTTTTGCTGAGGCTGGGCGTCAGGCTGAGGGAGTTATCTTTCCCCGTCTTCCTTACCCTTGATCATGTTATTTCTGTTTCGTTTCCAATTGAACTCCTTTGTTGTATTTTGCCCCCAGCTGAGGGGCCTTTGATGTCTCTTTTCTCTGAAACACCCTTTGTTACATTCTGAACCTTTGTCATCTGCACTTTTAAGACATATTAGTCGTGTTTTGGTAACACTTATTATGGTACCTTCGTTGTTATGAAAGTATGTAGACGTATTGTGTCTAGTTATTCGCGCATTCTTTTCATCACAAGATGCTAAGGTATGTTTAACCTTGGTGGAACATTCAACGTCCTACCAGGATATCCTTTGGCCAGAAGGTACCATGGCGGCGAAGGTCCCTACGTGGGCAATAATTTTCCTATAACCCTACGTGTTCAGCGATGGCTACTTTACTTTCGAAAAGTTATGTCTCTTCATTGGATATATTTCTTACTATCTGCCTTTTAGAGGGATTCATTCGCCCTTAGGATCCGAGATTGACATATGCTTGATTATATGTCGTGCCTTGCCTCATCGTCAATTTCGATGGAGGGTGTAATTTCTAACCCGATTTTTATTTTAATCAATATGTACTTTTTCTTAGCAAAAGTTTCTTCCATTGATTAGTTAGGTTCGTAATACCTTTGATCGGGGATAAAACATGGTGGGCCATCGCCCTTTCCTTCTTATCCCGAGTGATAACCATTCACTTACGGTCTTTTTAGGTACATTGCATTCCAAGGGTGTTGCAATACTTCTCCTTTGAGGTTCCTTAGGTAGTATGAACCCTTCCCAAAGATATGTGTATGATGTAGGGTCCGTCCCATGTTGGAGCTAGCTTTCCCCATTCTTTTTTATTTTGATATGGTGGTATTTGACGTTAGTACGTATTCTTCAACCACAAAGTTTATAGGAATTACCCGTTTGTTGTATTCACGAGCTAGCCTTCGTTGGTAGTTCACCATCCTTTGAAAAGCCACTTCTCGCCTTTCTTCGAGGTCATCCAACTTTTTCTAAGCATGATATCCGTTGTTAGGTTCTTTTTCCCATGCCTCTCGTTTTTGTTGTTATATTATCTCCGTTGGGATGATCAAGCCATTTCAAGTAGGTTAGCAAGAACGGAGAGTTTCTCCGTGGCCGCCTCTTCTTGTGGTACGGTAGGCCCATAGACGTTGTGCAGCTGCTCGCACCATCTTTTCTTGTATGCCCCCAGCTTCTTTTTCAAGTTCATTGCTATCGTCTTGTTAGTGGCCTCCGCTTGTCCATTGCTCTTAGGGTATATCGGAGTAGACTTGTTTTTTTTTGAATGTTGAAAGCGTTAAACAACATGTTTATCTTCTTTCCTTCTAGTTGCTTTCCATTGTCAGAGACTATGGCAGCCGGTATCCCGAACCTGCATATGATTTTCTCGAAAAGAATTTAAAGACATATGTGTCCCTAATTCTTGCCAAAGCCCTTGCTTCCACCCATTTGGTGAAATAATCCGTAGCTACTATGAGTTATCTTCTTCTTGAAGTTCCCTCTATCAAGGGTCCAACAATGTCAACCCCCTATTTGGCAAATGGCCATGGGATGATGACCGAGTTAAGCTCTGTTGCTGGTACTTTAATCTTCTTGGCAAAGCGTTGGCTTTGACTGCCAAGGACCTTCTTCCGCTGTGATTGCCAGCTTCTCCGCTGTGTATATCATATAGTATTCTCTTACCTTCGGTCTATGATAGGCACCGCATCAAAGGTCCGAGAAATGACCTCATATACGAGTATTCCATCCGTAGGTCATGCGTTCTTGCCTTTGGACTCGATTTTCGAGCTTCTTTGATATCTCTGGGGTAGGATACCTTTGTCCAGTACCGGTGGATTGGAATTCTCCAATCGTCTTCCTTGACCTTCTCTCTTAGTCGACATGGATTGGTCTCCGCCGAGACTCACGGGCTTCGTTAGCTAGTCCTTCCGTTCTTTCATCCTCTTTTGCTTTTCTGCTTCTTTCATGGCCCCGGTCCGGACGACCAAGGTTTCTCCGCTTCGAGGCTAATCCTTCTATCGAAGGTTCGTAAATTCTCCCAATTTGGACGGATGTGGTATTTATGTCCTCAAAGATCGATGATATAATGCTAAGGCATCTCGCGTGTCTATTGTCTTTCCTGAGACATACACGAACGTGACCTTATCGATCTTTGATGCATGCTCATGTGCTAGCTTTAGTTATGAAGATAGTATTGGATCGAGAGTTTGGTATTTGAGCTCTATTTGTCTAATGACTAATTGTGAGTCACTAGTCAAACGAACATCCGATAGGCCCAACTCCCGAGCTAAAGCGTATGTCGGGTATGACTTGCCTCATACTCCGTGTGATGTTGTTAGTGTATTGTTTGAATTTTAACTTTCGAATGCGTGGATGAGTCGAGTCTCCGTTAGGAGTTGTTATCCACAATCCCTATACTGCGCCTTATGTTGGAGGAGCCATATACGAATATTTCCCACGTTCGTGAGCTTTGTGGTTCCAAGAGGTCTTCTGGATCCGGATTTTCTTCCTCCATTCCCGGGATGTCGTCTACCTATGCTTCTTCATTCAGAGGTAGGTCCGCTAAGAAGTCTGCTAAGATCTGTGACTTCTCTGCTTTCCTGGTTTCGAAAATTATGTGAAACTGCTTGATCATGGCATTCCATTTTGCCACTCTTCCAATCTTCTACGTGCTGTCGAGGATTTGACTTATATGAGCCTTTGTAAAAACTCGGATGGTGTGTGCATCAAAATATATCCTTATCTTCTGTGTTTCCACTACTAAGGCATATATGAGTTGTTCCACCTTGTGTAGTTACGCTCCGCTGAACTGAGTTTCTTACTGATGTAGTACACGGGCTTTTCTCCTAGCCCTTGGTCTCGTACCAATACTGCGCTCACAGCGTAGCTTGTTGTTACTGCTAGGTATAGAGTAAGTATCTCACTGGATCAATTTCGTAGGATAGGTACATATGCTAAGTATTATTTGATTTTGTGGAAGGCTTGTTCACAGTCTGCGGTCCACATAAATCTGTTTCCTTTCCTTAGCGTATCAAAAAATGTTTTGCATTTATCTTACGATCTTGCTATGAATCTTCCCATGGAGGCTAAAATTCCATTTAGCTTTTGTACTCCTTTTAGAGTTTGCGGAGATGGCATCTCCATTATAGCTCTGACCCTCTCGGGGTCTACTTCGATTCCTCGCTGAGTTACTAGATAGCCCAGGAATTTTCCAGAGGTAACTCCGAACGTGCATTTCTCCGGGTTCACCTTCATGTGAAATCTCCTCATGACTTCGAATATCTCCTTAGGTGTGAGAGATGGTCTTTTGACAAGCATGTCGTCTACGTAGACCTCCAGTATTTTGCCTATCCAAGGTTTGAATATTTGTATACTAACTGTTGGTATGTTGCCCCCGCGTTCTTTAGTCCAAAAGGCATCCTTATATAAAAATACAGGCCTCGTAGGGTAAAGAATGAAGTATGCTCCTGGTCTTATTCTGCAAGAGCTATTTGGTTATAGCCTGAGTACCCATCCATGAATGATAGTATTTGATGGCCTTCGGTTGCGTTGACCAGTTGGTCAATGTTTGGCAGCAGGTAGCTATCTTTGGGGCAAGCTTTGTTAAGATTGCTAAAGTCGATGCATATGCGTACCTCTCCGTTCTTTTTAGTAACTATGACCATGTTGGATATCCATGTGGGATATTTGACTTCTCGTATGAATCCTTCTGCAAGTAGCTTCTACATCTCATTTTCTACCTTTTCGTGGTAGATGTCCGCCACTTTTCGTACGCGTTGTTTGAACGGTGGTATCTCCGGTCTGAGTCGAAGGTGGTGTGAGACCAGATTCGGGTCAATCCATGGAATGTCCTCCATTGACCATGAAAATGCGTCTGCGTACTCCTTTAGCAAGTTTTGTAGTTGCACTTCCTCCTCTTCTGCAAGTAAAGTTCCTATATTGAGCATCTTTGGCTCTGCTTTCGTCCCGATGTTGATCTTCTTTGTTGGTTCTATTGGTGAGCAGATTTGTTGCTGAGACCATTGAGGAGTGCTTTTCTGTAATTGTCATTTGGCGGAGACACCTGCGGTTGGAGAGGCGGAGGTACTTATCTCTGGTGTTGAGATGGCTCCGGGAACTAAGGTGGCTCCGTCTGTACTTTTCTTGGCTTGCGTATCTTTCTTTCGTGTTGTTGAGCCGTAGCTCTCTCTTCGTTGAGTCTGATTTCTGCTAGATTACATAGCCTTGCGTCTTGTTGGTCGCCTTTGATTTCCATTTCACCCATAGGTGTAGGAAAGCGTAGGTATTGGTGATATGTTGAAGCTCTTCCTCGCAATCTATGGACCCATAGTCTGCCCATGATGACATTGTAAGGCGAAGGTGTCTCCACCACACAGAATCGTGTGTTGGTTACTAAGGGTCCTACGTGCACCTGCAAGACAATTTCTCCTTTTGGTCGGGAGACTGCTCCATTGAAACCGTATATTGCGCAAGTGGAAGAATCCACCTGCTCTGTTGTCAAACCCATGCATAGGTAGAGTTCATAAAATAACACATTTAACGAACTGCCCCCATCTTTGAGGACCTTCGTAACATTCCATCCATGTATTGGAAGAGTGATGACCAGTGGATCGTTGTGCATCTCAACCTCCCGGTTGGCGTCCTTTTTGAGAATGTTAATAGCGTGGCAACCATTCCTCCCAAGTGCTAGTAGGTAGTCCACTGAGCTTGAACACTTCATGGGATTCAATCTTCTTTCTGTTTTGAGCTAACTCGAGTATGTCTTCGAGTATCTTCTTGACTTCCATTGGAGATGGTAATCATGTTGATGTATTTGCCGTCCCGAGGTAGTTCAACCCTCTTTTTGGGGTTTCCTCGGGTACCGGTGGCTGTAGTTGTACTACTCCATGAACTTGCCTTCGTCGATGAACCTTTGGATCACGCTAGTAAGTGGTAACAAGTATCCGTGGTATGCCCGTAGTAACGGTGGTACGCACGAAGACTCCGTGAGACTCCTTTGTCTTATCTCGGATGCTTTCCCCAGTATTAGGTATGGAAAGCCCGGTTTTGCTCCTTCCATGCTTAGGATGTGAGAGAAGGTTGTGTTTAGCTTCGTGTAAACTTTGTCAACAATTTCTTCTCTCCCTTTGCCTCTTTTTCCATCTCCGTATTTGGACTGTTTGTCTCGATAGCTTGTTTTTCCCCCGGCTTCATTTTGTCGCTTAGATATCTCCGGAATTGGTTCCAGAGAGTTGGTTCGTTGCGGAGCTCTTGTTGCCTTTGCTTGTGCCCTTGGGTTGTCCTTCCGGATCTCCCCAGTCCGATGTAACGGTTTTGGACGACCCTGAGCTCTCCTTCAGAATCGAGGGCTCTGTTGTGGATTTCCACGAAGATGGCTGAGGTTCTATCAAGTCCGTACTTATAGCAGTAATGCTAATTTCTGTATTGACTTTCAAAATTACTTGGCATGTCTTTTGCCTTTTTGTCGGTGTATCTTGCATCGGTGTTTCCCTGGTCCGATAGCTAAAGCAAATAGCCTATCTAACCTTGCCTTTGTTGCTTTGTTGTACATGTATGCCTCTAAAAGACCGTAGAAAATTGCTCGAAGGAGTCAATTGAGTTTTTCGGTAGATTGTCATACCATGCTAGTGCCGATCCCGTTAAGCTGCACGGAAAGTACCTACAAAGTACTACCTCATCTCTTTCCCAATGGGCAAGGACGCAAGTGTAATACCGTAGGTGGGTCATGGATCCGAGGTACCATTGTATGCTTGGGAACGTAGTGCAGGGAATTTCGGAGGGATGGGTTCCCCTAAAATGCGAAAAGATAGCGATGATGTGGTTGCCTCTTGTAGCGCTTCTTCTAGTCTTGCGCCTGCGTGACCGGTTTTTAGGCCTTGTATCTCCCTCCATATTTTCTTCATTTGCTCCATGACCATGTTCACATCGTGAGCATCTTTGGAAAATGCTTTATCGTAGTAGCTTTGAGAGGGTTTGTATGTTGAATCCACCTCGCCCTCGTCGTGGTGCGCTTTTCCGGCTCCCTTAGGTTGATTAGTCTTTTTGTGTTGAGATTCAACCTTCGTCTTCCTGAGATAGCTCCGTTACCATGCCTCTTTTGGGAGGGCGAGCCGGGGAACCTTCGATCGTGTATCCAACATACCTTTGAGATTTTGGTTCTGCTGGGCCATCTCTGCAAGTGCAATCTTTGTTTTCCTTGTTTTGGAGTATCAAGGCTGCTACTTGTGCCGCCATTTGATCTTCGTTGTGGGCTCCACCTCCTTGTGGAGTGTTGTTGTCTGGATCTTCAGAGTTTTCCGCTACTTCATCTATGATTGGTGCATCCGGATCTATCTGGATTGGTGTTAGGTTTCCCAACCCTCGTCCCATAGGAGCTAAGGTTCCGGGTAGCCCTACGTTTGCCGCAGGTGGCTTTGTAGTAGCAGGATATTCCGGCAACGGCATGCCGTAGATAGGTTGAGCTCCCGATGTCTGTCACATCCCCTCAGTAGGAATAGGTGCTTTGGTAGCCACTGTTCTTTTTGTTATCTCACTTTGTCCGTCCTCTGCTTCATTCCTTTGATTTGCTTGAGACGGCTTTTGGGATCTTCCTCTTGTGAGCGCTGGTCATGAGCTTGTTGGTACATCATTTGGTTTCTGCATGCCTTCGGCTTTTGGTATCCATGCGGTCACAGAAAAGCAAACAAATCTGGTACTTGGGTACCTTCGTCAAAAGTAACAATTAATGCTCCGACACAGAAGATGGCTAAGCAGCTTTTGTAGAAAAAGAACTGAAATAATGTCTTTGATAGACATGTATTAAATGATTATGACACCCTTGGAGAAAACAACCGTAAAACGTTGAAAACCGAAAAAAGGGGGTGTCAGATCTAGGCAAACACGAGGATATTAAATGCTTTTAGAAGATCTTTCTTCCTTAAAATCTCACTAAGATTCCTTTGTTAGTCAAAGGTTCTCAGATCTAGAATATGCTCTGTTAAAGAAGGTTGTTTTTAGTATAAAACAAAGATTTTGGCGTTTTGTGGGTACGCTTTTTGTAAAAAAAAAACTTTGTAGATCTGTAACAAGGTGCGTTTTTGGAGACTATGAAATCAAAAACATACACAAGCAACGAATGAACGAATCACTAGGGAGTGAGATTCATCGTTGTAGAACACAGATCCCTTCGTTTCCGAAGATACAGAAGTTAAGGTAAAAATGTGTCTAAACTCATGGTCGTGAGGAAGAACACGGTGGGCGCTAAACTATGAATACTCTTTTTCCCGTATCCTACGTAATGTATATAGCTCAGAGGATCGGATGCTAAGTAGTATCGATACCTCTGTTGAACTGATAATGCTAAGTAATAAAAGATGTGTAAGATCACAATAATAATGAAGAACACAAATATAATGTAAGAGCATCTAAGTTATCATGAAACACAAGAGATTTATGTAGTTCGACATTTTGTACGTCCACGGGTAATGAGTGATTGTTTTGTATTAAGTTGTGGTGGTTACAAAGATCTAAATGCTTCCCAAAGTAATAGAGAGAACTCAAGTTGAAGTAGAGACTTAAGTTCTAAACATTAAAGAGGTATAAGCTTTAGACTAGATCTTGTCCTTCTAGGTATTGAATGCCTTATTTTTTTGGCGAGGCTTGGTATTTATAGCCCCTTCTGCTCCTGGTATATCTTTGATGCCTTTAGGTACATCGTCTGCTGATATAACTTTCGTACCAATGGTACCTTCATCCACCGCGTACCTTCTCCAGTAGGATTACGCCATCTCGGCCTAACCCACGTTCCTTCGGGAACTACCCAACCTTAGTGTAGGTTGTACCTTCGTTCACCGCCAGCTTCTACCAATAGGGCGCTGCCACGCTTCCTCTCTCCACGTGCCTTGATTTATGCGTGTAGATAAGAGATTTGTGCATTTAATACTGATTGGATGCGTTATCTACCTCTGTCCCCTTGCCAGCTGCTTCCTTGTAGATTAGACTTGTACTCTTCTTATCTCTACCGTCGAGGTCTTCTTTCTTGGGGAGAGATAAAGTAGATCTGTGGAGGTAACCTTTGCCGCTTTAGGTTCCTCAGTCCAAAGCCCAAAGGCTACATAGTTGGATTTTTACGCGGCCACTCAGATCGTGACACATGCTCCACAGAATATTGGTATTCGCACTTAGTTTGTTTATGCTTGAGAATCTTTTCTTCTGATATAAGATTCCCTCAAACTAGTTCAAGGTTTCGACATGGATCTTTAGACATTGTTGTTGGATCTAAAGACGATCTTGTGATAATCCATTATTATAGACTCGTTCCGTGTGTGATTGATCACAAGAGATTCAAGTAGTTATGTGCAGGTGTTTATTGAAGATCTAAGAAGATTTGAAGACAAAGAAGAGATAAAAGATTTCTGACTTGGTTTTATAATCTTTGGTGTGCACAATACTTGTTTGGGAAAAAGAGGATCCAATTGATAATCGTGGTAGATTGGATTGATTAATTGAGAAGATCGGCATCAACATAATTCTTTGGATTAAGAGTGTTGTTGGCTTAATCTTAACAATTGCCTTTGGGTGATTGAACACAAGATAGATCATGGAACCTGGCAAAGGAGTTTATGTTAAGATAAACAAGGGAACCTTTGCGGAACTCATATCATTTGGTTGAAGAGAGTTGATACCAAACAGATTTGTTGTTCCTTTATGTTGATGGGTGAAAATTACTCCTGCTGAATTTGGTAATTTGGGGTGTGATGAGGAATGAATTTAAACCTACAACAAATGCCTTTGCGCGGTGAGTGCTTGTAGATTCGAGAGATCAATCGTGCAAGTCCGGCCTAAACCAAGAAATGGCTGTTCCTGGACTTGTTTCGGTCACAAAGTGAAGGAGATGGGGTTGATCTTAGGGAGGGAAGCGAAGAAGGTGTTGAGATTGTGAAGGTGTTGGCTTGCTTATGACTTGTAACAGAAAGATGAGCAAGCTTATGGTTGATGCAAGCAGGCTCTGGGTGTTTGAATACGATGTTGTATTAACACTTGATTTCTGTCGACTGAACTTGTGTTGTTCTGTTGTCGTTCCTTGTTTTGAAATAGGGCGGAGAACCTATTTATACAAGTCATTGAGCCTCATTCACGTCTCTCGTGGGAAGTGGAGGTAGTGGAATGATGGAGTAGTGGAGTTATGCGTCGGTGATGTACGACCAGTCTTGCCCACTTTTCCAGTTCATCTCTAACCGTCCATGACCTCCTGACACGTTCTTGTGATGGCGCGTTGCACGCCGCACGTAAACCATGAGACCAATACCCCGATGTATCCCCCAGTTTGTGACATGATTGATGTCTGGAATGTGTGGATCGTAGATCCACGAAAGGTAGCATGTAATGCTGAATTGATGCTGAATTGAATAACTGTGTTATTCAGAAAGTCAATACTTGTGAAGTATCACGTGTATTTTATGCAGGTACTGCATTGTGGTGTGGTAAAGTGATGGGTAATGACTCCTCACTAACCAAATAACCCCGACTGGGGTTGTATAACCAAGTTTGGTGAAGTCGGACGGATGAGGTGATGTTTGAGACACTCATCTGCGACCGTGGATGAAATTAGGGTTTTTAAAGAGGTGCGAAGCATCACTCTTGACTTGGTCAAAACCAAGCATGGGGAGAATTTTGGAGAGGGCCGACCATACATGCGTGTTGACGGCATGATGGTGTAGGCGCACGTATTCCGTTCCCTCATGAAAGCGCGATCTTGGGCCACTCAATTTGACCAGAAAGAGGAGTGGTCGAGATCGGTTTGCGGCAAATCCCTTGCCGCAAAGGAGTTGGAAACCGGCGTGATATCCCTAGTTTGGGAACGCGTTTCGAGACGACCAATATTGGTCGGTCTTGGTCGATCACCCTAGTGTGTAGGTGGTAGGCCGGTGTTCACACCTATGCCTGACTTTCCCGTGAAAACGTGATCCGAGCCACTCAATTCGTCCGGTGAAGTTGAGTGGTCGAGATCGATTTGCTATTTGGGAGGTGCGACCACACAAGTTTGGTCGGGCGTTTTGGATTAGCCGGGCATGACATGCCTTGGCCGACCGCAAGAGGAGGTAGATGGGCCCACGGTGGTCATGCTGGTATGACCGGTCTTGGTTAATCCAATATGTGACCCTCCATTCGTACCGGAGAAGATGGACGCGCGTGATGACTTGAAACCCTAATTTTGGCTTTCAAAGCCGCGCGACCATGCTCTTTTTGGCGGATAATTTGTTGTAACCAACCATGGTTGGCTTTGAACGATTGGTCAAGTGTGCGGCGGTCACATGGTGATTGTGTCGACATGCTAGGGCCCTTTGAGTCTACATCTACACCTCCATCTATATCTGCGAAGATGGATGGTTGAGACCGTTTTGCGGCACATGTAATATGCCGCAAACCCTAATTTAGGTTTTCCGCCTATAATGCTTGGTATGGACGGTTTCTTGGCAAGCAAAGGCCAATGGTCGACCATGCGGGGTCGGGCCGTGTGTATTCCATAATTGGGGGTGATGGAATTGATCCTGGGGTCGCCCAATCATGCTTGTGGAGTTGGATGACTGCATCGAATCCACCGTGGGTATTCCATACCATGCTTAGGGTGATGGAATTGATACGTGGTCATCCAATCATGCTTGTGGAGTTGGATGATTGCGATCAGATCATATCCGAGATCGATACGGTCAAGTCCTGGATGCTCAATCGAAGCTAGTATAACACACGAGAATTAGCTTCAGACGGGTATTTCGTACATGGTTTCATTATAGTGTTTGAGGTTCGCGCATTCAGAAGAGTAACACTCGGTCGTCATGCCACACTCGATAATGATTCATTATAGTGCTTGGAGGTTCGTGTTACTCAGAAGAGTAACACTCTACCGTCATGCCACACCGAGACGGGAAATACAAGGCCGATATGAAATTCACAGAAGGAATTGTTCTTACATGCTCCAACCTCGGAGAATTAAGTGAGGAGTATCCGTCACTTGTAAACGGCTTTATCTTTTACAAGATGTCAGCGCATGATTTTTCAGGTTTTTTTTTACAAATTTAACCTTGAACGAAAATCCACCATCAACATTAAGTCCCCTGCCTAGCACATAATGGTTACACTATTGTGTGGTAGGCATGAGATGGTGACATACATATGTGAGAAAGACAGATAAAGGAGTTTACCCAAGAGTGTTGGCCGACCGCTAATTTCCCCACGCAGTCACGCTTGTATGGAATCCGCTGGTGGGCCGGTTTCTTTCTTTGGGTATTTGAATCAAAAAGAGGAAACCAAATAAGGGAGGAATCCTTTTCTATTGGGATTCTTCTAATTTTTGTCTATAAAGAAGCCAAACCCCTTTTCTTTTTCTCACGAAATTTTTTTTTTTGTTGTCAAAGCAGCTCCCGCTCGGGCGACTTTCTTTGCTTGCTACTGAACGCCTCGCCGGTCTCGAACTTGGCCGCAATCCGCGTTCTTGCCGTCGCCCGCCCGTCCAAGGTAAGCTTCGTTTTTTTTTTTTTTTTTTTTTTTTTTTTAACGGTCAAACCCTAGTTTGTTAGGTAAATACCTTTTGTAAGACATGTGCATGCTTAGCTTTTTCCACCATTTGGCTTGAATCCCGTAGACACGATTCCCATGAATAAAGAAAATCGTGTTATGATGCATGCGGATGAATGTGGGCCCGCCGTGTATGCCGGAACGTGAGCCTTATTCACATATGTTTGACTGAAATTTACACCGAACTTGGAGCTTGTACCGGACTTGAAACCAATACCAGACTGACTTGAGAGTTATACCGGAGAACTTGAAATCAATACCGAAACTTGTATGATGTTTGGACCGGCCATTGTGTGAGTCGTGTCTTGCCGTGTATGACTGCACTTCTCATATGCTTTCATACAAGTTCTAACTCCTGTCTTTTATTTCATTGCGGTAGAAAAGAACTTCTGTCGATATGTCTTATGAAGATAATGCTGGTGCCAAGTCAGGAAGTGTTGGTAGCTTCAAAGACATGCCGAACATCAATGATGAGTTGTTCACCTTGCCTTTTCCAAATATTAGGAAGCATCCTTCTCATAAGATAGTTTTGCTTTCCGGTTCAGAAAATATGGAAGCCGATCCATTCTCGTCTTGAAGACTCGTGTTGAGATTTTGTCTCCAGAGAAACGAATATCCACCTTCTCCTATTGACTTCAAGGCTTGCCATACTCCACTGGGTTCTTATGAAGGATGGATGAGACGCATGTTGAGTAATAAGGGCATTAAGGACAATTTGACCAAAGCACAAATTCTCGATGCGGTCATGGCGTCTGCTACCCTTGAAATTAGGAAAGATATTGCGGGTTTGATTACCTTCATTTCTCGGTGGCGTATTTCTACTCACACAGCCATATCTAGATGGGGAGAGATGACTATTACTTTGGAGAGCGTGGCTGCATTAATGAATCGCACTTTTTGTTTCAAGTCTTTCTTACGAGCTCTCGATGCGGAACAAAGTAACTATGATGATATACTTTAAAAGGCGGAGGGATTCGAGAGTCCTGACAAGGAGGAGAAAAAAAGATGCGAGATGCTTTTATACTTGGTGGGTGTCGGAGTGGTCTCCGTAGACCCAGAGCGGATCAAGAGTGGAAAATGAGCTCGGCGTGATTGCTTTCCTGTCTTTATGGTTATCCGTGAGATGTATTCGATGACGGTTCGGAAAGAAGACCATTAAAAGTGATCTCGTTAAGATTGCTATAAGGTCGGCGAAGGGTGAAGTTCTTCCTCAGGCGCATTGTTCCTTGGATCACCGTATTCTCATCCTGGACGCTTTAGCAATGGATATGCATGTTTCTAACGGGTACAAGAAGGTGGAGTCGCACGTTCACTTCGCTTTTCTTCAAAGCGCTCTTATGGGAATACTTGAAGTTATGCTCCTACTCCCCGCACCTTCACTCGTTAACTTGTATGGTGGCTCGAGAATACTCCGATGGAATAAGAAGCGTCCTAGAGCCGGTGCGAAACTTGTGGATGTATTTGACAACGTTTCTTCCGTAGATTTTCGTCCATGGGGGCCGATTCACCCTTCTATCGTTCGGCCAAAGACCTTTGGCCGACGATCCCGGCGTTGTGTTGCGTCACCGATGTCAAGACCATGAGATCCTGGGAAATTATTTACCTGCTTGTTTGCATTCCAGATATGTCCCGTCTCTATTCGACGGAGAATTTTCAGACTCGTACAACATTGGACTGGCTCTTTCGCCAAATGGGATTCGATCGGGGTGTCCCATTTATCCGTCCACTAGGGGCTCAGGAAGAATTCCTTCCACAAATTCTTAACGCCAATGTGTTCTTAGACCGGGTGAGCCTTCCTTCTGGCCTATTGGGAGAAACCCGGTGGTGACCGACGGAGGTATAAAAAGAATTTTGGGGGAAACAACTGTTGATCTTCCAGAAATTTTTGAAGAGCGTTGTGACGGATTCCCGTAGCGAACCATCTTCTGATGCCTTGACGAAGCATTTCCGGTTGAAGCTATTTCCAGCCAAGCGGACCAGAGCTGAGAGTTGCAGTCCCCAAGTAGGAGTGAGACTCAAGAGGCAAGCATGCGGTCCGGTAATCCTCAATTCTTCTAATATGCGGGTATTTAAATTTCTTCCCCTTCGGTTCTTTCATTTCTCCAGTGTAAATTTTTCTAAAACGATCTTTGTTTGAAATCGGGGAATTTCAAAGATAATGCCTTCACAAGGTTGGCGCGCATTCAAAACGAGAAGGCCGGCCATCTGGTCTTCATGCTGAGAGGTCCGACAGTCATCGATCTTCATGCCGAGAAGTCTCGCAGATCGACCTTCATCCGAGAAGTCCTGAGAAACCGCTCCTTTTCTCGACAATGACAGAGATGATGCGAGCTCGGTTGAACAAGGCGCTTCCCTTAATGATCTTGTCGACGGGGTCGTGATGGAAATCGCACCCAGAGTGAAATAGATGCCGGAAGGAATGTAAGAGAGACGATTACCTGTCAGAAGTTGAGACGGCCCTTGGAATCCATCCCGAACAGTTCGGGACCATATGGCTATTGTGGTCACTTTTCCCAAAGGCCTCCCGAATCGACAGACTCCGCGGTCGCTGAATTGCTCGGTGATGCGGCGGGGCTTTGTTCGATCCTCCTTTACCGTCCCTTATCCAGTCATGTGTTGGTTGGTGGATTGGCTGCGCTTGTCAGTTCGAAAAGTTGTACACGACAACTGGAAGAAACACCGCCACATTGCTACCACCGAAGCTTTCGGAGTCGCCTTGCATTGGTCAAACGCGTCCAAGAAGCTTTAGTTTCTATCCGGGGATGAGCGCTAGCGATCGGTGGAGCAGTTTCAAGAGGTGATTGAAGATTGGAGGTGCCATCCGACGTGTTTGCCAGATGATGCCTTCAATGCTCCTCGGTTCTTCAAAGGGTTCTCCGAGATCCAGAGCTCCGAAACTACATGATGAAATCCCTTCCGCGGACTGTGTTGCTCGTCAGGAAGAAGAGGTTGAGAGGATGTCTAAAGAACTGGAGCTGAAACAGGCCGTGCTTCAAAGGATGAAAGTCTCTCTTGCCCAGAAGGATGAGTTGCTGTTGAAGGACTTCCCTTGAAAGATTGTAGCTACCGACTTGTCTTTTCTTTTAGATGCTTTTGGGTGATAGTGAGGATTTTCTTTTTGAGTGATAGTGAGGATTTTCTTTGACTTCCGGTTTTGGAATAGTAGGTAATTGAATCGGCTTATTTTGAGATAGTTTTGTGAACACCCCTTTTGAAAGAGATTATGAGATTTGCCTCTTGGTCATGAATGATTGCACATATTACATGAAATTGCAAATATAATGTAAAAGGGAGGTACGAATGGAAACAAACATTGCGTTTGATCACTGAGCCTCTTTCTCCACGTGCGGGATGCTAAGTCCCCAGTGAATTCTAAACTATCTTTCTTGTAAAGTTGTTGAGTAAAACTTACTTGCCTTTTGAAGCCTCACTTATATTAAACCGGAGTAGTCTCTCTAAGAAAATCCTCTGCAAGCTATCTCTCTGAACCGAGCTTCTCCTGAACAATGCGCTTCAAAGCGTTGCATTCACCGGTGGGGTGATGAAGGAACCGGTGGTAATGACAGTATTCGGGTCCATTACTTTTGATCAAGAGGGCGACGCCATACCGGGGTAGTTCCACCTCTCCATTTCGCACCCACGTCTCCAACAGCCTGAGAATCTCCTTCTGGGAGGGAAAATGCAAGTACCTTGAGTCTAGGAGTTGCCCGCGCTAGCGGGCGTTGCAAATGTCTCCGTGTGGCTTTGACGTGGAGTGTGGGATGAAGTTGGAGGATTTGCGAGTGCTATCGCAGATCAAGGATCGCTTGTTCAGGGCAGAGGGATGTGGAAGATGTCGCAATGTCACCGCCTGAGTGACCGAATTGAACGTTTCCATCCTCTCGTATTCGTGCATTTCCCGATTGATTTCTCCTTCCTCGAGCATTTCTCCACCTCGGTTGAAAAGTCGACATGATTGGACAGCCTTGGGGCTTCGGCAAGAGTTTTGAGATATAAATCCTCTAGTAGGGCTCCATAGGCCGCAGCTCCCTTTCTTTATCCGCAGACGTTGTAGTACTCCGGACAAGTCTCTTCCTCCGTCTGGACCATGTTGTCTATCTCTTCTGGTTCGTCTGCGATTGCGTGCCCCTCTTGCTTCTCCACTGGTAAAGGTGTGATCCCTGGCTAAGGATTCACCGTTTCTTGCGGAGCGAATGCATCCTTCTCGTAATAGTGCTACTATGTCATTCAAAAGGCGAAATGTCTCGCTCTGCCTTCTGGTGATACCGGCTTGATTCGCCAAGGGATCCTCCAACATCCCAGCTATGCTTCCCATGATATCTGAACCACCTGCGGACTCCGGGTAAGGATACATCAAGAGATGAAAACCGAAAAATTGAGAATTCGATTTTATTTTATTTTTGTAACCGAGAGATCAATCTCCCACTGTGGTCGCCAATTGTTGATGGGTGAAAATTACTCCTGCGGAATTTGGTAATTTGGGGTGTGATGAGGAATGAATTTAAACCTACAACAAATGCACTCAAGGCAAGTGAGTGCTTGTAGATTCGAGAGATCAATCATGCAAGTCCGGCCTAAACCAAGAAATGGCCGTTCCAGACTTGTTTCGGTCACAAAGTGAAGGGAGATGGGGTTGATCTTAGGGAGGGAAGCGAAGAAGGTGTTGAGATTGTGAAGGTGCTGGCTTGCTTATGACTTGTAAAGAAAGATGAGCAAGCTTACGGTTGATGCAAGCGGAGCTCGGGGTGTTTGAATACGATGTTGTATTAACACTTGATTTGGCCGATTGAACTCAGGTTGTTCTCGTTGTCGTTCCTTGTTTTTTGAAATAGGGTATGATAACCTATTTATACAAGTCATTGAGCCTCATTCACGTCTCCTCGGGTAAGTGGAGGTGGGAATGATGGAGTAGTGGAATGTCGGTGATGGCCACCAGTCTTGCCCACTTTTCCAGCCTTCATCTCTAACCGTCCATGACCTCCCGACACGTTCTTGTGATGGCGCGTTGCCGCACGCTGCACGCTGTAAACCGCCAGACCAATACCCAAGTATGTATCCCCAGTTTGTGACATGATTGATAAACTGAATGTGTGGATCGTGATCCACGAAAGGTAGCATGTAATCGCTGAATTGAATAATCGTGTTATTCGAGGAAAGTCGATACTTGTGAAGTATCACGTATTTTATGCGTATCGTATTGTGGTGTGGTAAAGTGATGGGTAATGACTACTAACCAAATAACTCTGACCAGGGTTGTATAACCAAGCCGGTGAAGTCGGACGTATGAGATGATGTTTGAGACACTCATCTGCGACCGTGGATGAAATTAGGTTTTTAAAGAGGTGCGCAAGCATCACTCTTGACTTGGTCAAAACCAAGCATGGGGAGAATTTTGAGAGGGCCGACCATACATGCGTGTTGACGGCATGATGGTGTAGGCGCCCGTATTCCGTTCCCTCATGAAAGCGATCCGGGGCCACTCAATTTGACCAGAAAGAGGAGTGGTCGAGATCGGTTTTGCAGCAAATCCCTTGCCGCAAAGGAGTTGGAAACCGCGTGGATATCCCTAGTTTGGCCACGCGTTTCAGAGACTACACCAATATTGGTCTGTCTTGGTCGATCACCCTAGTGTGTAGGTGGTAGGCCGGTGTTCACACCTATGCCGACTTTCCCGTGAAAACGTGATCCGAGCCACCAATTCGTCCGGGGTGAAGTTGAGTGGTCGAGATCGCTAATGGCCTTTATTTGGGAGGTGCGACCACACAAGTTTGGTGAGCGTTTTGGATTACTGGCATGACATGCCTTGGGCTGACCGCAAGAGGAGGTAGATGGGCCCACGGTGGTCATGCTAGTATGGCCGGTCTTGGTTAATCAATTCAGGACCCTCCATTCATCGAGAGAAGATGGACGCGCGTGATGACCAAAACCCTAATTTTGGCTTTCAAAGCCCGACCATGCTCTTTGGGCGGATTTAATTTGTTGTAACCAACCATGGTTGGCTTTGACCGATTGGTCAAGTGTGCAAAGTGTCACATGGTGATTGTGTCGACATGCTCCGGGCCCTTTGAGTCTACATCTACACCCTCCATCTATACCCGAAGATGGATGGTTGAGACTGCTTTCGGCACATGTAATATGCCGCAAACCCTAATTTAGGTTTTCCGCCCATAATGCTTGGTATGGACGGTTTCTTGGCAACAAAAGGCCAATGGTCGACCATGGGTCGGCCATGTGTATTCCATACCGCTGGGGGTGATGGAATTGATCCGGGGTCGTCCAATCATGCTTGTGGAGTTGGATGATCGCGATCAGATCACCGTGGGTATTCCATACCATGCTTAGGGTGATGGAATTGATCCAGGGTCATCCAATCATGCTGTGGAGTTGATGATCAGTTTGCGATCAGATCATATCCTGAGACTCGATACGGTCAAGTCCGGATGCTCAATCGGGCTAGTATAACACAAGAGACTTAGTCACGCGGGTATTTCGTGCATGGTTTCATTATAGTGTTTGGAGGTTCGCGTTACTCCGTAAGAGTAACACTCAGTCGTCATGCCACACTGATAATGATTCATTATAGTGCTTGGAGGTTAGTATTTACTCAGAAGAGTAACACTACTCGGCGTCATGCCACACCGAGCACAGAAATACAAGGCTGATATGAAATTCACAGGAAGGAATTTTGCTACATGCTCCAACCTCGAGAATTAAGTGAGAGTATCCGTCACTTGTAAACGGCTTTTATCTTTACAAGATGTATTAAGATGATTTTTCAGGTTTTTTTTTTACAAATTTAACCTTGAACGAAAATCCACCATCAACACTTTCTTTGTTTGGAATACGAACCAAAGGAATTGGTCCAAGTACGTGACTTGTTTACGAGGTTGGGGCGTGGGAATACAGAGGCCGGAACTAGGTGAACTATAAGTTTAGTTGCTTGGTCTCAACTATACGAAGTTGGTATTATTTTGTATAGCGGCTTAATCTTTGAGAGTATTCAACCCCGGGCAGGTCCCGAGGTTTTTCCGCATTTGCGGTTTTCTCAAGCAAAAAATCTTCACATGTCATTTACTTTATATTTCCGCGTTATAATTTTTTTATTATAATTAAAGTAAATTGCACAAACGTTAATTCCTATTTACTTGATACGTTTATCCTATTGAGTTTGGTTAAGTCCGTGATAAACACATTTTTGTGTCAATTGTCTCGGTGTCTCTATTGTTTAGTGCTTGATTTTGTACTTATTATGGTGTTTTTATGTTTGTGTAGGTGTTTTGGAGAAATACGCTTGTGTGGAAAAAGTCGCTCAAAAGTGCTATTTGGATCCCTAGGACAAAAGTACTAAAGGCACCCTCATTTTGGATAAGGGGCACCAAGGACACCCCTTAAGGAAGTCACATTCGCACCCCCATCGCTGTTAGGGAGATCATCTTCACCATATCAAATTGTCTGGTTTTGGAGGGAAAACAATTTCGCCCTGCAGATTTGGGGGGGTTGACATTTGAGCTTGTTTCTAGAGACTAAAGGGCTGGAATTGATTGGGTACTTTTCTATGGGCTAGACAGGGATGGTAGAGGTGTTGGATTCGATCCAGGTTTGGCTGGAATTTCCGAGAGGAAAACAAGGCAACACATACACGCTGTGGGAGATATTCACAAGATTGCGCATGAACAGAGAGGAATTTGCACGTATCTCGAAGACCCTAACAACTATCCGAGTGTGAAGGAGTTAAATATGGCAATTTGGCAGCTTTAGAACGCGTGGAGAAATCAAAAATCTAGATCATTTCCTAAACATGCCATAAAGAATAATGCCGAGTAATGGAGGATTATATGAAGTTATGGCGAGATATTTCGGTGTTGTTGGGTTATAAATAGTTGCTGAGATAGCATAGAGGGAGGAAGGAGAGTTTGGGAGATTACAGAGCATCACAGAGGCGAAAGATTGATCACCAGAGAGACCTGCTGCTGCTGCCATTGAAGAACACGAAGAACATTGGACGCCTAAGAACATCTGCTCATGATACAATGATAGCGACTCACAGCCGAGGGTCGTAGTTCAGAGAGATCTTAAAGCAAACAGAATAATGATGAAGCTTTTTATCGCTTCTTTGTAACATCTCGGTTTGTAACACTTATAACCTGGCTTAAACCCGGTTTTCATTATATTTCTCCCATTTTCATCATTTGTAAACCCTTTGAGCAATAATAATGATTTTTGAACGTGTTTCCAACATGATGAGCGGCTAATTCTCTCACAAACCAAGGCAATGAGGAAGCTATTATTTACATGAATAATTGGTAATTATTTATTTTCTCTAATTTATAATTTATAATTCACTCAATCACTTGCTTTTATGAGTTTTTAATTGTTTGCAAAATTTTCTTCATTAGTTGTGATTCAATTAGATAGGTTATGCTTTGTTTAGATAATCTATGCTTAGGGGATACAATTAATTTTTGAGAATTTGTCTCGATTATATGTGAATTAAGAAATAAGGGACTTAAAAAGATAATTAGAGTTTTGGCTTATTTACCATAATTTTATTCATGTGTAATAGTGGAATCATGTCTTGGTTATTCCTAATATCTTGAAATCAAATTTTGAGTTAAGTTTTCTTTATTTTTAAGTTTTATTAAGTCTAAAATCTATTGCTTTCACAAGTCTCAACGAACCTATTACTACAACATAGTTGAGATCACATCAGTCCGAACCTTTGTATCAAGTAAACACACCTCGTTTTTGTATTGTCTCGATCTCGTATCCATAGACGATCACACGAAGTGTGAACCGATTTGTTGTATTGTCTCGACTCAGTCTATAGACACTCACTTTCGGAGAAAGGACTTATAGGAAGGAAAAGTAATAACTTGAGGTATATTTGGGTACCCTCGCATTTTCAATTGGTATTAGAGCAGGTAAACACGAAAAGATCTAACAATCTGTGTTTGGTGCGATCCATCCTATAAGAATTGAATCTAATGAATGATTTAGTTAACGTAAAGCAAGACATCAAGAGTTTTGAATTAACACTTGATGATGGGATCTACGATTCAATATCTGAAGAAATCATCTCTAGAAATTCTACGAGACAAGCTAATCTTGTTAATAATGTAGAAACCGATGACGACTGGAAAATAGTTCTACAAAAAGGGTTAGATGAAATTTCTGATGATGATGACTCAGATTTTGAACAAGAAGTAGAAGAGGATATCTCAGAATACTCTAAACTGCTAGAACCTTTAAAAAATGAAAAACCGAGAACTTCACATTTTATTGGTTTTATGACTCCTCTTTGTCGTGAGAACAAGAAACTGAAGAAGGTTTTCCAAGGATATTATATGGGTTTCCGCATCGGTGACTCTTTTCTTAAAGATCGTACAGACGAGTTAAATTCTAAAAAATTAGAATGTGAAATTCTTCAAAGAGATATTTTTTTGTCAAAAAAGAAACTGGCTGAATCTGAAGCAAGGGTTAATTCTCAACCAAAGAGTTTTGAAGAGAAAGAAGGTGTATATCTCTCACGAGAAAAACATCTTAAGGCTGATGTAGCTAGTGCTCTTGATAAAATCAAGATGTTGGAAGAAGAAAATTTGGAACTTAAAAAGTTCAATGCTAGCTCAAATAATTTAACCTCAATGTTAGGTTAAGTAGAAATCATCGTGATACACGAGGATTGGGCTATAAGGAATAGATGCTTCAAATATTAACAAAGAGGTAAAATTTGTTAAAGCTACTAATTCTTATCAACCAGAGGCTTCCACTGTTGTAAAAAATGATACTATTTTTTGTAAAGAAGTAAAGCCAGTCAAACCTAAGAATTGTGTTCAACCAGCAGCAATCAACGAGAGCACTTCTGCTAATGTCAAGAAAGCAACAACGTTTAACAAGGATAAGAAGAAGAAGAAGAAAACTCGCCAAGCTCCAATGCAAGAGGATCCACAAAAAGGTAACACTAAAACTCATACTTCGTATATTTATACTAAGCATTGTTATTATTATGGTATTAAAGGACACTTGCAATGGGGATGCAAAGTTCGTAAAATGCAAGATGCATTTTCTTTTGTATCAAGCGAATTGGCTAAGATTGCTCCCCAAAGGAACTCAGGTCGGTATTTCCCTAAGTTTAGGCAAAAGAATTATTATAATGATAGTTCAAATTTTGCATATCACTCGTCAAGGTCATTTCATAAAATACCCAATTATACAAAGAGAGATGACTTTTTAAATGCAAAAACAAGATCTGATGTTCCAAATTGGAGAAAAGGTGTTTCGCAAAATATTCAAAAGGACACTGATCCTAGTGGTATGAAAGAGAAAGATGCTCCTGCGAAAACCAACTCTAAATGGCTCCCTAAGTCCTCCGTAGCCAAGAAGGGACCAAAAATTAGTCACAAGAATGACTCTCAGCTGTTAATTGTTGGTGACAATAATTACAAGAGTCTTCTTGAAAGGCTAAAGAAAGACATTATGTCTGAAATCTCTTGTACTAGTAAAGGTTGTGATAATGACACTCTTCATCACAAGTCAAAGAAGAAAAACAAGAGATGGAACAAGATAAAACAAACCAAGCAAGAGGTCAAGAATGATTCTGTCTTAGTCACTCATGACGAACAAGACAAGACTGATCTTAACACAACCTAGTTGTGTTAGAATGTGCATGCTCACCTCGGTCCTCAATTTTGAAAGGTGAGGAGGCACATGAAACTGAGCACACGATCTCTCGATTATTATATGACTAATTAACATCTTTAGGAGATTTCTTTTCTTCTATACTCATACTATCTCTATCTATATTTGGATTTTGAAAGAAACGGTAATTTTTATTTTATGATGTTGATATCTACTGATCATATATGTGTAGCTCTTGTTTTTACGGTTAAAACGAGCCAAAAATCACTGAATTCGGACATCGTATGCAAAAGTTATGTCGAAAATAGTTTAGTGTTGTGATCTGTCTCAAGTAACTCTTGGGAACCGATCCTAGTACCCTGTCATGGTGAGGGAACCGATCCTAGTACCATGTCATGGTGAGGGAACAGCTCCTAGTGAGAGGTCCCCTTACGAAGAAGTGTAAAACTGTTTTGCCCATAACTTCTTCGTACGAACTCGGAATGACCTCATTCTTTTTGCGTTGTTTTGATAATTAAATTTCCTACAAGACTGAGGTAATTGCAATACTTGATTTTATGTTGAACATTTATGGTGTATTGCAAAGTGATTTATGAGATGATTGATTTCGGTTTTATTACCTTGATATTCGATCTCATAATATGTTGTGAACCCTTATGGTTTGGGTGACTTTTTGATTTAGCAGGATTAAGTTCTAGCCCATGTTGGTAGGCTTTATCAAAGGCATGAGGGGTTCCTGTAGAAATAATATGTGAAAAATTCACAATATGTTGAATCGGTTTTGGTTTAGCATAAAAGCATATGTGTTTCGACAGTTTTCAACTTTTGCTTGCAATTGTTAAAACCGATTTTCAACCTTTCTCTGGTAAAGGTTGGTTGTTGTTATTCTTTTGTTTTTGCATAAGGATGACAACATAATGGTATTTCGATATCAATTCTCCCGGAAGAAGAAAACGATGCGATCATATTTGGAGAAGTTGGATGCGAAATTGAGGTAACAATCTTGTTAGTTAATTTTTTTCCTGTTTTAAGAAAAGCCTCTTTTATTTGATATATATATTGCTTTTGCTTAAACAAAATTGTCGGTACAATTGATGTGTTTATTCCATTATGATGTGTGGATGTATGTGTTATTCAATTGGTTCCGGTTAAGTAAAACTTTTGTTATCTTGCTTTGTTGTGTGATATTAATCGTTTAGGCTTACGAAAGTTTGGTGCAATTGCGGTGCTTTAATGTATATGTTATTTCAATTGCTTCCAGTTAAGTAAAACAATTGTTATTTTGCTTTGTTGTGTAGTATCAATTGTTTAGGCTTACAAAATTTCGGTGCAATAGTGGAACTTTATATATATGTTGTTTCAATTGCATCCGATTGAGGTGAATAATTATGCAAGTTGATTTATTTGGTTTTTTTGAATTATTTATGGCTTAACGAATGAATATGGTGTCTGGATGAGTTGTTTAGTCCAATTTGATTCCGGATAAGATAAACTAAGTTAATTCTGATCTTAGTTAGACTTATCAAAGTGGAGGTTTCGATTATTCAAGTCTAGCCGAATGCCTAATCAAGGAAATGCTAGTTAACTAACCTAGTATTTGGCTTGTTTAAAATCTAAAGGTCTAAGTTATATGGATAATTAGAACCTGATGAGAAAAATGGAGTTTATCTTTGTTTTGGTCTTATCGAATGAAGCGGTTGTATGTATACAATCGGTTTAGCAAAGGAACTAAGTTGCTTAGTTAATTTTTGGTTTGCTAAACTAGTTGGGAAAATTGCTTCGGACAATTATTTTCATGATAACATATCAAAACATAATTACTTTGTAGTTTCGGTTTTGATATTGGTTATCAAAAATGGTATGTGAAACCTTCGTGCTTGACTCAACAGGTTGCAAGTCTATTTTGAGATTTATAAGATCCTTTTCGTGTTTTCCTTTATTTTTTCGTTTCTTTGTCATTTTTGTGAAAAAAAGGGGGAGAAATATATGGAGTAAACAGGTGATGCTGGTATCAATTTTATGTTGATTGGTGTCACTAGGGAAGAGGACAATGGTGCTTGAATGTTTATCTAACGAATGAGGAAAAGCACAGACTAAGGGGGACTAACATATCATATGATTGGTATAATAAAGACGTGCGGATTGAAAATCTACCTATCTCACCTTTAGGGGGAGTATGAGCTTTGTTATTATAATGTCAACAACGACATTTTAAGGGATTGAATTAATGCGGGTTATGTCTTTGTTGAATTCGGGAATCAAGTGTATGTGTAATGAATTATTGTAATTTGTTTATCCATATGATTGTAAGAGTTTTGTCACTAAAATTGACAAATGGGGAGATTGTTAGAGCATAGCTCGGTTGAAACCAAGCGTCAGTATGTCAAGTTTGGTTGTCATATTTTAGTGAACCAAAACTAATTTAAGAGTCGTTTGATTTAAATGTACTAGAGTCAACTTCGTATAGGTTAGCTTGAAAGTATTAGGATGAGACATTACAAGTATTGCGAAGACTTGAAGAAGTGAAGAAGTACGTAGCTACAACCACAACATCATCCTTCCACTTGAGGTTAGTGATATTTGACTTGAACTTGTTTCATTCCCTAACGTATCTTTCAAGTCGTGCATATTGAAAACATAAAACTGCGAAGCATGAACACTCTAGATAGACATAGTATTAAGGAATACAATATGAGGTTTATTGCTTAACCATTAAACTTTGTATATAATACATCAACATAATCATATGAATGCTATTGTGATTATGTATGGGTATGAGTGAGGATATCATCCTAGGAAATAATTTTTACATGTGTTTTAAGGAAGTAAGTTCATGATATGTGTTGTGAACCGAAAAGGAAATCGCCATGGGTTATTGGGGTTGTTCTTCATTGCATATCTTATAAACGACCAATATGTGTGATTAGTATAACCGCCCATGACTTGTTTTTGTTCTTGGTAAAACTATTCACATGAGGCCTGACTTATGTATTGGTATGACTTTTATCAGTGAAATCGATCTTAAGTAATCACCTGGGGTACGATCGGGTTTGTGAGTGTCTGACTAATTATTGGGAGAGGGGGAACCGATCCTAGTAAGAGGTGGAATGTAACACAAGGGGAGCCGATCCTTGTATGAGGTGCAACAAGGTTTATAGAAGAAAGGGGAACCAATCCTATGAACATGTGCAACATGTTTTTAGGAAAGGGGGAACCGATCCTATGGACATGTGCAGTGCATACAAGTTAGATACCAAATATATGTGGGGAACCGATCCTAGTACCTAGTCAGGCAAATTTTGGTAAGCTAGTGTGACTATGCACAGTACTCAGATGGAGGTAGAACCGAAACTTGTTTTGGTAGAACCGTTAAACCCATGAGTTGTGATTGAGTGTTACTTGATCAATCACATAGTTCTTGAAAGTCAGATGAATTAATTCTAAACTTGTTTGGAAGTGTGGTAAATCGGTTTCAAGTGAGTAAGTATGAAAAAGGACTTACAAGAGGAAGATGTCGACACACTTTGAACACGCGCATTAATGTGTATTCTTTTATTGTTCAAAGATATTCCTTAACGGCTAAGAGGGAAGTAAATCCCAAGATCGAATTTAAATAAGTTAAGAATATTTTTAATTAAGGGTTTTTAATTATATATGAAAAATAAGAATTAGTAATGTGCATTTACTAGTTAAAGATTTTCCAAGGAGATTTCGATCATTAATTTGGAAAGTGCGTTCAAAGGATTTATGAAAACTGAATTTGTTGTAGTAATGAAAAATATCTTGAGTATATTTTCGGTTTTGGAAATTCCTTGGTGTCCAAACTTCCTTGTCTATATATATTTTGAGTTTGCATTTCGAGCAAACTAATCCTTCGTAACAATAAACTTCCTCTTTTATCTTTGTTACTGGTGAAGCCGCCTATCAGAGAGGAGAGTAATCTAATTAGGTGAAATCTCTTACGGCCGCTCAATTTAAAATCTTCTTTGGGATTGAAAAGCTCTAGCGCGACCCGTTGGTGGGAAACTAGATATTGCGGTTTATCTTTTAGTTTTCTTATTGATTTGATTGGCTAACGGTGGTTGAACTTTGATTGCACCTAGTTTGTTTATGTTTGAAAATATTCTATTCTGATATAAGATTCACTTAAACTAGATCAAGGTTTCGACATGGATCTTTAGACTGTTGTTAGATCTAAAGACGATCTTGTGATAATCCATTGTTAACAGACTCTGTTCTGTGTGTGATTGATCACAAGATATTCAAGTAGTTATGTGCAGGTGTTTATTGAAGATCTAAGAAGATTTGAAGACAAAGAAGAGATAGAAGATTTCTGACTTGGTTTTATAATCTTTTGTGTGCACAATACTTGTTTGGGAAAAAGAGGATCCAATTAATAATCGGTTTATCCTTGTGGTAGATTGGATTGATTAATTGAGAAGATCGGCATCAACACAATTCTTTGGATTAAGAGCGTTGTTGGCTTAATCTTAACAATTGCCTTTGGGTGATTGAACATAAGATAGATCTTGGAACCTGGCAAAGGAGTTTATGTTAAGATAAACAAGGGAACCTTTGCGCAACTCATATCACTTGGTTGAAGAGATTTGATACCAAACAGATTTGTTGTTCCTTCTTTTGTTTGGAATACGAACCAAAGGGGTGGTCCAAGTACGTGACTTGTTTATAGGTTGGAGGCGTGGGAATATAGATGGAACTAGGTGAACTATAGGTTTAGTTGCTTGGTCTCAACTATACGAAGTTAGTATTATTTTGTATAGCGGCTTAATCCTGAGAGTATTCAATTCTGGACTAGGTCTCGGGGTTTTTCTGCATTTGCGGTTTCCTCTATAACAAAATATTGTTGTGTCATTTACTTTATATTTCCGCATTATAATTTTTTTTTTATTATTAAAGTAAATTGCACAAACGTTAATTCCTATTTACTTGATACGTTAATCCTATTGAGTTTGGTTAAGTCCGAACCTTTGTATCAAGTAAACACACCTCGTTGTTGTATTGTCTCGATCTCGTATCCATAGACGATCACACGAAGTGTGAACCGATTTGTTGTATTGTCTCGACTCAGTCTATAGACAATCACTTTCGGAGAAAGGACTTATAGGAAGGAAAAGTAATAGCTTGAGGTATATTTGGGTACCCTCGCCTTTTCACAATGTACCAGTACTTGGACAACTGTTTGTTTTTTCTTTTTAATTAATTTGGAGCCAAGAATGTGTAAAGGAGCTATCTTCATAAGCCTTCACTATTTAGAGTTGGAAGAGTAGTCTGAAGTGTCACACTCTGTCCTACCTTAAGCTTAAGCTGTGAAACATGGAAAACAGGGTGTATCTTAGAAGTAGTTAGTAGCTGCAACTTATAAGGTACTTCTCCAACTTTGGCTATTATCTGATAAGGGCCAAAAAACTTAGCTGCTAACTTTAGATTTCTCCTTAGTTGAACTGAAGTTTGCCTGTAGGGTTATAGCCTGAGATAAACCCAATCTCCTACTTGAAATGATCTTTCAATTCTATTTTTGTCGACTTATTCGCTTCATTTTGTCTTTGAGCTTCCTCCAATGTGGATTTAAGTAGAATATTCATAGCTTGTCTCTGCTGTAAGTAATCATCAACCTTGGCATTGATAGCTGTGGGGTAAGTAATCACTCCAAATTGTGGTGGTGAATAGCCATAAAGAGCCTGAAATGGAGTAAGATGTAGGCTAGAGTGATAAGTGGAATTAAACCACCATTCTGCTAATGATAACCAACTGACCCATTTGGTTGGTCTGTAGCTTGTCATACATCTCAGATAAGTTTCCAAACATGCATTTACTCTCTCAATCTGGCCATCTGTCTGTGGATGATGGGCTGTACTGAGATGTAAAGATGTACCCAGCTCATTGAACAACTCTTGCCAAAAATTGCTCGAGAAAAACACAATCTACGTCGAAATTATTATCCGAGGGTGCCCATGCATCTTATAAATGTTATCAAGAAACATCTTTGAGACAGATTGTGCAAGTATATGGATGACTCATAGCTATGAAATGGCAATACTTAGTATATCAACTATAACCATAATGACTTCCCTACCTTATGACTTAGGCAATCCAGTAATTAAGTCCATACTGATATGTTGCCAAGCTTAATTTGGTACTGGTAGAGGTTGCAGAAGCCCTCCTGGTAAAGTGTTTACCCCTTTATGTTGTTGACACACTTCACATTCTACTACAAATTGAAAAATCTCATTCTTCATATGTGGCCAATAAAAGAAAGACTTATCTCTCTGATAGCTAACTTGAGTTCCAGAGTGCCCACCAATAGAAGAAGAATGAATCTAGGGTATAATTTGATGTCTTAGAGTTCCATTTTACCAACATATATCCTCCCTTTATACCGAGTATACCTTGTGAGTAAGAATAAGGTGGAACACTATTAGCAGAAATGAGAAGTTTTTGTATAATGTCATGAGTTTGTTCATCTTGCTCATGGCTAGAAATGACGTCTTTAATACAACTTGGTTGCACCTCAAAGATAGCATTGCAGCTGGCAGTCGGTTGGTGAGAAATTCTAGAAAGAACATCAGCAGCTCTATTCTCAGTTCTCTTTTTGTACACTAGCTCATAGTCATAACCCAATAACTTTGATAACCATTTATGTTGTAATAATGAATGTAACCTTTGCTCCATAAAGAATTTAATGCTTTGGTGATAAGTATAAATCTTGAAATGGTTACCTAATAAGTATGACCTCCATTTGGTGACTGCCATGACAATGGCCAATAACTCCTTCTCATATGTGGAGTAAGCCAGGAATCTGATCCCCATGCTTTTACCGAAATATGCTATGGGTTGCCTGTTTTGCATGAGAACTGCACCCGCACCACCATCAGAAGCATCTGTTGCAACTTAAAAAGGTTGTGAAAAATCAGGCAAAGCTAGAATTGGAGTAGTTGACATGGATAGCTTGAGTTGTTCAAAAAGCTGATTTCTACTGGGCTCCATTTAAAATTGTTCTTCTTGAGCAGTTCAGTAAGTGGTTTACTGATCAACTCATAATGCTGCACAAATTTCCTATAATACCCTATCAACCCAAGAAATCCCCTTAACTCTTTGATGTTGTTTGGTGTTGGCCATTTGAGCATACTTTCTATTTTTGAAGGATCATTGACTACCCCATGTTTATTGATAATATGTCCTAAATACTCCACTTGTGATTGTCCAAAACAGCACTTGCTAAGTTTAGCAAAGAGGGAATGCTCTTGTAAGAGTGACAATGTGGTATTTAGATGTTGTAAATGGGTTTCCATGTCAGGGATATAAACGAGAATGTCATCAAAAAATACAAGAATGAATTTCCTAAGATATGGTTTGAAAACACCATTCATGAGGGCTTGGAAAGAAGCAGGAGCATTGGTCAAGCCAAATGGCATTACCAAGAACTCATAGTGCCCTTGATGTTTTCTAATAGCAGTTTTGTGCACATCAGCTGGATACACCCTGATTTGGTGATACCCTGCCTTGAGGTAGATTTTACTAAACACCTTAGCTCCCTTAAGTTCATCCAACAATTCCTCTATAATGGGTATTGGATATTTATCTTTGACAGTAAGATCATTCAACTTTCTATAATCTACACAAAACCTCTAGCTTCCATATCTTTTCTTGACTAAAATTATTGGAGATGAAAAGGACTGTGACTTGGATGAATGACTCCTGCAGCAAGCATTTCCTTAACCAAATTCTCTACAACTTCTTTTTGAACATAAGGAACTTTATATGGTCTTTGGATAGGATGTGATGCTAATGGTTTGAGTGGAATATGATGATCATGAGCTCTTGGAGGTGGTAAGGTTGTAGGCTCCTTAAAAAAAATTGGGTAAGTATCAATCAAACTGGAAATTTTGGAGGAATTTCGATTTCCACCTTGGTAGCGAATTAAAGAGTATAGTTGGACAACTATTCCATATTTGTTCTTCTTAATAAGTTTATGCAAAGAGGAACTAGAAATTGGTGTTGATAGGTGTCTAAAACACCTTGATATTTATCTATTGTTTATGCTTTCTTTGCTATGTTTTCTTGTAAAATATGTATCTTATGTATGCTTTTGAGTGTTTAGGTATTTTGGAGTCATTTGGAACAAAAGAAGAAGAAACGTCGTTTAAAAGGTAAAAAAAAGGTGCAAGCTATTGTTGGAGGCGAATTATTTCTCATTATTTACTTTTATTTCTTCATCTCTACGAAAAGCATGTCGGCTTTAGTGATGCAAATTTATCTCGTCTGAAAAGCACGAGGATTTAGTGATGAAGAGAAATTGAAGAGAGGAAGTGAATCTGAGAAGTAAGAGACGACCACTGTTGGTGGAAGAATTCAAAGAAGAAGAAAGCGTTCATTTGGAGCAAGAAGGACAAAAGCATCATTTCATGTGCGATTGCTATTGGGAGCCGAGCCGAGCTAGCGATAGGATACAACTACTGCAGCTTAGTCTAGAGAAGTAACTGACTAGCGTCTTGGTGTCCAATATCTACTTATGGGGTGCCTTGGGTGTCCACCCCTTATCTACTTCAACAAAGTGGCTTTATCCACTTACATTTCCTACAACAACCCAAAAATTCAGAGGAAATTGATTTCTCAATCATTTCCTGTTGAAATTAAGACAGAGGGAGAAGCATGGCGAATCCACTATCGATCTGGGAAAGGAAGAGAGAAATCGGCGAGGAGATGCAGAAATCAGAGAGAAAAAGGAGCTTGAGAAGATGGAAGAACTGGCAGGGTGATAGGTGTCTAAAACACCTAATTTACTATCTAGTAATTACGCTTTCTTTGCTATTTTTCTTGTGAATTATGTACTTTACGCGTGTTTTTGAGTTATTAGGTACTCGGGAGTCGCACGGAGGAAATGAAGCGGAAATCATTCAAATTGAGTCAAAAAGGCGTAATTGTCATTTCACATGCTATTGGGAGCCGAGCCAAGGTTAAAGGGCAACTCTATTTAGAGGAGTATTAAACAAAGACTAGCTGTGGTTAAGGGGATGCCATCTGGGTAGCCCTTATCAAGGTGACAGAACATCAATTATAACCTACCTACCCAACCCTAAATCGAGAAGTGTTATCTTCTCAATCATTACCATCACCAGAAATTCAGAGAAAAAGGCTGCACAGCAGCCATGGAATCGAGTTCACAGAGAGGAGACGGCGATGAGTGATTGTTGCTGCTGTCGTCTAAGGTTTGAGAAGAAACACAAGGGGATCTGTGTTGAATTAACGAATTTCGAGTTGAACCGAGAAAGAATTGTTCTGTGAAAGAGAAGATTCGGATGGAGTTTGTCGTGAATTTGCGGCTGAGTTAGGGCTTTGGTCGATTAAGCAGCAAAAGAAGACCCTGTTGCTGCTGATATGAGAGATTGAAGTTGAATTGAGACAGAGATGAAGAAATGAAGATTGGGTTCTGTTAATTGAAGATAATAATGGGTTATGGATGAATTGAAGGTTTGGCTTAAAGTGAAGTTAGGGTTTCTACTGAGAAGAAGATTGAAGGGTTTTTGAGATGATTTGAATGTTTCCGAGTTACAGATGTTGATCATGGTGGTGATTGCAGAAGGTGTTCTTTCTGGTGACTGTAATGAAGAGATGCAGTTCAGGCTGGTGATGGCAAGAACATAAGAATAAGGAGAGTGAAATGCAGGTGCAGGTGCAGGTGTTACTACCATGAAGTTGGAGGAGCTGTAAGCTAAGAACTGAAGTCTGAGTTATTCTTTGCAATAGATGCTTGCATTAGTGGTGTTGATGTGCAAGCTCTGTAGCTGCGGTTGGAGCTGCCAGTGTGACAGATACAGGAGATGGTTAGGATTTGTGGTTGTAGTGGTGCCTATTGGGTTTGTGCTTGGTTTGAAGCAGCTAAAATGAAGGTACTAGTGGATTTGAGCAGAATGGGATTACAAATGGAGTTAAAGCTACATATGCTTGTGATAATCTGAAGTTGCAATTGCAGCTGTCGTAGCTGGGAGAGCGAGTGGAGCTTGAGATGGTAGAGTTGTGTAACAGGGACGAAGAACAAGTCTGTGTTGCAGTTGTAGTACTGGTTGGTGCAGGTATGTGGAGCTGGAACTAGTGAAGCTGTTGGAACTGAATTCCATGGAAGGAAGACATCTAGTGATGATGTACTTAGGCCTGCGGGATTGAACAGTTCTGGTGATGAACTGATGCAGCTACAGTGGCTATGGACTGAGAAATGGAGTGATTTAACCAGATGACAGGGGTTATCTTAGTGTCATGTCATGGTTTAGTGTTGGTTCGGGGTGGATTGATATGAAGGTATTAATGAGTGCTTTTGCAGCAGGGGAAGTTAGAAGCTTGGTACTGCTGCCGCGTATAAAAGTTGAGGTTGCAGAACTGGGAATGAATGTGTTTGCGGGTGGTGTTGTCTCAAGTCAATTGAGATGGTGGGCTATGAACTGCATCAATTAGATGAATGCTAGGTTATTGCAGGGTTCATGTTGCAGAGATGGAGAATTTCAAGGTTGTGTTGTAGCTGCAATTACAAGCCATGTTTGTGTTTGTGAGAGGCATTGCAGGTGCAGGCAATGGCATTGGTGGTGCTAAGCTTAGAGGAGATGAGAAGCAAGTGGTGCACTGTGTTGCGATATTGCTGATGTTATAGAGTTATGAATCTGAGTTAGGGAATGAGGCAGGATATTGTTGTGAAGCTACAGAACAACAAGGAAGAATTGTGAGAATACATGGCCATCATGGCTGGAAGCACAAGGATTGTGCATCACAAGATTTGGCCAGTGCAAATAGCCTGGGCCAAAGTGAATCGGTCGAGTGGACGACTCGTCGATTGCTTCCGACTCAGTGAGCTTTGACCCGGTTTGACTCGGTGACTTGGCGAGTTGACCGGCCGATTTGAATTCGTTGGTGGTGGCCGGGTGGGCTTTGCCGGTCACACGAGATGTCTGCAGCGACTTTTAGGCCAAGTTAGACCCACAATACCAGTTTTTCTGCGACATATTTTTGGCATATTTTCTATATGGGTTTTCTCACACATGGGCTTGGAGGACTTCTATCTAGTGTACTTTTGAAGATTAGACCTAATTTTGGAAACAAGAGAGCTATTTAAAGAAAAGACTTTTACAACTATCTGGATTATTATCTTTTGCCTCTACTTTGTTTCTAGGGTTTAGAACCATGAAAGCTTTTCTCTTTCTTCTTGTTATGAACTCCCTGAATATGAGCTAGAGTTTTCTTTTGGTTATGGATTATTTGGATTTCCAAACATGAGTTTTTGTTCAATAAATTAGTTTTCTCTCATATTATCGTTTATGATTCACCAACAATATTGTTACATGATTTGAATGCTTGTTTAGTCGAGTCGCGAATCGATTGAGTTTGCTTTCATCTTTATTGCTAGATTAGGGTTATTATACGCAAAAGTGATAATTCCTGATTGCAAGTAGCATAAATATGATTATAGTTTGTAGTGATATATTCTTATGATCATATGTGAACCATAACCTTTGTTAAATCGGATTAGTGCTTTTACACGTTCGATTGCTTTGATTGGCTTTGATTTCATAGAACTTAATGCATCTAGAGAATTAAACTTGATTAGTGCTTTTACACGTTAGGTTGTTCTTTTAGATAGAATTCATATTCGCATATTTTAATGTGTTTGTTGATGACAAGAGGAGATTAGCGGGGTATTCTTGCGATCAAGGTATCCTAGGGTCTTTGATAAAAGTTGAGATTAAAATATCAATTCTAGTTATTGTGTTGAAAACATGTTTGTGATTAAAGACGAAATCCATGACCAATATTTTCACATCCTTGATTTGCGTGTTTATTTTATTATTTTCTTTTATTTTATTTTAGTATATAAAAATCAGAAAATCCCTCGTGTTACTTATAAGATACCGAAACATATTGACAACCTAGACCTCTCTGTGGGAACGATCCTTTCTTGCCCTTGCTTCATTATATATTTTGAGTAGTAAGAAAGTGTAATTTATTTTTGTGTCGGCTGACAACCGGCCACAGGGGAATTGGTCGATTCTGGTGATGAAAGAATCTGAGAGTTAATGGTGAAATTAAGAAGGATTTTGAGGAAGTGAAGTGAAGGGGTTTCTGTGAAAAGAAGATCTGAGAAAGTCTAGTCTGCTTATGTGGATGAAGGCTACTGAAGAACTTTGGGTTTTAATAGAAATTGAAGTTAGGGTTTGTCCAGATGAAGATGTGAAAAGGAATTGATGCAAAAATCAGTGCTATTGTAGTTGAAATTGCAGGATTAAGAATATAGATGATGGATGATTCAGTAGGTTCTGGTGATTGATGGGAGATTGAAGCTACAGATTGAGCCATGGATTGCAGGCAAGGCTGGAATGGAGTCTGATGCTGTTGGTGGATGATTTCAGGCAGTTTAGCTCGAGTTTGAAGTTTGGCAGTGATAACGGGTTTGGCTGTAAGGAGCACAAGTTATTTGTCGAGATACATAAGCAATGGTGGTTGATACCGTCTATAGTCATTGGCAGTGACATAAGGAGATAGCCACTAATGGCATATGGGATAATGGTGATCATTGGAGTTTAGATCGATTCTGGTTCTTGACTGAAGAATCAGGTAGAAGGAGAAGAGATCGACGTAATTCAAGAAATTGGGGATGAAATCTGTAACAAGAAGAGCATCTAGAAGATGGGTTTTAAGGGATTCAAGTCTACAACAAAATTTAAGGGTTTGTGATCCATTCAGTTATTAGGGTTTGAGAATAAATTGGGGGTTTCTCTCAATTTGAGTCATTGAGCTACATGATGAATTTGATCTTTGTAATAAGGTGAAAGTTCGTCTTTGTGTGAAATGATGATTGCAGGTGTTGTATGTTGACTAAATGGAACTCAGTATTGCAGGGCTTGGTGAACTTGAGTTAGCAGGGAGTTATAGAGTTAAAATGGGTTTGTGTTTGTGCTGCTATGGGTATGTTACTGCAACAAGCTACAGGTTGAAAAGCTGCAGATTTTTCTGTTGCAAGGATTTGGAGAATGAAGTTGTAGTAGTGACTGAAGTGAAGCTGACAAACTGAAAGTGCAGTTCAGATGGCCTTGATCTCATTACAGAGAAGAGGGCTGAATTGCAGGAGTTGGATGGTGATGACTACAAGCTGAGATGGGGGAATGTATGATGAAATTGCAGGTGATGCTGCAGAGAATGGATGCTGTTGATGGTGTTTCGATTGACACAGAGATGAAGCTGAGATTGCCACGACTGAAACTGGTGATATGAGACTCGCAGCTGCTGAGAGAATGTACGAACCGCAGGCAGTGGTTATGTTGCAGAATGGTTGAGAACTAGTGGCATGTTGTTACAGTTACAACCATTGCAGGTGGTTTGAGCTAACATAGTCAAGGAGCTATAAATTATGGTTTGTATGGCAGGGAAGAAAGAATGTTGGCTTGAGTCTGTGATGTTTGTTCTTTGCGTTAATAACTTGGTGTTATGGCTGGATGAATGGAGCTGTAATGCATTCGAATGAGCTGAAATTGCAGTGAAGGTTATGAACGATGGTGCTTGCTGCTATGATGTTGAGATGATGAAGGAGGCATCATGAAGCTGTGAATTTGAGCTAGGAAATGAGGGAATAGAAGATTGCGAGAGATGTTTTGATGCGGCTTTGAGGTGGATGAAGCGCAAGAGAGTTTCGGTTGTCAAGTTATGCACACATAAGCTGCGGGATGGTCTTATTTAGGAATAGCTTGTGCAAAATGATTCGGGCCCGCAACTCAATGCACTCCGAGACAAGTCGATGGTGACTAGACCTTGGTGATATCACTTTGAGTTGACTCGATGACTCATCCCGATTCGGTTGAGCTTGGCCGAGTTGCCTGAATTTGGCGGCGACCATTGACTGTCCCGATCACTGAAGTTGATTTGGTCACTTTCCGCGAGTTAGACCACTTTCCGGGACCTCCGGCGACTACTTTTTGATCATATTCTCTACATGGGTTTTTCACTTATATGGGCTCGGTGGATTTCTATCTATTGGACCTTTGAAAACTTGACCTAAAAAGAGACATAAAAGGGAAGTTTTTCTACAACTTGGGAGGTATCACGTATTCTATTTGGAGTTTTGGAGAGAGCCGCAGCTAGGGTTTGCCTTCGTTTTTATCTTTCATCTTCTTTATTTAATATTATTGTGATTATGATGAACTCCATAGTTATGAGTAACTAAAACTATTTTTGATTAAGGGTGATTTCAAAACCCGAAATATGAACCTATAATTGATATGCAATAGCTCGTTTTCTCACTAGTTCGTTATTGTTTGATTTCTACCATGCTAATAATGTTTATGGATTATTTGTTGATTGTTTAAATTCGAAATTAAATAGTTGATTCATAATCCTATTGCTAGTTTAGATTTTTTTCGACACGTAATTGTCTAGAGAACTAAACACAAGTAGCAATATATGGGTATTGATGATGGGATTTTGTTAAATGCCCATATGTAGAAATTAACACTAGTAGGTGATTCATGCTTTTGAATTCATCACTAGGAGCAACCTTATCTCACAAAACTTAGAGCACTTGTTTAGGTCACACCTAGAAAGCGTACCTCTAGGAAACTTGGCAAGTAGAAACCGGTAGTCGAGCGCTTCCGTATCCGATGAACTTAGGGGATAATAACGGGATAGTTAAGCGAACTAATTATCCTAGGGTTGTTAGTAACAAGATAATGCGAAAAACGTTCTATATATCGATTTGGTTTATGTTTCGTGGTCGAGAATAATTCCTTAATCAACCTCATCTCATATTTGAATACAACTTTACAATTTTCAGAATTTCCATAACAAAATCATCTTTGCTAAGAGTATTTGCAATAACAACTATTACTTCATACCTCCCTTGGGACGAATCTGCTTTCACTATATTACATGCTAGTGTAAAAAGAAGTAGAAAAATATTATTTGCGAGTTAACACCTCGTCAAAATTGGCGCCGCTTCCGGGAGGCAGTGGCACGTTTAGTTGTTATTTTTATTCTTAGTTGTTACTTTTACTTTTATTTTCAATATCAGTTTACTTATTCAACCTCTTAGAATCTGATTTTCAGGTACTATTTCTTTGGTGAATGCTTGGAGAGGGCAGACCAAGTCCAATTGGTATACGTCTTCGTTCGGGCACTTTACTTAAAGACTTCATTCGAGCAGTGAACACTCCACTTCCTCCTAGTTCTTCACCTAACGAATTCTCGGATTCGGACAAAGAGGAAGACAACACAATGGGAGATTAACCACCTGCTCCAAGAACACTGAAGGAGCTCACTTCTCCAAACATTGACCAGCAACCTTTATGTATTCATCTGAATGGAACCATTGAGTTGAAGCAACAATTGATTCACTTGCTGCCCAAATTCAGAGGTTTAGCAGGAGAGGATCCTAATCGTCACTTACAACAATTTCATCATGTTGTGACTAGTTTGAAGCAAGCAACTGCAGATGCCGATATGGCTATGATGACAACTTTTCCTTTCTCCCTTATAGATGCTGCAGGAGAGTGGTTCTTTTGCTTACCCTCTGGAAGTATAACTACATGGAATGGAATGAAGAAGTTGTTCCTTGAGAAGTATTTTCCAGCATCAAAAGCAGCAGTGATTCGCAAGGAGATATGTGGTATTAGACAAGTATCGGGGGAGACTCTCTATGAGTATTGGGAGCGCTACAAGAAGCTTTTAGCTAGCTGTCCACACCACCAAATCAACGATCAACTCATTATTCAATATTTCTATGAGGGGTTGCTTTCTAATGATAGAAATTTGATCGATGCCGCAAGTGGTGGTGCACTCACCAACAAAACCATTGCGGAAGCTACAAGCTTAATTGTTAGAGAATATGACTGCAAACACTCAACAATTCTACACTAGGGGTGAACAAATGGTAAGGAAAGTGAATGAAGTTGGTGATTCTCCATACATGGAACAGAGGATGGGTAACATGGAGAGGATGATGCAACAAATAGCACCAACCGTCATACCATCATCACACACCGAAGATGTTGAGCAAGCAAGTGCTATGTACCAAAATCAGCAAAGGCCGAGGTATGATCCGTACTCCAACACATATAATCCAGGTTGGCGTGATCATCCCAATTTTGGCCCTACGCCAACAAGCAAGCCGGCAAATCCTACTTTCAATCAACAAGGAGGGTACCAATTCATGCAAAGACCACAACAAGAAACTCAAGGTACAAGTGTGGATGACAAGTTTACTTTTATGATGCAAAGTATGCAAGAGATTTCAAAGACAATGCAAGGGTTCAATCAATTTAGAAATCCGAGATGGCTATGAGAGATGTGCAAAACCAAGTTAGTCAATTGGCTAATGATATGAATCAACTCAAGGCACAAGGATCTGGAAAACTCCCTTCGCAATCACTGAATCATAAAGAGAATGCCAATGTTATTGAGCTGCGAAGTGGGAAGCAAGTAGAGAAACCGACAACATCACCGGTTTCCCATGAACCTGATTTGGAGAAAGAAGAGGGTGAAATAGCCCCTAAAAAGGCTGACACGGTAACACATTCTAACTTTAAAACTCGTGTTTCTACTTATGCTACTCCTCCGCCTTTTCCTAGCAGTTTTGCAAAGTTGAACAAGGAGACATTGTACCAAGAGATTTGGGAGATCTTTAAGAAGATTGAAGTGAACATTCCACTAATTGAGGCGATAAGGCAGGTTCCTCGCTATGCAAAGTTCTTGAAGGAATTGTGCACTAACAAGCACAAATTGACCGGTAATGAGGTAATGAGTGTGGGGGAAAATGCTTCGGCATATCTTCAATAGAAACTCCCACCGAAGTTGAAAGATCCCGGTAGTTTCACCATACCATGTACTATTGGTAAAATCAGGTTTGAACGTGCTTTGCTAGATTTAAGAGCATCCATTAATGTCATGCCCGCTTCCATTTATGAATCCTTGAAACTTGGTCCTCTTAAGAATACCAGTATTGTTATACAACTTGCTGATAGATCTAATACTTACCCGAAAGGGGTTATTGAAGATGTTTTGGTGCAGGTTAATCAACTCATATTTCTGGCGGATTTCTATGTTCTTGACATGATGGATGAAGATTCACCATTTTCTACTCCCTTGCTGTTGGGTAGACCATTCATGAGAACCGCAAGAACAAAGATAGATGTTTTTAAAGGCGCCTTAACTATGGAATTTGATGACGAAGTCATAAGTTTCAATATCTTTGAGGCTATGAGATATCCTAGTGATGTGCATTCTGTTTTTCAATTGATATTATTGATTCTCTAGCTCAACAGATTTTTGAATTGAATGGTGAAGATGCTTTAGAAAACACCATAGTGGAAGGTTTAGGTTATGGAAAATACAAAGACCTTGAAAGTGAATTGTCTATTTGAGATGAGCTTAAAGAGGCTGTTTTAGCTCTTAACTCATTAAAAGAAGTTCCGCAAAAGTATAATGCGTCTTATGTTTCTTTGTCGCTTACTAATGAGAAACTTTTACCATCGATTGTGCAGGCACCTATTCTTGAGTTGAAACCTCTTCCGGATCACCTCAAATACGTATATTTGGGTGATAAGGAAGAGTTGTCGGTGATCATTGCCAAAGACCTTACCAAGGTGCAAGAGGAGAAACTTGTTCGAGTGTTAAGAGAGTACAAGTCTGCCATTGAGTGGACCATTGCCGATATCAAAGGAATCAGTACTTCCACATGTATGCAGAATACTTCTTGAGGAGGGGCAAAACCAACAAGAGAAGCTCAACGTCGCTTGAACCCTCCGATGATGGAAGTAGTCAAGAAAGAAATCCTGAAGTTGTTGGATATCGGGGTTATCTATCCCATATCCGATAGCAAATGGGTGAGCCCGGTTCAAGTCGTTCCAAAGAAGTCAGGAATCACACTTGTGAAAACGATGATAATGACTTGGTTCCAACAAAATTGGACCAGGTTGGAGAGTTTGCATTGACTAACAGAAAGCTCAACTCTACCACCCGAAAGGACCATTTTCCCTTACCATTCATTGATCAAATCTTTGGAAAGGTTGGCTGGACACTCTCATTATTGATTTCTTGACGGTTTTTCAGGTTATAACCAGATTTTAATGGCTCCGGAAGATCAAGAAAAGACGACGTTTACTTGTCCTTTTGGCACTTTTGTGTATAGACGTATGCCATTTGGCTTGTGCAATGCTCCATCCACTTTTCAACGTTGTATGGTAAGTATATTTTCAGATTATGTGGAAAGCATCATAGAAGTGTTTATGGATGATTTTAGCGTGTATGGTGATTCTTTTGACAAGTGCTTAGATAACCTTGCACTTATTCTTAAACGATGCGTAGAAACTAATCTTGTGCTTAATTGGGAAAAGTGTCACTTTATGGTGAATCATGGGATTGCACTAGGCCATGTTATATCCTCTAAGGGGTTAGAAGTGGACAAGGCTAAGATAGATTTGATTCGAAACTTACAATACCCCACAACGATGAGGAGGTTCGCTCTTTTCTTGGTCATGCGAGGTTTTATAGGAGATTCATCAAGGATTTATCCAAGATTGCAATGCCCCTGTGTAGACTTTTGCAGAAAGATGTGGCCTTTGATTGTGATAAGGAATGCAAGGAAGCTTTTGACACCTTGAAAGAGTTGTTGACTATCGCACCAATCATCAAACCACCGGACTGGAGCAAGACATTTGAGTTGATGTGCGATGCAAGTGATTATGCCGTTAGAGCCGTGTTGGGACAACGAGATGGTAAAGTTCCATATGCCATTTATTATGCTTCTAGAACTCTCAACGGTGCACAAATCAACTACTCCACTACTGAAAAAGAGCTCTTGGCCATAGTATTTGCACTAGAGAAGTTTCGATCTTATTTGGTGGGTACAAAGGTGGTGGTTTTCTCCGACCATGCTGCACTTCGATACTTGCTCACAAAGAAGGATGCTAAGCCAAGGCTCATAAGGTGGATTCTTCTTCTTCAAGAGTTCAACTTGCAAATCAAGGACAAGAAGGGCAGTGAGAATACTGTGGCGAATCATTTAAGCAGATTGGTTATGTCTGAAGAAGCAATTCCTTTGCATGATAGCTTCCCGGATGAACACCTCTTTGCGGTTGTTTGCACAACTCCATGGTACATGATATTGTTAAATTCTTGGTGACGGGACAAGTACCTAGTTCCATGTCTACGTTTCAGAAACACAAGCTCAAGAAGATTGCTAAGTAATATATATGGGATGAACCTTATTTGTGGAAGCATTGCTCGATCAAATGATCCGCAGTGCGTGCCAGAATCCGAGTTCCAATCAATTCTGAATTTTTGTCACTCATATGCTTGTGGTGGCCATTTCGGAGCCAAGAGGACAGCCATCAAGGTTCTCGAAAGTGGTTTTTATTGGCCTACATTGTTTAAGGATGCATATTTATTTTGCAAGGCTTGTGATAGGTGTCAAAGGACATGCAATCTAGGTGCTAGAAACCAAATGCCGCAAACACCAATTCTCGCTGTTGAGATATTTGATGTTTGGGGTATCGATTTTATGGGGCCTTTTGTGAATTCAAATGGGAAATTTTATATACTTCTTGCTTTATATTATGTTTCTAAGTGGGTGGAAGCTAAATCCACTCATACTAATGATTCTCAAGTTGTGTGTGAGTTTGTGAAGGAACATATCTTTTCTAGATTTGGTACACCTTGAGTGGTGATTAGTGATGGAGGTTCGCACTTCAAGAGATCCTTTCACGCTCTTCTAAAGAAGTATAATATTTCTCATAAAGTTGGCACACCGTATCATCCACAAACGAGCGGTCAAGCTGAAATTTCCAACCGGGAGATTAAGTCCATCTTAGAGAAGACGGTGAACGTCACAAGGAAGGATTGGAGTTATAGACTCAATGACGCTTTGTGGGCGTATAGGACAGCTTACAAGACACCCATCGGTATGTCTCCTTTTAGGCTTGTCTATGGTAAACCTTGACATCTTCCTGTCGAACTTGAACACAAAGCTTATTGGGCTATCAAGGTATGTAATATGGAATTAGATGCAACTGGTGAACATAGTAAACTTCAACTCAATGAGTTAGAAGAGATACGTGATTATGCATATGAGAGTTCACGCATTTACAAAGAAAAGACCAAGGCTTTCCATGATAAAATGATTTCCCGAAAGACATTTGAAGTTGATTCAATTAAGAAAGAAATATCATCTTTTGGCAAGGATCACAATGTGTCCAAAGGTTCTACCTCTGATTATATACACATTAACAATCATGCTTCAGATCTAAGGACCAGCATAAATAGTCTCAAGCGGAAAATAAAAAAATTGAGGAAGACAACATCTCCAGTTATGTCTTGTTCTCCTAGTGAAAGTTCTATTGAGACTAATCACAAGAATCCTCTTAATGGTACATATGAGAAGAAGAAGGAAAACGTTGATAAGCTATATGCTCAGACAACAACTTAATCAATCTTCATTGTGTATCCTCTCTTCAACCACGTGAGGATGCACATATGTCTTAAGAAGCATCTCTTCTTGACAAAATATGGTTGGTGTAAGTATATGTTTAATCAATAAAATAAGCCTTCGTATAAAATCTTCTCTAGGTTCTTTATCATAATAAAGCATAGTTGATCAATCAAAACTCTTGAGAAAACCATGCCTTGGTAAAAACACTGATCTTTCGGTGCTCCTTCCTTACTTTGAAATTCCATGACAAAGCCTTTTTGAAATAAGGTTTCTTTGCCTACACGGTTTAGAAACTGGTTCATAACCGTGAGCGTTTGCATACCAGACCTATTACTGAGTCTTAAACGAGTAACCCCAGGGTTTCACTATATGTGTCGTATACATGTATATATATATATATATATATCATGAAGTTCTTCTTGGTATATACTCGCTCGGAAACGGAAATAGTCTCCTGTGAGATAATAGTGCAAACTATGGATGGATGCAAAAAGGAAGTTGAGAATGAAGAAAACAACATTCTTTGAGTTTTATGAGAAACATGTTCTTATAAATTGCTATCATGCAATTGATCATGTAAACAAGCAACTTGTCTAGATGTCACAACAACTGGTTGGAAACCTTCTCTAGGACTTCAAGGTTGTACGTGAACAATTCGTGATTGCCATGAAGAATCTCGAGTTTGTAAATACCAAGCTGAAGGAAGCTAATGAGGAACTTGCTTGTGTTCGATCTCTTATTGCACGTCTTGGTTAGATGGTGTCTTTTTGTCTAGGAAGTCTTCTTATGAGAATTTTATTCTTGTGTTTTAGGAAGAATAACTAGAGTTTGGAATAGCCATTATTGTGATTACACGTAGCTATGTCCAACGTTTTCATCTTTTTGTTTTTAGATTTATTTATTTAAACTCTAAAATTGTTCGGAAGATGATTTTTGCAGTATTAATCTTTATGGTTTTTATATATTGCAATGTGTTATGGGATATGTGTGTTTGCATCCGTGAACTATTATTGTCCCATACGATGTCAAAAGTTATCTCTTTTATATGTCGATATGCAAGTATTGATACAAGATCTCTTAACTTTTGACAAACAAAAATTGAACCTATTATGTCGTTATGCAAATAATTGATGGAAGATAGGATGAATTTTTGTTTACAAGGATTATATCTATTGTATGTCATTGTGCAAATAGTGATGAAAAATAGAATGAATCCTTGTCTATGTTGCAGTATTGATCTTTCCCTAATCCATATTTTATGTGTACTGCAATGCTCCATAAGTTCTTTCTTGTGTTGAGCATAAAACGATTGAGTTAATAATTCTTTTATGGTTAACATAGTCGTAGCTCCGTAAGTTCTCTTATGTCGAGCATGTTCAATAAAATTGATCATTTTTGTGTTTAATTTGATTGTGTATTCCGATTAAATTAATCATGGGTTCTCTTGTGGTTAGTTTAATTGAGAATTTTTTGATACAAAATCAATTTTGTGGTTTTTGATGTCCAATAAAATCCTTATTTTCTTGTAAAAAGTAAGGTCGCTCTTGTTGTTCTTTCGGGAATGACATCAAATGGGGGAGAGTTCTTTTGAACTTGCGCTTAATTTCCATATCTTTGTGGGGAGTGCTGCTTTGGAATTTTTAGGGGTTATCTCGTATCTTTATAAACTCCTTGATGAATGCATTTAGCTTCGGCTTTATGATTGCATCTAAACAAAGTTGATATGTCATTTTCTTTGGTCTTGAAGCGTCTCCGTGAAAATTTCATTAGGATCTCGTTTTCGTACCTTTGCCAATTTTATTGACAAAAAGGGGGAAATTAATATGTAGTTCACACTTCAAATACGTATGGTTTTCGGATCATTATGTAAGGGGAAGTGGTTTTCGTGTCGAGGCGAAAGTATTGACTAAGGGGGAGTGATACATATCACCATAGTATTGTTGTCGAAGTTGTGATATAATAAATTTGATGTTGTGTAATAATACTATGACATTATATAACAATGATCGAGAGCTTTTGTTTTCTCATTGTTATGGCTACGGAACTTCAACAACTATGATGCTGAACTGAACATCTATGGAATCATGGGATTACTTGGAAAAAGCGAAGTTTTGAGTAATGTTGAAGCACCAAGGAGATCAAGCATGTGGACGAGAAGCTACAAAGTTTTATCTATTTTGTAATCCATATGTATTGATAGTTTTGTCACTAAAATTGACAAAGGGGGAGATTGTTAGAGCATTGCTCGGTTGAACTCGCATGCGTTTCTATCTCAAGCATGTTTGTCAATATTAGTGATCAAAACTATACGTCTTGATTTCTAGTTTACTTATGACTAAGTCTCGGTCTAGGATAGTTAAGTATAGTTGAGCTCCAGATTCCATGGCGATTATCTTATGAAGACGAAGAACTACTCAAGGAACCGGTGGAACTTCATCTGACCAAAAAGGTATGTGGAGACTTGAACTTATCTAGCACTCAAAAGTCTATCTATCTCCTACTCTTGAGATAACAGTCGTATAAGTATGATAGTTTTCATACATACACATTTGTTATTTCGAGCCGAGTTTACTCGACTATCTTTTTCTCGAAATATATGTGTTGGTAAGCTTTCACTTTAACCACCTTTCATCTTTATCCATAACGAAAGTCATGATGACGTTTCAATCTTGAAAATAGTTTTGATGACGATAGTCGATTCTTTATGTCTAACGACTATTATAACATTATAGAAGAATATTTCAATGATTGAAATGTAGAGTTGAGATTACGTAACCACCTATGGATATAAGCATATATACTGTGTTCGCACATTAGTATATAAATACATGTCCCAGGAAACCAAGTGCCCTGCATATGTGTGAATGCGGTATTAGTGAAGGAGACGAGGTTGGGTACGCGTAATGGCGGAAGTTCGCGTCTGTGAATTTCTGCTGAGTTTGGAGTTTACGAACTTACAAACCAGTCACCTTAGGTACGTCCAAAAATTTCTGCTGGGTTTTCAAACCCAACTCCGGTAAAGCTAGAGCACACGTACCCGTACGCGTACCTAAGCTGGTTATATCTAAAATCGGTTATCTCATGAGCTTAAACAATAAATCAATAAGGAATGCAATCTTTGCAAACCGTGGCTATATTTTTCATGAATTGATTCAAGTCAATCAAACCGATTTTGTTTCAATTATGTATATGTATAAAGATCTAAGCAATTGAACAACTCTTGAACTAGTTCTTATGAGTCATTTGAAAGTGCTCATATGGATAACCATTGGTTAACTATTCGTGAACCACTAAATGTACACAGTTTGCCGGCATGTCATCCATATAAAATCCAATGCCGGTCCTTATTTCCGGCAGGGTCTTCAACATAAGCTCAATGCCAGCAACAGTTTCAGATAGAGTTTGCGACTCTAAGCTAAAGCCGCTACTTTAAAACAAGTACTTGTTCTTCTTTTGGTTTAGATTTGCGTGGAGGCATCTTTTTTATTATCGATCGGTTAGCGTGCAAAATTTGAGAAAAAAATATTCGGTGATTAAGAGTTTAGGTGGTGATTAAGAGTTTTCGGTAGAAAGAAAGAAAGAAAGAAAGGGGGAACAATTTTGAATTTTTTGTTTTTAGGATTTATATTTATTTTAGGTTGAAGGGTATTGTAGTCACTTCAGTAGGTTTTTAATTAATGTAGAGGGTAGTTTAGTACTTTTGCATCCAAAAAACACCCCTTAGCAGGCTTCATTGGATGGATATAGAAATTCATATCCCCCAATTGCGCGTTCATTATTATTGGATATGTTATGCGTTTACTTACTAGATGATTATTTGAAAAAACAAAAATTAGGACATTAAATCTACCTATAATCAAGATTGGGAGGATTTTGTTTTTATAAATTACTCCTTCTATGTATCTAATTTGGGTTAACAGATTTGTATGGTTTGATTCTCTTTATTACTTTGATGAGTCGATAAGAAATGGATTTATATTTCAGGAAAAAAAAAGGTGGGGATGGATATGAGAAAGATGGTGGAAGTCATGGAGGAAGAACAAGAAGATGAAGGGATCGATGGGCCAAAAATCAAAAATGGATCGATGGGCAGGTGGGGAAGGGTGATTACTATGTATGCGAGGAAGAAGATCGATGTAACATCCGGTGTAACCCACAAGGGTAATCTGGTCTGAGTCGGGAAAATAGATTGACCAGGTCCTAGTCAGTGAGTTAACAACGATTTTACTCTCCCTTTAACAAAAATCTATTTTTACCCCTCAGACACAAAAAAAAAGTTTTACTTTACAAGACGTGTCACATTGTAGCTGCACCGCCACTGCCACCGTACGCGGTCATTTAGTCTAGTTTATAATAGAAGATTATTATTGGGGCGTCACATTCCAATAGAGGGGCTTCACTTGGATTTCTAGTGACCAAAAGATTGGTTATGGGGTATTCTTGATTCAATATCAAATGTCTAAAATAACCTTCAACTAAAATCAAAACCTAAAAACCAAAACTAAAATCAAAACCTAATTCTCATTTAAAGATCTGCTCCCCCTCTTCTTCTTCTTCTTCTTCTTCTTCTTCTTCTTAACTTCCTCTCCTTCATCAACCATAAGTCATTCCCTTTTCTTTTTTTTTTCCAATCAAAATCATTTCACCATCTTGATCAATCGACGGTTCAAAAAACTTATAATAGTCGATTGAATTCTCTATTAAAGGTGCGGAAGAAGCATATTGATAGAAGTGATGGTAATCAACAAACCAATTGCATCTAAAATGGTTAGATTGATGGAAACCGTAGAAAAAATTAGGTTTCAGAACCAGTTACGGTTGGGTTTTCCTCAAAAAAACCCAACCGTAATCGATGATTCTGATTAGGTTCGTCCAAAAAAACCTATCAGTAAATCGATTTCTGATTAGGTTCGATCACAAAAAAACCCGGCCAGAATGTTTCTGATTGGGTTAAACAAAAAAAAACCAGTAATGGCGATTTCTGATTTGGGTTTTGACCAAAAAAAACCCAGTCATAACTGGTTTAAAATTGGGTTTTTCCTAATTTTACCTAGTTACGGTTAGGAGTTCAACATCACCTAACTGTAAATTTGTCTTACAGTTGGCTATGAAGGAAAAACCCAACCGTAAACCGCTCTGAAAAGCTAAAATTTTCAACTTTTTTTTACGTGCTTTCATCAATTTTGAGAAATAAAAAGAACATTGGTCGGGTGATTTAAAGTCTAGGGTTTTAGTTAGAAAAAAATCTCCAAAGTTTCTCATTTTTTTCAACTTTTTCTTCCCACCAAAATCACTTAATATGATTTTTTATAATTAATTATATAAAAAAAAATTCTATCAATCTAATTATTAGTTAGTTAGATTACTAGTACTAACCACATAAGGGTTGTTTAGTCATTATAAAATTATTTTAGATAAGGATTTTTTGAAATTACTTATGAGTGAACCGTTTTTGTCCTATTAGGTGAAGCCCATGAATATGACGCCCCAATAATAGGCTTTTTATAATACTCCTCACGCTACCCACTTTTCAGTTTTTCATTCTTCCACTTTCTCTCTCTCTCCATCGCAAATTTCCAGAAGAATACCCTTAGAGCGACTGCAGTGGTGCGAGTATAACCAAAGACCAAAGAGGGAAAAAAAGACCAAAATTTGGGTTTAGTCGGTGTGTGACGCTACGGGTGGAAGACTAAATTTGGTGGAGCGTGGATTATACGTTCGCCTTGTGTGGGGTGTGAAGTATACGTTCGCACAGTGGTGGGGCGTGGATTATACGTTCTTTGGTGTGGGGGAGATTTCGAAAAACAAGAAAAAATTAAAAAAAAAAAAAAAAAAAAAAAAATGGGGCGGAGGTATAAACCTCGCCCCATTCAAAATGTGTAAAAAAGTTTTGTGGGGCGGAGGTATAAACCACGCCCCACAATAATTAAAAATAATTAAAAAAAAAAGATATATGGGGCGGGGTATAAACAGCCGCTTCTTTGTCGGGCGTGGACTATCGTCCACGCTGGTGTGGGCGAACAATTATATCAATTTCGACTAAAATTTAGGTTTGGTCTTTGGTCGGTGACCAAATTTAGTCTGGAAATTTGGTATAGTCTGGTATTTGATCTTTAGTCCGTCCCACTACGTCTCTATCTCTTCCCAAATTTTTGGTCTTGATCGCCCACTGCGGTTGCTCTTAGCTCCTTTCTCTCTCTCTCAATCGCAGATTCCAGAAGAATACCCTAGCTTCTCAATTCGATCTGTTCAGGTAAGAGACTGATGACATGAGTTGGTTTCTTTCTACTACGGCTTGATCGTTGAGTCTGTAGGATATTTACCGATCAATCTAGGTTTTCAAACTGAAACTGATTTTAACTACTGATTAAAATCATTATTACTGAATAACATTGTAGGTTTTCTCCTAATTTGAATTTTGTAATTACTGATTCATACAACAATGTTACTAATATTTTACTGTTTTTCTAAGATTTTTTTTCTAAATTGCTCAATCGGTTGATTATTTCTTGAATTTTGATTTGATGGTGAGATTGATTGTTACTCTTTTTGGTTTTTAAGGTTATTTTTTCAAAATCGGAATGGCCCACGAATGCGACTTAGAAATCTTACTCGGGTAAGTCATGTATTATTTTGGTTTGTGTAATTTAGGTGTTAGGTGTTAGGTTTGATTACAGAGGCGACCTATAATATGAGGGTAATAAAACCTCCATTTCTTGTTCTGACCGTTTCCGATGGCCGATTCAGGCATATTCAGTTCTTTCCAGAAATCAGAGGGTATTTTAGTTTAGTTTAGGGAGTTACTCTAGATTAGATAGTTTATTTATCATAAAAAACTTTGACAAATGGTTGGATCACTCAAAGATCCTAACACAACTGCCTTATGGTTGGATCTTCAAGTGAAGATCTTCACTTGTTTATTGTTGTTACTTTGTTGGGTTTTATTTATTCAAAATTCACAGTACCATTTGAACCAGTCCTTGTACACTGTTCTTGGTTTATTGGGAGGACTAGTCTGTTTGGGGTTGAAAATGGTAGGATCGATTAATCTGATACAATGGAAAACTTATAGAGTTGATGTAACTGTTATGGTTTGTGCTGTTTATCTAACAGAGAAACCATGTAATGATTAGTATAATAGTATTTTCCGGAAAAAAATAAAAATTAAAGTCTTGTTTTTATCTCAGGAATGAAAGACCAGGGTTCAATGTGTTTAAGCCAACCGATGAAGAGCTGGTGAATTATTACCTTTTAGGTAAAATTCAGCATGGGGAAGACTTTGTCGAAGTGCACAGAGACTGCATCCGTATGGCTAATGTGTACGCGCAACACCCTCAGGTTCTCATGGCAGGTAATTCACGTTATATGTTTGTAGCATCCTTTCCATATAGCATCCAACAGGCAAATTCTAATCCGAATTTGTATTTTCCCCTAATGCATATAAGCATGATAAATTTTCAAAACCTTCTCATATGATAATTTTGGCCAACAAGTTCTAATTGAATCCAGATGAGAAATGCATTTCCAGAATATGATCATTTGCAGAATCAGGCATGAATATGATTCAGTGAGTCACGCACACTAGTGGCTTTCCATAGAGAATAGAACATGTCAAAAAAAAACTTTAAAATCAAGTGACAGTTTACATGAAGTGTGTCATGTTTACTGCAAGTTTGTAATACTTTTTGCATGAAAGTGGGTTGCGGAATTGACTGTGGGAGATTAGAAGTCCCCGATTTGGAAATCTTACGCAGAGAAAATAACTGTGACTGATGTCTTGGTTCAGTCTGTACAACACACGACCCCAGGGTCATAATCATTGTGTCAAGCGTCCCTCGGGTTTTAACTTCAGGTCTTGGTTCCATTTCTCTTTGTTCTTTATCCCGACTATGTAACCATCTGGGTTAGCATCATGTTGTGTTGTCTCAAGTTACTCTTGTTTAAGTTTGGTATTTCATTTGTTCTTTATCCCGACTAGGTAACCATCTGGGTTGTTAGCATCATGTTGTGTTGTCTCAAGTTACTCTTGTTTAAGTTTTGTATTTCATCAAGATCACTAAGTTGTGTGTCGCATGCATGAATATATTAAACAGGGACTGCTCTTGGAGATTTTCGGTACTTTTTCTCACCAGTGTTCCGCAATGAGCTGCCTAATGGAACCGGCATTAGGAGATTGGTTGATAATGCGGGTTCTTGGGACAGCAATGGTAGATCAACAATAGTTGGAATTGGGAGAAAGGTGCCGCTTAGACATGTTATAGGTGGAGCAAGTACAGGTTACTATGCTGAGGAATTTTTTATCGAGGGTTATCGACGGCCAGCGGGTGAGCTGATGTTTGATTTGCTTTTGTACAAAATTGTCCGGAAGGAAGCAGCATAAGGAGAGGATGAGAAAGAACAGAGGCGCGTAAGTAGTAGGATGGGAAGGAGAGGTCGAGGCAAACACCGTAGTTATATTAGTCTTTCGATATTGGGGTTGGGGTGGGGGTCTATATTTTGAAGGATAGCCGAGGATTTTGTCAAATCATACTAGTAATACTCTTATTTTGATCTGGTACTCTTATCTTTAGCTTTATCTTTTTTAGTTTTCCACTATATATACATCTTATAAAAACATACTCCCTCCGTTTAAGGAAAGAGATACTTTTACTTTTTCAATTTGGCCTATTTTTAGGCTAAAATTAAAAGTGAAAGTATCACTTTTCCAAAAATAGAGGGAGTATAGCTTAATACTATGAAGCACGGACACGCGGTATTAATGCCGTGTCTGCTTCAAATGCGCGTCGAACACATGACGCGCATGGGACACCGACACGATGCATGTGTAGAAATCTATACCCTATTTTACTAGTTGGGTAATCTAGCGTGACACGAAAACTAGTATAATAGTTAATTTTTCTAGACATAAGATTGAATATTTTTCATGTATTTGTATGGTTAATGTATTTGATATAATATATCACTATGGTATTAGAATATAAAAATTATATAAACGTGTCCGTGTCTTTTGAATTTTGTCGGTCCCTGTGTCTGTGTCGTGTTAGTATCGGTGCTTCCCATCTTATATGTTATGCATCAATTCGGGGACTCCGCAAGTGGATTGCAATTTCGCGCCTGAATGACTCGTAACCATCTATACTCATCATAGAACAATCAGGGTTCTATTCTGAGTAGGGGACTTATGTAGATGCTTAAATTTGGGCATGGGGCAAAACTGTCATTTCAAGACCATAAACATAATCCAACTCTCATGGAAGAGATTAAGCCCTTGGTCCTCAAGGCACTCATAGCCATGGTTTCTAGTATATGTCCCCGCGAGACACTCTCTGGTCGTGATGCCGTGCCTCCTAGTGGACATTATCGACGAGATACTGCTGGTCACGTAGGTTCCGTAGGCGTAAAACGTCCCAGAGCAGACTTATGAACCAGAACAACCACAATTCCAGCATGTCTTCACGAGACGTAGCTGATTGTGATGCCATGATTTTTAGTATACATCCTCGAGGAGATACTGCTGGTCATGTAGGCTCTGTAGATGCGTAAAAACGTCCCCGACGGACTTATGACCCAGAGTGGAGATATGCACGTCTCCTGTAAGCCACGACTCACCCTATTTGAGATCAGGGGCGATTTCTAGTACATCATCGCGAGATACCTTTGGTCATGTATGCTCTAGGATATGAATCAACTTCTTGAGGGTTTAGAATAATTCCTAGGACATCCCCGCGAGATACGCTGGTTATTCTTCCTCCGGGCCCTTTCGACAGACTCCTAGAACAACCTTTCGAGATACAGTGGTCTTTTTGGCCCCATCATATGGACACATGGTTGATTCTGAGCACATCTCTCCAAGATACGCTGGTCAAAGAAAAGTGAGCCAAAGTCTCGTAGAGACATTAATCGAGTATAAAAACTTTTCTCTCTCTTCAAGACGAGTCCCAGCTGACCACAGAGAGATTCAGATCCGTTAATCTTCGTAGAGATTTTGATCCTTCCTTAAAACCTCGGAGAGATTCACATCTCTCTGCAAAATCTCGGAAAGATTCAAATCTCTCATCAAAATCTCGGAGAGATTCACATCTCTCTTCAAAATATCGGAGAGATTCACATCTCTCTGCAAAATCTCGGAGAGATTCAGATCTCTCTTCAAACTCTCAGGTAGATTCAAATCTCTTGGGAAATCTCAGAAAAGGCTGAATATTCCCCATGATAGGCACGAGCCTCATGTAGGAATCGAGTCTCCTTTTCAGACTCTCCACACAAATTCTGAGGCATCTCATGCCTTTTCACGTGACTTATCCTAGTCATTCTTACATATCGGAGAATATCTCTGTATCTTGGCCAACTCGGCTGAAGAGGATATTTCTCTCTCTCTACATATCATCACAAAGGCTGACTCAACTTCACACAAATGAGGGGATAACAATTAGGGTTTTGGTCTGGCGGTCTACGACAAGTGTGAGAAATACCTAGCTTATTTCTCACCGCAGAAGAGAGTACATGCGGTGGAATAATGAGATAAACTCAACCTAGTTTATCTTTATCTATTCCTGAAGAGGCGGGAGAATTGTTTCTCACGGTACGGAAAGCAATCCTTATCTTCACTGACCTGAGATTAGAGAATTTAGCTATAAATAGGTCCTCTATTTTTCAAGATAAAAACATCTTTCTCATAACCTCTCGAGCAATTCTTCTTCAAACCCTAGAATTCTACAATCTCTCTCTTTAAATCTGCTTCCCTCCCTAAGACCATACTTAAACCTCTTCCCAGAATGAAGCATCCTTTGACTTTGCCCCACTTTGTGCGTGTTTTAGGAGAAGACTGTTCATGCTCAACCTCCCGTAACTCACTCTCTCATAAACCTAGAAACTCACTTCTAACCTCTCTCGGATTTTAGGTAACTACACTTTCCCACCTTCCGAATGTTCTTGTTACGCAATGCCTGCTCTTCTTCGCATGTATTGATGTACAAAATATCGAATAACGAAACAGTATTTCACAGTTTTATACAACAAATTTTCTTTGCGTTAGTTTGGGAGTTAAATTCTAAGTGGGTATGTATTTTAGGCAACAATATATCTTCCTTAAATATTTTCCAAACTAAGAATTAAAATATTTTCTAAACTGAGAATTAAAATAAATTATTGTGGAGTTAAAGAAAAGAATACGTAATTTATTAAATAAATTAACGTTTGTTTTAAACCAACCAATAAAATTGTTTTGTTATGTGCACTGATAGACACATTTTTGTGTCTGAATTGTCCTCAGTGTCTCTATTGTTAGTGCTTGATTTTGTACTTATTATGGTGTTTTTATGTTTGTGTAGGTGTTTTTGGAGGAATACACTTATGTGGAAAAAGTTGCTCAAAAAGTGCTATTTGGACCCCCAGAGAAAAGTACTAAAGGCACCCTCATTTTGGATAAGGCACCCCTCAAGGCATTTGCTATTCGCACCCCCATCTCTGTTAGGGGGAGGTCATTTTCTTCTTTTCAAATCTGAAAAATGGCGGGAAAAACTTTTAACAGAACTGGCAGATTTTAGTTCGTGATTTGGAGGGGTTAGAGTGTGACTCAATGGCTGGGTTTGCAGGGGAAGACTTGACGGACATTAACAGGCGCGGTATGAGCTTTTTCTTGGATTAAATTGGGCCATATTGATCGGGTTGAGGATAGACAGTGTGCACGAGAATATCTCACCCTTTCCCGTGAATTTTGTGTTGTGCATGTATCTTGGGAGTGTTTGAAACATTTAGTAGCGTGTTTTAGTGTGTATGACCAACAGAAGATACGGAGAATCAATTGCAGACGCGTGAATGGGTTTTAAAAGGAAAAAAATAATCCCGTGATAGCGAGTATTAAAGAGAGAATTATATGCAGTTATGATGGGAGATTTGGGGGCAGTGAGGCTATATAAGTCGTTAAGGGTCATTAGAGAGCGGACATAGAGGATTGGGAGCAATTTAGAACGTCACAGAGGCAAAAATTCAGAGTTACAGAGAATCGCCATTTTCTGTTGCTGTGAAGAACACCAAGAACATACAATGCACAAGGAACAGTCGTTTATGCTATAGCGCCAACGACAGTTTACATTTATCGTTCTATGTAACAGTTCGATTTGTAACAATTACACCTGTTACAAACCCGGTTTTATTCATTTTCTCCCATGATTCATCATTTGTAACCACTTTGAGCAATGAAATCCATTTTTGAGCGTGTTTCCAACATGATGATGTGCTAATTCTCTCACAACCAAGGCAATGAGGAAGCTATTTACGCATGAATAATTGGTAACTATTTTATTTTCTCTAATTTATAATTACTAATTCACTCAATCTTTGCTTTTGCGAGTATTTAATTGTTTGCATAATTTTCTTCATTAGTTGTGATTCAATTAGATAGGTTATGCTTTGTATTAAGATAATCTATGCTTAGGGGATACAATTAATTTTTGAGAATTTGCCTGATTATTTGTGAATTAAGAAATAAGGGACTTAAAAGATAATTAGAGTTTTGGATTATTTACCATCATTCATTCATGTGTAATAGTGGAATCAGTGTTTTGGTTATTTACTATATTGCAATCAAATTTTGAGATAAGTTTTGTTTGTTTTTAAGTTTTATTTGTCTAAAATCTTTTGCTTTCACAAGTCTCAACGAACCTTTTTACTACAACATTATTGAGATCAGACTAATCTTTGGCGCCGCCGACGTGGACTTGTCTTTAGGCTAGAGTTTTTAGATTTTTTTTTTTTTTTTAGGTTTTTATTTGTTTTATTTTATTTGTTTTTTGGGTTTTTGTCTTTTCCTTACAGAATTTGGAATTTGGAGCGAAAGAAAATTTTGCCAAAGCTTTTGGTGAATACTTAAAGACTGGGAGTAAAAGGCAAAGCGAAAGAAGAAGATTTTTTTTTATTATAAAAAAGAGAGAAAAAAAAGAGAGTTTATTTTTTTAGATTGTATTAGGATTTCTCTATTCTTGTAATTTTCTTTTTCTTTTGCGCTTTACTCTTTGGACTTGGACATTTGGACATTCTTTTTTTTTTTAAACCCTACGGAAGGGTAGTATTAAATATTAAACTATTTGCAGAGAAGGACGGTGATTACGATATCACCTCGGCCCCTCGGGTTCGTACATGACATATGAGTCATGGCCCAAGTCGACTTCAACAGTTCATCCCCCGTCTGGAACGGGAGGTAAGTTTGTCGAAACACTCGCGAATCCCCTTTCAGCGAGTTATTGTATTCCTTCGTTTGCATATATGTCGAGGAACTGAATACGGCTGTTTTAATTTCCTAGTAAAGGGCAAGGACCGGCCATACAAGATAAGGGTTCGGATTTCATCACCGTTCTCTTCTTGCCCGCCTTTGGAAAACGATACTTAAACGCGAACCTAAGCTTTAAAATTTGGAATAGAACGAGACCGATAGGGTAACGAGCTTAGTAGGAAAGTCATTCGAAAATTATTGGTTACTCTTTTGAGCATACTTGAAGTTCATGATGGTTTTCGTAAGTTGAATGCGTGGCTGGCGCGCCGCCTTGTAATCTTTGTGAGTCCTTGGGTATCAAAGCTCCATGCGACTTCCTCGCCTCTATTCAACTTACTTGAACTCGGATTGATTCCAGAGGGGTTTGCTTAGATTGTAACGAATTCCCTTTCGAAGGATTAGAAGCTGGTCTAAAAAATAATCTAAGTGGAGCCATCATGCTTTTTATTTGGTAGAACTTTCTAGGTTTGCTTTGGTGGAGTCAGCTACTTTGTGTTTGCTTAGAACCTCCCTTCCTTTTAGGATTTTTCTTTTCTTTTTATTTTGTTTTTCTAGTGTATGCCCAGGAGGTCATTAGAGAGCGGGCTTGGAAAAGAAACACTCTAGGTCGTTTGATTAGTGACAAACCTAGTAGTTCTTCTAGTGAAGGTGGGGAACTCGAAGATTCTTCTTTTGAGAGCACCGTTTTTGAAAACTTCAGTTTTGAGAATCTGTCTCTTCGTGAGGAAAGTACCCCTAGTACTTCAGTTGTGCTACCGATGGCAACTTTGAAAGATTACATGTTCCCAACTAGGACCAAGGGAGAGCTTCGTGCATTAAATTGCCATCCAATACGGCTAACCGAGATAAAAGATAGTATTCTTGAGATGGTCCCTATATTCTTAGGAAAGATGATGAGAACCCTTATTTTCATATTAGGGACTTTGAGGAAATTTGTGGGACAGTTAGAATAAAAGACCTTACTGATGAAGTTTTGAAACTTAAGATGTTCCCCTTTTCTTTAAAAGATAAAGCCAAGACCTAGATAAACAACCTACCATCTGAATCCATTGAAACATGGCGGGAACTTATTCTTTTGCTTTATATGAAATTCTACCCTAAGCATAAAAGCTGGTATTTAGGGCGGAAAATTAGTGCTAGTGTGCAACAAGAGGGAGAGTCTCTTTATAGGTTTTTAGAGAGATTCAATGATCTCTATCTCAGTGTCCTCACCATGGATTTGATAAGATTAAACTTGTAGGGATTATTTATGATGGTTTAGACTATTCGACCAAAGCCATGGTCGAGTCTATGTGTCTTTGGTGAGTTTACTAATAAAAGTGTCGAGGATGCCTTTACCTTCTTAGGAGTTGTTCTTTGAGAAATCCCAAGGTGGGAGTCTTGTGTTCAACCCCCTAAAATACTTTTGGTTAATAGAAGTAGCACCAATATGGTAGATACGAGTTTTGCGTCAGACGCTAAGCTTGCTGCTTTGTCTAGAAGGTTGGAAGCTTTGGAAATGGGTCAGTCAAAAAAATAGGTCCCTTGTTGAACCTAATAGAGCCTCTCAAGTCTCTAGTTGTGGAATAGAACCCGATAACTCATTTTGGGAAGGTCATGTTAGTGAAGAGCAAGCCCATGCTATCTATAACAACTCTAGGTTTGAAAACCGTCAGAAGTTTGACCCATACTTCGAGACCTACAACCCTGGTTGGAGAAACCATCCTAATTTTTCTTGGTCTAAGGGTCATAATCAAGGAAAATCTAGTAATTCTCAGCCCCCCCAGGTTTTGGTTACAATAAGAATTCTTCAGGTCAAACCCAGCTCCAGAACCCTTCTGAGAATAGAATGACTAGCTTAGAAGAATCTCTCAGTATATTAAAAAAGAGCCAGGATATGTTAACACAAAGCCAGGAAATGTTAGTAAAGAGCCAAGTTAATTTTCAAGAGGAAACCAAGCAGAATTTTAAGAATAATTCCCAATCTCTTGCTAAGTTAGAACTTCAAGTCGGCCAAATAGCCAAGTTTCTCACTGAGAGAGAAGATGAAAGGTTCCATAGTAATACTGATCCTAACCCTAAAGGAGAGAAATCGTACAATCATGTGAATTCTATTACAACCCTTAGGAGTGGAAAGAAAGTTGACAATAAGGTCGCCATGCCCGAAAGTGAACATCTTTGTAGTTCACCTTCGAGGAGGCGATAGAGTCTCCAAAGAGACCAATGAGGGTCCTAGTGAGTCGGATTTGTTCCCAGAGCCCCATTCCCACAATTGCTAGTTCCAAATAAGAGGGAGTCAAACTTTAATGATGTTTTGGAGGTTTTAAGCGGTAACTATCAACCTACCATTGTTGGATGCAATTAAGCGATTCCGCTTTTGCCAAGTTTCTTAAGGACTTGTGTACACGAAAGCGTAAGCTTAGTGTCCAAAGAAAGCCTTCCTAGCTAGTCACGTGAGTTCCATTATTGAGAATACCACTACTCCTAAGTATAAATACCCAGGGTCCCCTACTATTTCTTGCACAATAGGTAAATACCGTGTTGAGAAAGCTTTGCTTGACTTAGGAGCCAGTGTGAACTTACTCGCATACCATGTATACCTTAAGCTAGGACTTGGTGAGATGAAACCTACCCAGATGACTCTTCAGTTAGCTGATAGGTCAGTTAAAATTCCTCGGGGTGTGATCGAGGATGTTCTCATAGAGGTCGACAAGTTTATTTATCCAGGTGGATTTTGTTATCCTAGATACCCAACTTTGTCACACGACCTAGAGAACCGAGATACCGGTAATTTTAGGTCGCCCGTTTTTTAGCTACATCAATACGATTATTAAGTTGTCAATTGGTATTATGAATTTATCTTTTGGTAATATGACTATTGAGCTGAACGTCTTTCATATTAGTAAGCTACCCTCTGAACTAGATGACTCGAGAATAGAAGAGGTGAACATGATAGGAACATTAGTCGAGGAGTCATTACCAAACACTTTGTTAGAAGATCCATTATAGAAATGCCTAGCTCACTTGATTGATTTTGATGATTATGATGTGATTTATGAGGTGAATGCTTTGTTAGATTCAACCCCTTTGTTAGACACTAGTAATGGATGGAAACCTAAGTTCGAACCACTACCAGTTTCTAAGTCTACCATAGTTCCTTTGTTAGAAGAGCCTCCTAAGTTGGACCTAAAACCATTGCCAGATATCCTGAAGTATGTGTTTTTAGGCCCATCTGAAACCTTACCTGTGATTTTTGCTTCCGATTTGGATAGTGATCAGGAAAGTAGGCTAGTGACCGTCCTTCAAAACAATAAGGAAGCTTTAGGGTGGACTAGGGGTGTCAACGGGTCCGGGTCCTCCCGGGTATCACTAGATCTGGACCCGGACCCTACTTATAAAGGTCGGGTTCGGGTCCCAACGATTCCGGGTCTGGTTCCTAAGTGGACCCAGATCGGACCCGTTTAAATACCCGGGTACCCGTCGGTTCCGGGTACCCATTGGGTCTTAAGAAAACTATTAAAAAAACCTTAAAAATTTAATATTTTTCTTTTTTTGGCTTGGATTTAAATAAATTTTCATAAAAATTTATTATATTTCTTATTAATGTACTAAATAAAGATTAAATGTAAGAGAAAAATTTAAAACGAGTAAAATATCAAAGCTAAAACTAGCAAAAACATGAATAAAAGTATGAATAAGCGGTGCCGATACCGCTGGTACCCAAAGGGTATTACCCGGTTGGACCCGTTTAGATGCGGGTCCAATCGGGCAATTACCCGTCGGGTCCTAAGTTGTTAATGGGTCCAACTTTAGGACCCCGAACCGGACCCAAGTTTACCGGGTCCGGGTAATGGGTACCTATTGACAGCCCTAGGGTGGACCATAGCATACATTAAGGGTATAAGTCCTACTGTTTGTATGCATCAGATCTATTTAGAGGAAGATACCAAACCTTCTAGGGAGATGCAACGAAGACTAAACCCTAATATGAAAGAAGTAGTTCAAACCGAGTTCTTAAGCTGTTATAGATGCAGGCATTATCTACCCCATTTTAAACAGTAAGTGGGTCAGCCCCGTTCAGGTTGTTCCCAAGAAATCCGGTATTACTGTAGTCCAGAATGATAATAATGAGTTAATCCCAACCCGAGTGACCACGAGGTTGGCGTGTTTGTATTGACTATAGGAAATTGAACAAGGTCACTAGGAAGGACCACTTTCCCCTTCCCTTCATCGACCGGATGCTAGAGAGATTAGTGGACATAGTCATTCTTGCTTTTTAGATGGCTACTCGGCTATAATCGGATCGTTATTTGCCCGGAAGACCGGGAGAAAACCACTTTTACCTGTCCCTTTGGTACCTTTGCGTATAGACGCATGCCTTTCGGGCTATGTAATGCCCCCTGCGACTTTTCGGCGTTGCATGATGAGCATATTTTTCAGATATGGTAGAACGTTTCTTAGAGGTATTTATGGATGATTTTTCAGTGTTTGGTTCATCTTTTGATGAGTGCTTGCATCATTTGTCATTAGTATTGACTAGGTGTAAGGAAAATAATCTAGTTCTTAATTGGGAGAAATGTCATTTCATGGTTCGATCAGGAATTGTTTTAGGGCATATCGTATCTTCTAAGGGTATAGAGGTAGATAAAGCCAAAGTTGACCTTATCAAGACTTTACAGGTCCCAAAAACCGTAAAAGATATTAGGTCATTCTTAGGGCATGCAGGTTTTTATCGTCGATAAGGATTTTATCTTGATTTCTAGACCTCTTTGCAATTTGCTTGCAAAAGATGTTAAGTTTGTCTTCGATGATGCTTGTTTAGAGGCTTTTGAGAAGCTTAAGACTTTACTTACTACCGCCCCCATAGTCCAGGCACCCAAATGGAACCTACCCTTTGAGATCATGTGCGATGCTTCAGATTATGCTATTGGTGTTGTGCTAGGTCAGCGAGAAAACAAATTACTTCATGTGATTTACTATACTAGCAAAACTCGAATGATGCCCGATTGAACTATACCACTACGAGAGAACTGTTGGCCATTGTGTTTGCCTTAGACAAGTTTAGACCCTATCTCTTAGGTTCTAAGATCGTAATCTACACCGATCATCTTTGCTTTGAAATACCTTTTGTCTAAGAAGGATACCAAACCTAGATTGATTAGATGGATCCTTTTATTACAAGAATTTTTTCCAGACATTAGATACAAAAAGGGTGCAGAAAATGTAGTAGCAGACCACTTGTCTAGGCTAGTTTTTAGTTCCCCTAATGATTCCCTTCATATAAGGGATAACTTTCTTGATGAACAATTGTTCTCTGTTTCCCAATCACCTTGGTATGCAAATATAGTGAATTATCTTATTACTGGTCGAATGCCCCAACATAGGGGTAAACAAGATCGTTCTAGGTTTTTAGGCGAGGTTAAGCACTTCTTTTGGGATGATCCTTGTTTGTTTAAGTATTGTCCGGACAGTTATTAGAAGATGTATACACGAGAGTGACCAGTCCAGTATTATTTCCTTTTATCATGATCATGCTTGTGGGGGTCACTTTAGTGCTAAGAAGACTGCTGCTAAGATATTGCAGTGTGGATTCTATTGGCCTTCGTTGTTTAAAGACTCCCATAGTTACTGTTGTTTATGGGTGAAAACTATTTCTGCCAGTTTTGGTAATTTGGGGTGTGTGGATGAGAAATGAGTCTAAACCTTAAACAAATGCACTACACGGGAGTGCATGTAGATTCGAGAAATCAATCTGTGCAAATCCGTCCTAAACCAAGAAATGGCCGTTCTAGACTTGTTTCGGTCACAAAGTGAAGGAGATGGGGTTGATCTTAGGGAGGAAGCGAAGAAGGTGTTGAGATTGTGAAGGTGTTGGCTATGTATGACTTGTATCGAGAAAGGTGAGGCAGAAACTACGGGATGTAAGCTATCGATTCGGTGTTTGAATACGATGGTATCAACACTTGCCTCTGTTGTCTGGACTTTTTCTGTTGTTGGAAATAGGAAGGAGAACCTATTTATACAAGTCTTTTAGCCTGACCCTCGTATCTCGTAGGAAGTGTAGTTAGTGGAGTGATGGAGTAGTGGAGTAATGTGTTAGTGTCACGACCAGAGCTTGCCCACTTCTCCCATCATCACTTAACCGTCCATGACTTCCGACACGTTCTTATCTTTGGCGCGTTGTGCGGCCGCACCTTTATAAACCGCCGAGACCAATACCCCAGTATGTATCCCCCAGTTTGTGACATGATTGATGTACGGAATGTGTGGATCGTGGGACCCACAAAAAGTAGCATGTAATGCTAAATTGAATAACTGCGTTATTCAGGAAGTTGATACTTGTGAAGTATCGTGTGTATTCTATGCAGGTACTGCATCGAGTATACTCATTATATATGAAGCATCGCTGTTTGAGCGTCTCAAAATTGCCTCATGTCCAGCATACTTCATGTGATGGTTTGAAAGTTGCGCAAGCAAATCCTCCCTTGACCGAACACAATGGTGTGGTAGAGTGACGGATGGTGATCACCATGACGCCGCACTGACCAATTAACTCCTGACCAGGGTTGTATAACCAAGCCGGTGAAGTTGGACGGACGAGATGATCTTTGAGACACTCATCTGCGATCGTTAATGAAATTAGGGTTTTAGAAGAGGTGCGCAAGCATCCTCTTGACCTGTCGAATCCAAGCTTGGGATACGATTTTGGCCGGGACGATCGTACATTCGTGTAGACGGCATGACGGT